>NAJO01000044.1:0-364381 GCA_002077065.1 Cryoendolithus antarcticus | reverse complement strand
ATACATCTCAATGTTCGCGCCGTCCGGACGCTCGCAAAGTGTCATCAGGAGTACAATCAACGTAAGCATGCTCGGTATCTATAAGTTGCACTTGCGCATTCACACGTGTTTCGAGGTCCGAACCTAGGTACATGTTGATTCTTATGTTGATCATGAGTCGTCCACAATTGCCATCCTCTCCCGGATCTCCACCCGATAGACCGTTGCCTCCGGTCCCTACCAACCCAAATCTGTTGAACGGAAAGATCAGTGACTTGTCCAGACTCGTACGTGCACTGAGCCACGACCTAGCGGCCTTCTCGGCGGCTTGTGAACACGAGAAGAATAACCACGTTCTAGCGCATTTCGTTACAAGCAGAGATCTCTTAGCCACTTCGTAGCAGCAGCACCGATACAACAGCGGAAGTGTACAAGTACAAAATGCTCATGCGGGACTCTTCCTTCGAACAGACCATAGCGACGGGGACTTCATAGCCAAAGCGGACTACGAGTTCGACGTGGCGTATGTCTACAGTTGTAATCCCTAGCATTCAATGAAGAATTCGGTTGCTTTTCGTTGGAAGGGAGAGGAAAGAAGTCGTTCAGAACACCGTTGATGCATTACAACTGCACTAGAGTTGTCGATTTCTTTGCCGATCGAATAGTATATGTAGCTCATATATCTGCTGGTTCCTGAACCTTTAATAACACGGCACTACAAGCATGCTCTACGAACGCAGTAACGAAATTACTGCTCACTTTTCAAAGCTAACGCCGACTAGGGTGAACAGCGGAAGAGCGTGATCGAGTATAGCGTGATTCTTTCTGTTGACACATAGTCACGATGACATAACGCACGCGATATTGATTTGAGTCCATAGGAAGTGCTAATCTAGACGGCCTATCTTGTCGATCATTGATATCAATGTCATTGACACGTCGTTCCGGTAGGTGACCAAGGGTCGGCGGGATTGACTATCAACTGTGTTGTCCGGCCCCTAAGGATCTCACTAAAAGCGACTCTTCTTACATTGCTGAATCCCCGTGACACCAATTTTTTACAAGGTATACTTTCGAATTATGTTAGATTATATGCTCGGAATACCACACACCAGCGATCCCGTGTATGCTAAATACTTAAGCGACCTAAACGCAATGCTAGTTATCTCTTTACTACCTATTATGTTCGCCTATTACTACCAAATCGTCGATATCTAGTGGTGTAGCTTCGCCTCCGAACACCCCTCCGTATTCCACTTCGTAATAAGCGCTCGGCGATCGTACGCCCTAATCATGGCTCCGCTCTAAGAAGCGTCATCTGCGCCGTCGGCGCCATAAGCTCGCTTCTGCGGAGGGAGGTAGACTTCGCTGGAGGGCTCGGAGCGCTTGAGGGCCTGCGCCCCGGCCGGACTCTGCGAAGCGGACTTGTCGGAGGTCGAGGTATCAAGCGTCTCCTGCGTCTCAGCCCGGGAGAGATCCCCTGTCGATCCAGTATCGGCCGTGCTGGAGCCATTGGTAGAATTAGCGTCTTCGTCCTCATTGGTCTCATGTTCTTCGGCCTGACTGAGGTGCACGGTGGTTGACTGGTTGAGCCCGACAGGCTCGGCCTTGATCATCAGGGCAGGTGAAGATACGCGATTGGTCTGCGGACGCTCAACCGCCATTCCCTCAAGCACCATCGTCGCAGCCGCCAGCTCCTCACGCAGAGACAGCAACAAAGCCTCCTTCTCGTCCCAACGCGTCCTCATGTCGTAGAGATTGAGACTGGCCTCGTCCCTGGCAGCTCGGGCTTCCTCGCGGTCGCTCACAGTCTCCGTCAGATGCTGCCCAAGCAGTCTGATCTCATCAGTGAGCCTCTTGACTCGAGGCAGACTTGATGATCGCCGTTCTCTTCAGCAGCCGCCAATTGCTCTTCGAGTGTGGCGATTCGATCTGTGAAACGCGTTGCTTTAACCTCGCAGCGCTCGTAGTGCGTGTCTTGATTGTCGCAATGGGCGATGGGGAGTGTACGTTGCACTTCTTCGGTGTCGTTGCTCATTAGCTGCTCCTTGAGGGAAGCGATCTCATCAGTGCACTTCTTGACGTCCGCCAGGCAGCTTGCATGGTCAGTGCTATTCTTAGTAGCTGTCAGCTTCTCCTTCAGACTGGCGACCTCGGCCTTGTAAAACTTGGTGTCGGCCAGACAAGTCTCGTGGCCGTGATCAGCGGCATCGCAGGATGCGATGTAGCGCTCGCGCTCAGCAAGCTTGCCTTCAAGGTCCTCGATCGTCAGCTGCTGCTTGTCTAGCTCCTTGTTGCGTCTGGCGAGCCTGCCGCGCGCCGTTGCGATCTCTTTGTCGAGATCAGCGATCACACTCTTGTCGTCCTTGAGGTACCCGTCCTTCTTCTTGATGTCTTTCTCCAGTGCGACATTCTTGTCGCTGAGAGAGCAGAGCGCCTTGCTCTGGGCAGTGGCTTTGACCTCGAGCTCCGCAAGCTTGGGCTCTAATGCCATCAGACCTTCATTCTTCGCCTCCAAGCCTCTGATGTACTCGTTCTTGGCAGCCAGGCTCTTCTGCAAATTTGTAAAGTCGGTGCTCCGAGCAGTCAAAGCTGCCTGCGTCCGGGTCAAGCTTGCGTTCGTCTGTGCCAGTGCTGTATTCGCTTGTGTCAACGCTGATCGGGTCTTCCCGGCTTCCGTGCGGACACGCTGGAGCTCGAGTGCCATGGACTGATTGGAAGTCTGGGCTGGTGAAGCAGAGGAGGCTGATGATGAGTGCCCTGCAGGCATGTAGGCAGGAGCTGTGGGACGCAAGTGCTGGCTCTGCGACCACGATGTGAATACATTGGCCGTCGCATAAGGTCGCACGCCTGCTTGCCATGACCCAGACCCAGGTACTGGCGCCGAATGTGGCGCCTGCTGCTGCGCCGGGTTCAATTGAGCAGCAAGGCGATTCATCTCGGTGTTGAGCGCGTGAATCTCCTTGTTCTTGTTGCAGAGCGCCGTGTCAAGCGCGAATTTCTCCGATCTGCGCAAGACAAGCTCCTTGTCTCTGACCTCCATAGCCTTTTCCTTGGCTTCGACCAGCCTTCTCGCGCCCTTAAGCTCCCCGACAAGCTCCTCATGCACGATCTTGAAGGCTTTGGGCATAGCATTCACACGCGTGAGCTCTCCACGGACGAGCTCAAACTGCGTGGCAAAGAAGACCACATCATCTCTCAGCCCTTCGATAAGCGAAACATCATCGCCAACCTCTTGCTTCGCCACACTCTCGGCCTGGCGCTGCATCAACACTCCAAGCAACGCCCCACTGATAGCCGCATCCCTGGTCATCAGATCATTGACGACTCCCAGCACCGCCACGCCTTTTCACCCGACGCTGCCCCTTCACCGACCACAACGGTGGAATTGAGCGCAGCCTGCAGACCAGCCCTCAATCTGGCGACGCGCGCTGACAGATCAGGTGATGGCTGCAGGGACTGGCCGGAGAGCAGTAAGGTGCCTTGCTCATTGTCAGCCGCGAGCTGAGCCTCGACGTCGCGATGTTTGCGTTTAAGCGTTACGTGCTCCTTGTGTGCCGTGTGGAGGGCGTTGTCGAACGGTGAGCAATTCGGACTGGGTCTCGCAGGCGCTTGAGGGTTCGCCATGCTCGTGGTCATATGCGATCGACTTGTATGTCTTGTGCAGGTACGGGTGTCGAGGAGAGGTGCATGCGGTTTGTTGTTGATCGAAGGGGAGAGGAGCGTGTGTAGACAAATGCGTGAAGTCGGGTAGGGTGAGGAAGGTGGGCTGCCGCCTAGTCCTGGAGTGAGTGAGGAAGGAGTGAACCGACCTACTGCAGCTGTAACTGCGATAACTTGATGGCTCTGCCACTCACCATGAACATGAAGCCGAAACCATAGCTATGCGAGCACACTCGATGGCGGCTCTGGTACGTACTTACATTCACACAAACGTGCCTCTAAAAGCACCACCCTGTCCACCTCATGAGCGGAGTGCCAACCATCTCCGAACGCCTCGCAATGCTCCAAATCACCTCCCCGACGCTTCGTCTGTGTAAGACAAGCAGCCACCTTAACTCCAAGTACGCCTTGCCGATTGCATTAGCAGATCATCGACACATCCCCTCCATCAAAGTCCCTCATCAACGCCACCAGCTCGTCCAATCTGCCGACCTGAGCCAGCAGCTTCTCCTGCACCTCCCTCCACTGCCCCAACTGCAGCTTCTCCACCCCACTCAATGGCGCACCCTCCTCTTCCAGCAGCCCCGCCTTACCCATCATGAAAGTCCTCTGCTCATCCTCGCCACTATCAGCCCTCAACCTCGCCCTCTTATCAAGCACCTGCTGAAACCGCGTCTGCTCCACATCCATCCTCTGCAAACACCTCGCGATCCCCTGGTAGCTCTGCGCCAACACCTGTGCCTGCACTTTCTTCTCGTCAAAGTACCACAGGTATACGCACTTCGTTGGTTGCCTGTACTGATCTCGCGGTAGTTCCTGCGTCTCTAGCAGTCCAGCAGCCTGCATCAGCCCGAGCGTTGATCGAATGTCCTTGACATGCTTCAACACGCGCTGAGCGACTTGCTTTTCTTCTAGCTTACCTTCCTCTCGAAGCATGCGCGCGACTCGAACACCGACAGACCCGAACCTGCGCTGAATCGTAGTGTCTATCTGGGCCTGGATCAGGGTGCGGGTGATGAAGGGAAAGGAGACGCGCCATTCGGAAGAGCCGGTTACGGAGGGGCGGTGGCAGAATTGTGAGGTGTGTTCTTCGAGGAGCTTGAGGTGTTGTTCGATGGTGTCTAGGCGCCGGCCTTGAGCTTTGATCGGAGTGATGTCGTCGTCTGAGTCTGACGCGACTTCGCGTTTGATGCCTATGTCGGCGAATTCCGGATCGTATTCTATCGTGCCTTTCTTCTTCACCTTTGGTCCGCCATTAGTGGTGGCGGCTTTGTTGGCCTTGCTTGGCGGTGTGAGGTCCAGGTTTGGATTGAGATGGTCTGCAACTTCCATTACCGAGGCAACTGGCTGAGCCTCATCCTCATCATCCTCATCTTCGTACACCATCGTATCGTCTCGTATCGAGCGTATCTTCTTCTCGAGTGCTACAAGTAATGCTCGGTAGACACCTGCTGTCGTGTGGCCGAGATACTGCTTGGCGTAGTGGACCAGCTGCTCACTTCGCAATGCGACTGTACATCTGGCGTGGTTGATGCCAATTGACATATCATTCTATGCGCTCCATGTCAGTAATTGATCAGTATGCGGACACGTCAACGCCACAATACCGGAAGCTTGGGACCCGAGAAGTCCGCCTGCACTTCACCGTGTCCGTTCGTCGATGCGCCATTCATCTTTCGTCGCTTGTTCGCCGCCGTGGCGTCCTGCCCCGGTCGCTTGATTGTTCCATTCGTATCTGCATCTCGGTGCTCATCATACTGTTCTTCGTCCCTCCACTTCCGCTTGAGTGAGTCAACTGATCTCTTGAATTCTGCTTGCTTCCTTGGTCCTGTAATCTTTCCATCTGGGAATTGCTCTTCCATGACCACGGCTTGGATCTCTGCCTCGGCATCTGCTTGAGGCTTGAACGTGTGTGTGCCCACTTTCTGCAGTATGCCTGCGTGTAGTAGCTTGCGCAGGATGTAGTGCAGCTCTTCGATGCTCTGTATCGTGCCGCTGTCTCTCTGTCGGTGCGCATGAGTGCCGTTGGCTGTGCCATTGCCGTTCACGTGCGGTACCGCGTTGATGTCGGTGCCAGCGTCTCGTTTTGAGCCGGATGCCTCTTCGAAGCTGAATGCGCTCGCAAGATCTGCGACAGTCGTGTGTCCAACTTGCAGCAGCATAGCCATCAAGCTCGCCGCCTTGTGGCCATGCCTGTCCTGCACCAGCGCCACAAGCCGTCCATTCCGAATCCAGCCATAGGCCACATGCCAGTCTACCGAGTAGTATGTCCTCTCGGCGTCGGTATCGGCGTTCTCGGTATAGTGGAGGACCAGTCGATGCTGGATGAGTCGAGCGAGTGACTGCTTGAGTCGCCTCGGCGCTGTGTCGCGGAAGTGAAGACTCTTCAAGAGATTGAAGGTGGTGCGCCCGCCATTGGCAAGCTTTGTGAAGATTCGCTGAGCACTCTGTTAGATCTCTTATTCAATGCGCCGTACATAATCGACTTGGGCATACTTGGGAGATGTCGTCAAAGGTGTGGCCGACGAGTATGTTGCATACTTCCACAAGTGACTGGGTCGCCAACATTAGCTCTACATCTCAGTGTGTTGCGCATTCCAGCAGGTGCATACCGAAGTCATGTCTCGTTCCGGCAGGAGCGGTGGCAGCAAGTAAGGTGAAGATACGAAGTATGTTCAAAGGAACTCTAGAGACCTCTCACGTCGTCTAGAGTTTGCGTAATGCTACCGGCGACGTTTACGCATGGGTGTGTGAGAGCGACTTCTGTGAAGTCGCATGCGGTCGACTTTATTGAGAGTCACGGATGAATAGGTTTTACTCAAGCTATTGTACTCATGGACTTTGTGAGGTCAAGGTGGTGGGTAACACAGATCTGCCAAGACATTGGAGGGTGTGTCAGCGGACGAGTGTTGGGCGGGTGATGGATGATCTGCAGCACTTCTGCCCTGGGTGATGGATCATTGGCTATGATCCTAGGTCTAACATGACTCTCGAGTACTACAGTGCCTAGCAAGTATGGCCTTCGCAGTGATGCAGCGAGAAGTGGAGGCGATTCCAATGGTGTACGTACAGTAGTTACGAAGCTCTCCGTAGCCACATCTCCGGAGCTACCTTCTCCCTCCGAAGCTTCCGGAACTCCCCGTAGCAGAGAGCTTCACGCTTCCAACTGCATCTCAGCGAGAGACCCATTGACCCTGCACCCATCCCTCCACCACCGCCGAGAGCACCACCGTCACAATGCTCTCGCGCTCCGTCCTCGCACGCCAAGCGCAGAGAGCCGCCCGCGCCTCATGGCAACACGAAACTCGCCGCGGTCTTGCCGCTCCAGCCTCCGGCTCCTTTAGCTACGACAGTGGTGATGCGCAGGGCATCAAGGTCGCGAGCAGAGATCAAACTGGGCCAGTGACTACGTTGGCATTGGTGGCCAAGGCTGGAACAAGATACCAGCCGCTCCCAGGCTTGACACAGGCATTGGAGCGATTTGCTTTCAAGGTGGGTGCACGGAAGCATTGGCTTGGTATACTCACGGCGAAGAGACGCTGATATGATGACTGTAGTCCACTGAAAATCGATCAACGCTGCGGATACAACGCGAGGCAGAGTTGCTTGGCTCCGAGCTCAACTCGTACCACTCGCGAGAGAACTTGGTCCTGGGTGCAAAGTTCTTGCGCGATGACCTGCCATACTTTGTTGAGCTACTGGCAGAGGTCGTCACGCAGACCAAGTATGCGCGTGCGTATACTCAACTTGCTGCGACATGGAATGCAATCGACTGACACAACGCAGCACACGTCCTCCACGAGGAGATCTTCCCTCTCATACAACTAGAGCAGAAGAAGTTCCTTGGCAGCCCGCTCTCCATGGCCACGAATAGCGCATACGGCCTTGCATTCCACCGCGGTCTCGGCGTGCCACTCTACCCATCTTCCTCCCTCCCAGTCGCCAAGTACATCGACCCTGAAGGCGTTGCGGACTTCAGCAACGCCGCCTACGCAAAGCCCAACTTCGCCATCGTCGCAAACGGCGCCACTCATAACGAGCTCAGCAAGTGGGTGAACGAGTTCTTCACCGACATCCCAGCGCAGCCATCATTCCAGATCACGTCCGAACAGTCGAAATACTACGGTGGTGAGGAGCGCATTGCACACGGCTCTGGCAACGCACTTGTGATCGCTTTCCCCGGGTCCAGCAGCCCGACGGGCTCATCTTACAAGCCGGAAGTCGCTGTTCTCGCAGCGCTGCTCGGTGGCCCTTCAGCCATCAAGTGGTCGACTGGCTCCAGCAAGCTCCTCCTGGCCACAGCCGAAGCACCAAACCTCTTTGCTCACACCAAGAGCACGATCCACTCCGATGCCGGTCTCCTCAGCATCGCCCTCTCTGGCACCGCAGATGATATCCGCCTTGTCGCAAAGCCTGTGGTAGATGCTCTCAAGGCCATCGCGCAGGGTGTCAGCAAGGAAGACCTCGCAAAGGCAAAGGCTTTGGCTAAATTTAAGGAGCTCGAGAACGGACAAGCAACTGAGGGATCCCTGGAGTTGACTGGTGCTGGGCTCATCCTGAACGGCAAGCCATACCAGATCGACGAGGTGGCCAAGAACGTCGACAGCGTGACTGCCGAGAAGGTCCAGGCTGTCGCTAAGGCTGCGCTTGAGGGCAAGGCGAGTGTCAGTGCTGTGGGTGATTTGTATGTCTTGCCTTATGCGGAGGAGATTGGGTTGAAGGTGTAAATAATTTCACTGTTGAGAAGGAATGAGGGTAGGTGGGAGAATTGAGTGTGTAGAGAAGGTAGACGTGTACCAATATCATACACTGCATTGTTGTCATCACTGCATCGATGCTCGTATATGTCAATGCTGTCTCTGCTACCCTGCTGCACCTGCACTGAGTTCACGTGACTCGACTCAGCGTCTTGGCATTTCTCGGACCCTCCACCCGCGAACCCCCGAGCTTGCCATCCCCAAAGTCAGAGCTCCCCATACAACGCCATTGGCTCACCACCCCATCTCCGTCTACAAACCACATCAATCCCCCAACACCCATCGCAACCATGTCCGCCGCCTGGAAAGCCTCTGGTATCACGTACGCCGCCCCCTACCCCTTACTCGCCCTCTCCTCGCTTGCGCGCGAACTATTGTGCTAATGCTGGGGATGTGACAGGTATAACCGCTACCTCGCGATCGCCGCGCGCGTTGTGCGCCGCAGTCTGAAGGATGATAAGAGGCTTGCTGCTGAGAGGAGAGGAGAGATGGATTTGAGGTTCGCGAGGTGGGATGTAAGTACACCCTTGACTGTGCTGCGTTGATGCCACAAGGAGGCGCACGGGGGAGGTGATGAGCGGGTTGCGATGCGAATGAGGAGAGGAAGGGGAGGTTTAGTCAAGGGCAAGTGGACGTGGTGACATGGGAATGTTGCTGTGGGCTCCGCTGGGCTGGCGCCGCCGGATACGAAGTGTTGCGAGGTGGTTGGTTAGGAGATGGGGTTTGAAGAATGGCCAGAATGGGACTGGAGTGGGAGTCGTTTTACGGGACTTTTGCTGACTTCTCGGGTACAGAACGGCAAGCAGGGCGAGAACAAGAACTTGGCCGAGGCGAACGAGAAGGCTTTTGCTGAGCATGTGAAGGCGGATGGAGGAGCTTGAGGAGGAATGGGGCTCATCATTGATGGGGGGATGACTGCGGAGTAATTCCTGCCGCGTCAGCAAGACAGTATTGCGATGTGGGGTGACGAGAGCTGTATATATGTACCGTAAGGGCGAGGCAGGTCGAGATATGCCAAGACTCTGCATGCTCCAATGTCTTGACCGAAGATAATCTCGTCTATTCATATCCCGTACGCCACATACTATCTTGCCTTCATCCATTGATGCCGTATGTGGCTCGGTCCATGTCTACCGACCTGTGAGATCATGTGCGTGTAACACGCAAGATCGATCATGTTCGAACTGCCATCGCGCTTTGCTGGGATTTCTATGCTATTACCGCTTCGTTGATTCAATCTCCAATATGAAGGCCACAAACGAGGGTGGCTCGATGAACGCCAACAGTATCACCGGTGATGCATGCGCAGATGCGGCTGCCCGCCTGGCCGAAGAGGCAAAAGCTTTGCGTCCAGCTTACCAGCGCAAACCCGAGGATGTGACCGCAGCATTCGCCAAAGCCTCGAAAGCACTACCTCCCGGTGAGCTGGTCAAAGATGAATTCTTCACTCTGTTTGAGGCCGTCGCTGCTCTCGAGATCATGGACCCGAAGATGGACTCTGGTGTCATTCTACCTGGTGAAAGCGAAGACCTTGGACTCGATCCTGGCGCACCGCTTTCTGCGGAACAAGTCATCGGAATCATGGACCATCTCTGGTGTCTCGAAGCTGCTTGGCTGGAGGGCTATCCGCTATCGCAGACGATATACACGAGTGTGCATGTTGATGCTCTGATGGCGCCTGAAAACAGGCATCCTTACCCTCTTCATTCCTCACCAAGTGCTGGTGATCAAGCGACAGAGGCAGGCTTGGTCCATACAGTGCTCGGGGCCTACTGTATCGCGGTCATCAAGTCTGTGGAGTGCGTGTTGCAGATGGTGCAGAGTCAGAACTTCTACGAGGAGGAAGACTTCGTTACGCATCTCTTCGGTCGTGAGCTGTTGCCGAAGACGACTGAAGAAGAGGCAATCAACCTTCTGAACGATGCAGTAAGCTATGTAGATAGCCATAAGCTTGACAGTGATGTTGCTCATGCACTACACATTCGTCTGGACGCTCGGAAAATGTACCTGCTGGCTACAGCTGGTGAGGCAACCCAGTGGACTTCACTACCCAGCACGCTCGATGATCTGCGTAAAGGTCATCCATTGGCACATTCAGCAGACGGAGCATTCACGGACAAGATCCAGCGCCATCTTGCGACAAGTACGCCGCCACGGCCAACGCTCGATGTCATGTGGGAAGATGCAGTTCAGCAATGGTTGCGGCTGTACGCAGACGCCAACGAAGTTTCGCAGCTGACTGACTTCTGGATCCGCCAAAGTCCCGCCTGTCTGCAACGAGCGACATGGACATTCGCAGCTCGCAAATCATGCACATACGCCCGCGCATTGTTCCAAGACAGACTGTTCGCAGATGGCAAGATCGCAGCTGATGTGCCTCACTTCGATCTGCTACTGACTGACATACGCGACATGGTGCTGGCAGGCGATTCGCTTGGCGATACTGCTAGCTTTGAGGTAGAGGCTACCACAGATCCTCGACATCGGTGTGCCCGTATAGTCGAGAGCTTCATGGACAAGGCGTTCGATGAGTACATGAATTTGTATCGCATGGTCTGCCAGAATCGATGTCGGATCAGGCGTACCTTCACGCAGGCACTTCCGCTACTTGAGCAACTGGAGACGCATGTCGCTACCGAAGCGGACAACGAACTTCTTACAATCACACCTGGCAGGCGTCTCAACACACCGCTCGGCAAGCAAGTGTTGCTGAAACCACTGTCGACGTGGTCACGATACTACAAGCTCAAGATTATGGCTGAAACGATCCAGCTTGGCTTCGAAACGGACATCTATCTGGACTACGAGATGGGTCCAATGTATTCGTACCTAGCCCAGCTGGTCATGGAGCGATACAAGTTACTTGAGCATATCGATGCCTTCCTACATGCCCGGAGCGGGGCTCTCTCAACGTCTTCTCCGAGGCACTATGCCGATGAGATAGATGCAGCCAGGATATGGATCTCTTATCTCATAGCAGACGCCAATGCCACGATTGCCATCGCGACAGCCTTGTCGATGATTCACAATCTCGTACTGGATCAGGAACTCATCAAGCCAGCAAGCCGGTCGTACGCACAGTCTCACCTCGTGCACGAAGCGCGCATGAAGCCATACCTCGCTATCACGTCGCCTGCTGTGCCATTCGCAGAGACATTCGCTCGAGCAGGCCGTGTCCAGGAGCCTACTTCAGTCACTCTGCGTCGCATCGAAGAGACGGTCGCGGTTGCCAAGTCGCATCTGGCTGTGCTCAAGATGGCAGATCCAGTAGCGGCCAAGTATCGGGGGTCTGAAGCACGCTGGAAGCTCGAGATTAAGCAGTCGGAGACTACGTGTGTTGCGATCTCTGTTGCTGTTACGGTGCTGAAGCGCACTTTGGGAAGTGTTACGGGGAGAGAAAGCAGCTCTCTCGGTGATCGACTAGAGCTGAATCTGCCAGGGCCGGAGAAAAGGTATCATGTTTGGTGGATTGTGCCTCAGCTACGCGAGAAGACCGCGCGAGGTTGAAGCGACATGTCTGGGTCGTTCCTGCTTCGCGCAGCACCTTCTGCATGCGTACTACAGTTCTCGGGGAAGACTCTTCTCTACCGCTAATTCGGTCCACTACCCACTCCAACATCTGAAAGTTTTGCTCGCACGACATTACATAGTCCGCCCACGATCACAGCATTGACAAGATGTCCGACCAAGATAAATCCGATCAAGACAAGATTATCCGACCTTTGCAAACAAGAGACGCTATCATGGAACAGAATCTCAATCTCGAAGACCAAGAGAACCGTTCGGGCGAATCAATCAACGCGGATCTCGCGAGCGATATGAGGCATGTGCAGGAAGAGCTCCGCGAGATCAGACTGCTGTTGGCAGATCAGCCTCACACCAGCACCGACGCAGAGATCAATGAGCTCAAGACCATAATCGCTCAGCGAGACCGCACTATTAAAATTCTCGACATGCGGCTCGAGAACAAGACAGCAGAGTGGGGTGAAAGGAACGGGAAGGTCAGGCAAATGGGGAGGGCATTGGCTGCAAAGACTCGGGAGCTAGAGGGGGCTCAGAGTGAGCGCTCCGAAGCCCTTCGTATAGCCCGCAAGCTCGCGCTGAGCACTACAGAAGAGGTCTCGGCGTCACTACTCGAAAGACTGGCCGAGCTCAGACCGCAGGGAAGCCATATCTCTGGCGTTGTGGAATCGGTGTCTTCGTCGAGCGACTCGGAGACGACTGAGTAAGTGACAGTGCAGAGGTACGGATCTTGCAGGACCTGGGAAGCTGAGGAAACCACTATGGGCATCAGACCTGGGGAAAGCATCTGGGATGCGAGGTGTCTTTTGGGGTGCGGTGATTTTCCTGGTCGAGGTCCTGTGAGAAAGCATGCATCGGACATGATGCAGAGTGGGGATCCTGTTAGCACGGAACCCATTGTCAGGCGCGATGTATAGAAGTCTGTACGAGGACAGCAATTGCTGATTATCTTGAACATTACGCAAATCTGGCTGATACGCCACTCAACCATATTGCGACTCGGAATTATGAAGAATCGACAGCGCTGAGGGTGCCTTGTACTGCCTGACACACATGGTGAACGCCAAGCCAGAGATGTGGAGGCTGTGCAGACGTCGTTTGCCTGAATAAGCTATATGCCACTCTATCAGTATTGATTGTCACGCCAGCCTTGCATAACTACCTGGACTGCGTGGCTCACTTTGCGATTACTGCTGGCCATGTTTCTCACAATCACAGACCGGTCTGCGCTGCGCCACCTGTTGACTATCAGATTCGAGTCACTTCATTCCAGCTTTTGGCACCAACAATGCATACAAAACGCAGGCTTCGTACACCTCGCTCTGCCTCTCGACTCGTATCGTAGAGACAACGCAGACCTGTTGCACATTGTTCCAGCCGATTAGTGAACCAAGATGGCACAGTCACCGCCCAGTAGCGCACCTGGGAGTCCACAAGGCACTGGCAATCCGCTCGAAAGTCCACTAGTCCGCGGCAGGCACCCAGATATACCATTGACAGCTCAGCATCTCTCGTTGCCCACCCGTGTAGACAATACAATCTCAATGCCCGGCGTTGACAGCCCGCTGCTAAGCCCAGGCAATGCTTCACCACAACCGGAGCTGAAGCACATAGCAGCACCCCCAAAGCCTCATGGGATGCATGTGTCGCCACTGGTACTGGCAGGCTCTGCATATCTAGCAGGTTGCGTGATCGGACTTGTACATGATCGGTTCTACTCATACTACGCAGGCCGTGAGGTGAACAGCACAGAGGAACAGGAGCGAAATCTCCAGTGAGCGACCGCGAACGACCTTTCGAGAAAGGCTTTGGATGCTGATGCATCAATCGCACAGAATCGGTAACTTCCTCGCATTGCTCGTCAAGCTGCTGCTGTCGTCTCCGGTGTGGTTCGTGTATACGCAGTGGGTCTGGCGTACACTGCGAAAAGGCAAGCCGATGAGCCTCGCCGGGCTCGATGCTGCGACAAGTGTGCAGACAGACATGTTCAGTCTCTTTCACCACGAGCTGTGGAAGCTGAACGTGGGTGTGGTACTCATATTCATAGCTCTGTAAGCCTCGTGACTTGCCATCTCGCTGAGCGACAATTGAGGCTCATGCACTCGCAGATCCCTCCAGATCCCACAGCTGATCACACCCGCAACGCTGACAGTCGTCTCTCGTAATGAGAGCACCGTGGTACCCTCGATGGTGCCGTATCTTAACATTGTCAACGCAAGCGAGGCTCGGCGCTATGCATACTTCACCGCAACGAACGCAACGGTACCGAGCGCCAACCCCAGTCACTCTACCTTTTATGGACCGCGCACCTTGGTCATGCTAATCTCGACGGCTGTCGCTTCTGCGGGCCAAATCTTGTCGTTGTCGCCGCCCTCGCCGAGATCGTCGTACCGTCAGACGTTTATCGGACCGTATATCAGATGCGGAGAAGCAAATGCGACAGAGATTGAGTACATCGACGCCCTACAGCGTGATCGCAACGCAGCTCTAGAAAAGCATCAGTTACAAGAGCGCCTTGGCTACTATGCCTTCACGCCTTCGTACGATATCAACACGCAGAACAACAACACCATCTACCCCGATGGACGGGCTTTCACCGCATTGGAGCAGCCTCGCTTACAGCAAGTGCCACGTAATGCGGAGAACGAGATCTGGCTGAAGTACTACCGCTATCAGACCGAAGCAAGTGGTGCCTTCGCCTTCGCTCCGAACGGGACCAAAATCCCCGTTGCCAGCTACTCCATCTGTCGCCTTTGGAACACAACCTACAGCATCAATGCCACATTCCAGAATGGCATACAGACGGTGCATGACACCGATCTCGAGCACTTGCACCTGGTTGAGTACCCGGACAACGACCCGTCCACGCCTTCTCCATTGGAGCAGCAAGCGTATACGGCGTTCATGAACGCTGTTTCTGATCAGCTAGTCGGCAGTATGGCTTTGGTCATGAGTACCGCTGCGAATGCTACTAAAAATTCGTCGTACAGTTCTGTCGACACCTCGCTGTCGCACACTTCGCTGATCGGCAGCAATGATCTGGACTACGCTTTCGATCTCAATCAAGTCGCACGAGGTGTGCCTTGGTCCAATTACACGAAGCCTCGCAACCTGTCAGATCAGCGGCTGCTCGATAAAGCTTTGGCTCAGAACCAGACAATGCCCTTTCTCATTGAGCAGGTGTCGTTCAATACCACTGTTAGCTTGATGACTGCGCCGCTACTCGCGTGAGCAATTACAGTCATTTCGTTCGAAGGCCAACGCTGACGCTCAGACGCAGACCGTCCCGTCTCATCGACACCATTCAAACCCGTAGAGTCAACATCTACAGCTACAATGCCCGCAATCTCTGGCTCGCCTACGGCCTAGCAGACTTTTTCGTCCTCCTCGCCATTCTGCTCGGCATCTACACCATCGGCGAGAACAACGCCATACACAATCTCATGATCTCCACTATCCTGGCCTTTTCTCGTGGACCACAACTAGCTACTTTGTTCCCGCCATGTAGGCACGGTAAGAAGCCTGCGTCGCAGACGATGCAGTCGCAGGTCAGGCTTCAGCCCATGGGAAATGGTGGTGAGACGATTGTGCCGGCAAGTGATAAGGAGGTGGTGTGCGAGGCATGTGCTAACCCGAGGAGAAGAAGGTCATCGGTGGTGGATTTCTTTAGACCATGGCAGAGATCTGTTGTTCGGTCCTCGGGGTGGGAGGGACCGCCTCGCTAATGTTCTAGAGGTTTTAAGGGGAGTGTGTGTCTACTGGAAGCCAATGTATGCCATACCGACGATGCGTAGCCGCGTATACGGTGTGAATGTCGGACATGTGTGTTGCTCCTGCCTCATGTAAACCTGCCGTCCTGTATATGACGCCGGACAAGGTGCAGAAATTTTAAGGACTCCAAACACGGATTTGCGCACGGCAACATACGATCACCAACTGCACGCGCGGAGATCACCGTGTCACATATACATCTCTCGCAAAACCCGTCGACCACGGGGCCCTGGCCAGGGTAGATACACATCATCGGGCTTAGAAATGGAGCATGGTGGGGGGAAAAGCAGCATGCCTGGCGATGCTCCTGTGGCAGTCAAGCTGGAGCCTGATGCTGTGAAGCACGAGCAGGATGCGCCTGCTACAAAGACTGATGCAGCTTATATCGCAGAGCTCGAGGCAAAGCTTGCCGAGCGCGAGAGTTACATTGCGTACTGCGATGAGCACGGTGTCAGCCACACGCACTGTCTAGCCGAGCACGAACGATGCAACAAGAAGATCGCAGAGCTCGAACAGAGCCTCGCTGACCAGACTCGTGTGGTGGACACGCTGTGTACGCAGTTGAGAGCTGCGCACTTCGCGACAATGAGGCTCCAGGGAGGGCAGGCTCGGCTAAGAGAGCTGTCTGAAACTTCCAGTCGGGACATCAAGATCGAGCCTGGGACGGAATATCAGCTTCCTGTACGAGAGCCTTCCGAAGAAGGAGAGGTCGCCGATGGTCCTGCACCGTCAAGTTCCGCTCATCCGATACGACGGAAGAAAGGAAAGAGGAAGTGGGACTCCTATCGGCCGGGAGACGTCGACATGTACAGGCCTACCGGGCAGATGGCGTACGCCAGCCACCCTTTTGGCTCGGCCGTAGACGACCAGACACCGCCGCGAGCAGCAGTAGATCGTACGCATGAGACCGGCAGGAACACTGCATCCGACGGTCTTCAACATGCGAACGAGGAGGAAATGCCAGCACCGAAGCGCGTTCGCGTTCCACTTGATGAGTCCTGCACGGTCGACATACCGCACTTGATGGAGGCCAACGATCTTCGGACAGCGCAGTCTGAGCAAAGTCAGCAGAATCCCGAGCAAGCTGTAGTAGGTCAGTGTTTGGCGGACCATGTGGCGCTGTTGGCGCTTGCGGAAAGCACGGCGGCTCCTCACACCCATGCCCCAGCAGGTGCGGGACCTTCTCCCACTGAGTCCGACAATGTCGATATTACAGCTACGGCCATGCTGGTTGATCCGCGCGATAGTACGCTCAGGATTGGCAAGAGACATCATCCACCTCCCCGGGCACCTGGACCCAAAGCCGCAAGGAGGCGAGTGGGACCGCCACCTCGGTCGCCTCCGAGATACCAGTAGACATCCGAGATGGCCTATCAGCCTGGCTGAAGCATGTTAGTACCTTGCCTGCGCTGTTCGATGAGGTGTGAACGCATTGGGCGAACGGGGCTACGAACGGGAATCCAGGAAGAGTAGAGCGCCCCTTTGTCAGGCCACGAGTATCTAGCGTGTGAGCTTCTCCCACCACGTAATGTTCGCGTGCATCTGATCCGTAGACCCGCCATGTAATACCACGAGCGTCTGATCTGTAGATATGTACCTCTCAAGCGTCAACGGGCACGTCGTACGTATTGTGATGAGCGCAATTAAGGTTTGACGTCGGCGAAATGCCGGAAACACCCGTCACTAAGCTGTAATGACCATTGAATCGAATCTTGGAGCTCGGCCTCATCAACACGCCAGTAGCAGCACTGACAGCACCAGATCACGCCTTGTGCAGATCTCATTACTGTTCACTAGAAAGGTCTCGATACACGATCCGCTCCGCCAGCGGACCACCGCCGCAATGTACCGCCTCCCCTCCCTATCCACCCGCACCCTCCTCCCACGCGCCGCGCCCTCCGCCGTCCGTTGTATAGCACCCGCCACCTCTCAGCAACAGATCCGCAATGCACATGCCATCTCGAACCCCACGCTAGCGAACATCGAGAAGCGATGGGAGGGCATGCCACCCCAGGAGCAGGCTGATCTGTGGATGGCATTGAGGGATAGAATGAAGGTGGACTGGAACGAGATGACTGTGCAGGAGAAGAAAGCTGGTGTGTTTTGCTTTGCTTCTTTCTGACCCTGTCTCACACTCATGTAACGATACTAACGATGATTCCTCAGCATACTGGATCGCGTTTGGCCCTCACGGCCCTCGCGCGCAGACTCCTCCGGGTGAAGGCCGCCAGGTGTTCCTGTACACCATGCTTGGCATTGGCGCTGCGGGTGCACTGTTCGGCTTCACGAGATACTTTGCGCGACCTCCGCCAAGGACGATGACGAAGGAGTACCAGGAGGCGACGAACGAGTACCTGCGGGTGAGTTTTACTACGTCCTTTGTGCTTGAGCAAGCCTGGATTGGTCCGCGGTGGGGACTTGAAATTGTGCTTCGAGGATGTGGGAGCGCAAAGGATGCAATTGCTGACTCTTCGTTCCATCACAGGGCCTCAACGTCGAACCCATCTCCGGTCTCTCGTCAGATGGCTACACAGGTCCGGGACAAGTGCAAAGCAAGCCAGCAGCATCGCAGAAGTAGATGCACTGGCTTGTCAGATTGGTTCACATGTGAGAAGCAGTGTGGTGGAGATACGGGTAGAAGGGTGGGCAGTGTGGCCTCAAGGTGCCGGGCTGTGTATCTTAAAGCAAACGGCTGGAGATATCAACGTGTACAAAGCTTGTTATACCGCTCTCGCGAAACTGGAACTAATTTGGAACGCGATTTTGTCAGATACAACCGCCGTTACACACAGCCGAAGGTAGGCTGCAGCGCGAGCGCGGAATTATGCTCCTTGGTCTACTGAAGGCGTCAGTATTCCACACGCGCCTCACAGAAGGAAGATTCTGGAGTCCAGTCACATTGGGACCACGAGGACAGGCCCTGACATGAAGCAAACTCACTGACTACTGAAAGTACCAGAGCCCTGAAAAGACCAGACCTTCCTAACGCCTGGATAACCTGACCTACTCCTTGCCCTCCCTATGCATCTGCACCATCTCCGCCATCTCCCCCAAAGCAGTATTCTCAAACATCTCCACCAACGGCATCCTCACGCCAATACTCTGCTGCAACAACGCATGCAACTGTACAATCAGAATAGAGTTCCCTCCTGCCTCAATGAAGTCCACTTCAGCCGTCGGCGTTACTGACGCGACGACTTCACTCGCCAGCACTTCACTCCAAATGCCCCAGAGCCAGGCTTCGTCAGTCGTGAGCCCGCTCAGTGAGTCACGAGTCGCGAGCGTATTCTCCGGGAGAGGCAATACGGCGATGGCGCGGCGGTCGACTTTGAAGTGCTGTGTCAATGGCAATGCGTTGAGCTCAAGCATCATGGCTGGACGCATGTAGCCTGGTACTGGGATGCTATTGCGCAGACGTCGTAAGAAGCCGGCTCGGTCGGCTGGCAGGTGGGTAGGCGTGAAGACCACGTGCGCTACGAGGTAGGCGGCTTCGCCTTCACCACGGAGAGAGCAAATGGCCTCGGTGAGAGCTTTCTCTGATGTCGCCAGGATCGAGCTCTCGATATCCGTGAGCTCCACTCTCATACCACGGAGTTTGATCTGAGTAGCTTCGCCGCCTCGACCGTCGAACAGGAGAGCGCCGTCTGAGCGGAGACGACCGCGGTCACCGGTACAGAAGAGTGTGTTGTGGCCTTGGGCTTTCTCATCGGCCGAGGAGAAGGTATCGGGGATGAACGCTGCAGCAGTCAAATCCGGTCTGTTCAGGTAGCCGAGACCGACACTGGGCCCGCCAATGAAGATGTCGCCTGGGAATCCGGGTGCCACTGGCCGACGCTCTTCGTTGAGAATGTAGACGGAGTAGTTGGGGATTGTGTGGCCTAGTGGCAAACGTTCGGGCAGATTACTGCGGTAGTCGATCTCGATTGCGCTGGAGTAGAAGCAGGTCTCTGCTGGGCCGTAGGAGTTGAAGACTTTGAGGTCTTGTAGATGCAGGCTGCGGAAGTGCTCGAGTACGGTGGTCGACAAGGCTTCGCCACCGGTGAGGGCCGAAGTGTACGAAGCTGCACTCTTGAGATGCTCCGATCCGACGGAGATCCAGGACGAGTATTCGAGCGGTGTGGCAACGGTGCAAGTGATCTTCTGCTCAGCGATGATGACGCTGATCTTGTGTGAATCCCGTCGGGACTCAGCCGGCACCACATAGGTCATACCGCCGGTAGCAGGTCCGAGTAGGGCTTGCCAGATCGACATATCGAACGTCTGAGCGCTGTGCTGTAAGACACGCTGCGATACAGCGCCAAGGAGACGGTAGGTTCCTTGTACGTTGTTCAGGATACCAGCATTGGACAGAATGTGTCCTTTCGGCACTCCAGTCGTACCTGAAGTATAGAGCACCACACAAGCAGCCTCGGCTGAAGCCTGGCAAGGTATGGTCGCGGAGACTTTCGATACCTCGTCAATACGCACAATGGTGGCCTTGTGTGTAGGCAGACTGTCTGCTGCAAGCGTCGCATCTACGAAGATCGCAGCTGGCTGACAATCTTCGAAAATAGTGGCCAGTCTCGTGGCAGGGTGTGCGGGATCGACTGGGCAGTATACGGCACCGCACTTCATCACAGCGTAGAATGCACAGATCCAGTCCACAGTCGGCGAGAGCGTCGAGATCACCTTCGAGCCGGCCTTCACACCAACACTCTTCAGGTGGGCGGTGATGTTGTTGATCTCGTCAACCAGAGCTGCGTACGTGAGGCTGGTCTCCGGGCTGGCAAGAGCAATGTCGTTAGGAGCAACTGCTGCGTGTGCGATGAGGCGATCGATCAGCGTAGCCTCCCACTGAGTTGGCACTGTCGGGCCTTTGCCGAGCTGCAGGGACTTCGTCAATTCGCTGCGAGAGAACAGCTGCACCTCCTCAACACGAAGTGCAGGGTTCCTGCTGAAGGCCGTCACAAGATTGACGTAGCTCTTGAGCAGTGGCTTGACATCTTCCTTGGCGTAGACGGAGCTCTGCAACTTGAAAGTGATCATAGGATCCTTGCTTGGATCGTCAAGGACCTCTAGTGTGATGTCGTATGCTGTACGGGATCGAGACATCAGGACTTCCGTAATTTCTGCGCCGCCGATGCGACCGGACTCGGCCTGGCCTTGCTTATAATCGAAGCCGACTTGGAACAATGGCGAGTGGGTAGACGCACGTGCAATATTGAGCCTTTGCAGCAGCAAATCGAATGTCGGCTTGGAATGCAGTAGTGCGTCCTGGATCTGTGTCTTAGCCTGTGTGATGGCACCACCAAAGGTCGATGCAGTATCGTACTGCTGTCTGATGGGGAGGAGGTTGATGTAGAACCCGCATGTCGAGATGTCGTCGAGGGAGGTCCTGTTCGCATCGGACACACCAATGACAATATCGTCGTTACCGGTGAGTCTCGCGAGCAGTACATGGAAGGCAGCAAGATAGAAGTGGATCGGGGTCGCCTTGTGCTTGCGGCTACGATCCTTGATGCGTGCGGCCACCATAGGCTGGAGTCGAACAGTGTCTTCGTGATAAGACCACGCTACTGCCTTCGATCTCGTCTTCGTCTGCGACAGAGGAAGCAACGATAACACCGGTGGCAACGTCGTGTACTGCGCATCCCAGTACGCCAGATCGACCTCCATGAGTCCATTATCGTACTCCAGACGCTGGCGAGCAGCAAAGTCGGCGTACTGTGGTGCTGGAGGTAGGCTCTCGCCAGCATAGATCTTGGCGATCTCGTTGAACAGCATCTCGTAACTCCATCCGTCAGAGACGATGTGATGATAAGCGATAACCAGGAAATGCTGATCTTCTGCCCAGTGGAAGTCGACCACTCGAGTGGTATCTCCGGTGACTAGATCATAGACGTGATGCTCCATCGCTCTGAACCCTTCCAATGCTGCCTCTTTGTCGTGCACGACCACGTTCTCGAATTTCATCCGTGTCTGACGGAGGATGGCCTGCATGGGTCGGTCTGGCCGGCCCTCGGGTTCGTAGAAGCGGGTCCTATAAGTCTCGTGGCGCTGCACAGCGGCGTTGACTGCATTACCAAGTCGTTCTAAATTAATCTGACCGGTCATCCACAGGCCAACGGTGACGTTGAAGGCAGATGGGTCATCGACTAAATGTCGCATGAGCCAGAATCTTGCTTGACCGAACGACATGACTTCTTCTCGTGTGACCTGCGGTTCCTCGATTGATAGTAGTTCGAAGGGATTTGCCTTCTCATGGCCGGCGTCGAGCGAGCCATAGAACGTAGGCGGGGTCAGGACTGCTCCTGGCGAAAGCACAGCAGCATCCAGGGTATCTATGTCTGACGAGCCGGATGACTCTGTCGGTATAGTCGTCTCCGTGTCAGAGTCATCCGGAGTCAGGTCGACTATGTCGTCGCTGAGCTCCACACTTCCCGCTTGCAAGGCTGGCACGAGCTCAGGACCAAGTCTCCCCGCCGCATCTTGCGCCAGATCATCCACGGAAGCACCACCCAGAACCTTCAGCACCGGCATATCCAAGCCGAGCTCCTTCGAGAACCATGTACGAATGGTGACGGCGACCAGGCTATCAACGCCCTGGTCCACGAGGGCTACGGTGGTATCGAGTGTATCTTCGGCAGCGAGCTGCAATGCAGTGTGCAATTTTTCGATCAAGCCGTCTTGGATAGCCACGATAGCAGCGTCGATATCGGAGGCACGTAACAGCCGCTCTTTGATGGAACCACGTCCTGATGCATCTCCACTGCTGTCCGAAGCACGGCCTTTGCGATTCGGGAGTTTGAAGTGACTCAACCTGGGATCGTCAAAGTATGGAAGGTGGTCGCGGTGAATATGGTCCATGAACGGCATTCCGGTCGTGATCTCGAGTGCTTCTAGAGATCCCGGGCGGCCAGCAACGACCGCCTCCGCGAATTGGGTATGGAGATTCGACTCAGAAAGTGGCTCGAACATATAGCGGCTGATGGTATAATCTTCCTCGCGAGCCGCCTTTGCGATAAATCCAACGCCGTAGACTGCGCCAATATTCATGGAAGAGCCCGCAAGGCCTTGTGCACGTCGCTGCGCTGTCAGAGACGACAAGTATGCGTTCGCTGCGCTGTAGTTGCTCTGTCCAGGGTTACCTCCTACCATGACAAGGGAGGAGAACATAACAAAGAATTCGAGTGGATCCTTGGGATCGGAGAAGATCTCGTGCAGATTCTTGGCGCCCTGTATCTTCGGGGCGAGCACGAGCTCCATCATGTCGAGCTCCATATTCTCGAAGAGACTGTCCTGGAGAACCAGAGGACCGAACGCAATGCCTCCGACTGCAGGCATGCGTTCGCTGATGGCAGCAAGTCCGCTCTTGACACTCTCTTTCTTCGTCACATCCCTGTGGAAAAGTTAGCATTTATTGTGGTACAGTACGAGATAGGTCCTGCATAATATACATTGACTGAACCATGACGTCTCCCCCCAGCTCTCGCATGTTATCAAGCCATCGAGGATCGATGGACGGGTTGCGGCTCGTAAGGACAATGCAGCGTGCCCCATGTTGGATCATCCAGCGACATAGAGATCGGCCCATGTCACCTGCCAATCCTACAAGTAGGTAGGTCTTGTCGGTGCTGAACAATGTGCCTGTGTCAATTGGCTCCGCGCGAAGCGTCACGGTGGCATCCTTCGTCCAGTCGATAGCATGCACTGGTGTGGATTCAGTAGTGTCGACGGCGCGTGATAGCGAAATTGTCTCATTCTGCACATAGTCATCGGGTTGGGCACTCGCTACGATTGCGGCAGCCGCTGCGGTCATATCCTCCGCCCCAGCAGGGCTGACTGTAGTCGTTGAGAGCGAGAACAAGTCCGCGAATCGCAATCGTGATCGACACGAACTCGGCAGCAAATCTGTCACTCGAGCTGCTATACCAGTGAGTCCTGAGGTCTTTTCAGATAGATCAACGAAGCGAGCAAAGGCTTTGGGGAACTTGCGAACGATGCCTGAGTTGAGCTCTTTGTCATGTAGGGCAAGAGTAAGGGCGGTCCCTTCATTCTTTTCGGTGCCTGTAGTCAACAACAAGCGTACGGTGACTTTCATCCTCCGAGCACGTCGTAGTAACGGCTGGATGAGGGCACTGGGAGGGTCTAGTACAATCACCGCGGCTTCGACAGCCAAACCGTCCAGAATTGTAGTCGAGACGGCCTCCATGACGACATCAAGGACTGTCAGCTCTTGTATCGGCGAGAAGATCGCATTTGGCGACACCGCCACAGTGGATGCGATCGAGGTAGCAAGTGCAATTACCGGCGCCTTGCCGTCATCTCGTTGACCCTTCACAACGTAGAAGCAGCCTTCGGTGCCGATCTTGATCGCATGAGACGAACTCTGCAATACTTGGAGACCGACCTGCTTTGCAGTGACGGCCGACCGATGACTGGTTCCTGTGTCGAGTACTTGAGTTAGGTAAGACACTTGCTCGTCGCGAGTCAATGCAGTGTTGAAGAACTCGCGTTCGTGAATCGTCTCAATGTTGCGACGACTCGAGTTGAGTCTATTGTTCCGTATGGCATCAGTCATCAGCCTCGGGATCGTAAGTTTCCCGTCCTTGAAGCTGAGTTCCGGCTCATTTGTCCACACGATACCTTCCGGCACCCACACACGCTCGCTTTCCAGTCGCACAAGGGCGGACAGCAGAGCCTCGTGTGCGCGCTCGCAGGGACCATCAAGCTCCAGGGTCTGAATATTGACATCGTTGTACTCGAGACGTAGAGACCGGAGGAAGCCTACCGATACGGCATGATATGGCTTCTCAATCACGCTGTCTGTAATCCATAGGATATTAGCTGCAGAGAACAGCAGCATCTTCACAGCCTCGAAATTGTCTTCTTCAAGACTGTCAAAGAGCTGTTGATCAAGATCGGCAAGTATGAGGAACGTAGCCTTGGTCGGGATATCGGCCTCCAATAGATCCTCCCACCGTGTGATCACGGAAACCTGGCGAGCGGGAAACGTATCCCTTGTCGTGCTCACGAGGTCGGCAGTCCTTGCTGTGGATCCCCCAATGATGACAAGAGGCGACGCAGATGTCGCGGAGAGCTGTGTGAGCGGGGTCAGCAACGGAACAGTACGCTCGCTGACCGCTTGAGCACTGAAGAGCGAAACCGGGAATTCGGGAGAATCCGCATCTTCGGATTGGCTGTTGACGGCGGTGAAGCCGGTATGCTGCAAGAGAGCAGACCACTGGTCGATAGTCACAAAGGGCTCCAGAGTACGACCTTCTTCGACACCTGCCCACCAGCCAGAGAAGAGGCCGAATACGAAACCGCTGCGGAAGGATTCTGGATTCGTGAGCTCCAGAAGAATAAGGCGGCCGCCAGGCTTCATCATCATACGAACATTGCGCAAGGTCTTGCTCAGGTCGGGCGTGGCATGCAGCACGTTGGCCGCGATGACCAGATCGTACGAAGCAGCAGAGAAACCTTGCGCGAGAGGCTCGCTAATGATATCCAGTGTAGCAAAGTCCGCCCTGTCTCCGAGCTCGCCGGCAAAGATTGACTTTGCGCTCTCGAAGAAGTCGGCACTAATGTCGGTGAACATATAGCTGTTGAAAGCGCCTTCGCAGCCTTTCATGACATGTTTGGTGGCGCCTCCAGTTCCGCCACCAATCTCGAGAATATCCATGTTCTGATAACGATGGGACAACTGCCGTACAAGATCGATCAACAGACTGTTGCCAGGTTTCGAGCTCATGTTCGTCTCATAGAAGGTGGTCAGTAGTCCATCATGGTTGAGCACTCCAAAGAAGCTGCCTGGATCGATGTCCCCTGCGAGCAGATACTCGCCAGTGCGACGGATTATCTCAGTGTCGGGGATGCCGATTACACTAGAACTTGTTAGCCCGTGTCAAAGATCAAAGGCGCGGATGTGCATAGAGCTGGATAGATCTAGGGTGACTGACCTTCTGCAGACGGTCGTGACCAGATCAGCAGTGTCCTGTTCCCAGCTTATTTCGTACCACGGATGACTGCCAGAGCGCGCTGCTGCCAAAACATGAGTACACCAGCGATCATAGTGCTCCATATACGTAGGCACCGATCCAGCAGGCACAAAAGTAATTCGCCTTTCGACATAGCTTCGTACGTAGTAGAAGACAAGACGTTCCAGATCGTAGGCAGCTTTTTTCTCGGTGTCGCTCGCCCTCAGCTCGGGCTTGCTCAGCACTGCATCGACGTCGTAAGGACCCCAGACCCACTTCTGGAACAGTTTCTTATCATCCTCCGCCGTGGGTGGAGAGAAAGGCTTGAATCGGATGCCCTCGACCTGCAAGAGTGTGGACAAGTCGTCCGTTGTTAGTTCCACGTCACCGCCGATCATCTGACGAAGATTTGGTGCTATAGCCGAGCTGAAGTGGATGTCTTTGGCTTCTGCATGGGCTCGTGCGATTAGATACGGATTCACAGCGATCCTGCCGATCGCCACCGGAACGTGCAGTGAGGTCAGAGATCCATCACCTGGGTACATGAATGCCCCGATAAATGCCTGGAAAGCGACATCAAGTGTTGCCGGGTGCAAAACGAGGGACCGCTCATTCTCACTGAAAGTAGCTAGCTTGATCGTGCCTCTTGACTGCTTGTCTGCTCTCTTGACTGTCTGTAGTCCTCGAAAGTCTTTGGTGTAGCCGTACCCAAGCGCAGCGAGCTCGGCGTAGAAAGCATCAATATAGACAGAGTTCATATGAGGTGGCTCGACTGTGCCTTTCGGCAGGGCATCTGCGTTCGGCTCTCCAAGCGTGAGGACGATCTTGCCACCAGCAGACCACGACAGCTGCTGTTCCTTCGCCAGACATGAGTCGCAAGAGAACTGGAAGACCAGAGTGTTTGACGTTTGCTCGGTCCAGGCGCTCATGATGAACTGCAGCTCGACCATACTATCCTCGTCATCGAAGGTGATGGCCTTGCCGATGGAAAGATCCAGAATCTCAAGAAGGCGAATGGGCCGTCCATTGGCAACGTATTCTGCAGCTTCCATAGCCATGACAGCGTAGCCGGCGCCTGGGAACACAGTTTGGCCCTGGAGTTGATGACCATCGAGCCATGAGATGTCCCGCTGGCGCAGATACTGATGCCACTGTAGCGATGAAGAAGTGCTATTGCCTGAAAGCTTGCCTAACAGCGGATGACGTTCGCTGGTGTCGTGCAGATGATTGCGCGTGGCACGCGACTCGATGGAGTACGTCTTCGAATGATCCCAAGCGTACCGCGGCAAGGACTTGGTAATGCTTTCTACCGTGGCACGAGGCGACATAATCGAGAGCCAGTGAGTTGCATCGAAGCCTGCAGGTCCGGAACGCTGCCAGAGGAACCCAAGCGCTGCCTGGAAGGCAATTATGTCGTTGCCTTTGCGCTCCATGCAGCCCACGTATGGGAGCTCCATGTTCACAGCCGCCTGTGTAGTGGCTAAGCATGGGCCTTTCAGCGCAGGATGACACCCGACTTCCATAGCCATCTCGAGGGGATCAAAGTCGATGACAGCTTGCTCAACGGCTTGGGAGAAAAGCACCGGCGAGATAAGGTTGTCTCTCCAATAGGTAGCCGTTACATCTTCTGCCCTCATGATCTTGCCCTGATGAACCGAAGACAGCCACACCGGGCGGGAGAGACTCTGATCCAAAACCACACGCGGCACACACTCCTGCATTGCTGTTATGTAGGCTTCGGCACAGCTCAGCATGTGGTGTGAGTGGTAAGCCTTGTCGACTTTCAGAAGGCGAGCGAATGTAGATTCATCATCAAGCATGTCCTTCAGTTCCAGTATCGCATCACTATCGCCAGAGAACGTCACGCTGCTCGGAGAGTTGCTCGCAGCTACGCAGAGACGACCTTCGAACACGTCCAATGCACAGATCTCATAGGCATCCTCGAGAGATGTGCCGGATGCCAACATAGATCCTGCGGCTCCAGAGGGTGACGAGGCGAGCTTGGACGTCAGACCACGCAAGTAGGCAACACGAATAGCCTGCGAGGAAGTGAGGAATCCGGCGGCAAAGGCGCAAGCGATCTCGCCGGAGCTGTGGCCGACAACAGCTTTGAAGTTGACACCTGCTGTGGTCAATAAGTCAATGAGGATGAGTTGCACTGCACAGCAGAGTGGCTGAGAGTATTCAGCATTGAGCACGTTGGACTGTGCATCTTCGAGCTGAAGCTGTTCTTCGATTGTCCAAGATGGCCGGTACTCAATTGGCAGAGTCTGAAGGGAGCGGTCCAAGTCTTTGACGAAAGCGTGAGCTCTGCTGAATTGAGTAATCAGGCCCTTGCCCATGGTCGGCCATTGAGCACCTTGGCCCGTGAAGATCCCGAGGATTGAGGGAGCGCGAGTCACCGCATCAGATCGCAATGCTGTGCCGCTCTTTTTGTCCATGGCAATGAGTTCACTACTGATCGATCTGATGGCAGCGCCTCTGTCGATTGCGGGAAGTGATATCCTGAGCGACATCGTAGATCGTTGCAAGAACAAAGTCTTTGCTAGCTCGTTGATGTTGGTGCTGTAAGAATCATCTTCAAGATACCCTAGGATCGCTTCAAGATTGGCCTTAAGGGTACGCTCAGTATTGGCAGAGACCACGAGAGGGAGGACGCTCGTATCGCCGCTCGCGTGGGTCGTTGTGATCTGAGTAGCTTCATAGCTTTCTAGGATCGCGTGGGCGTTGGTTCCACCGAATCCGAATGAGTTGACTGACGCTCTCCTAGGGGCGCCAGGAACCACAGCTGGCCATGGCTGTGCTTGCGTGACGATACGAACGTCTTTGTAAAACGGCGCGACGCGGGGCGCAAGATTATCGAATAGCATGTTTGGAGGAATCGTTGCGGATTGCAAAGCTGATGATGCTTTCATGAGACCGGCAATTCCTGCAGTACCCTCGGTGTGGCCAATGACAGTCTTGATACTACCGACGTAGAGCGGGTCTTCATTGGCTGCGCGAGATCTCTTTGGAAAGAAAGCTGTGTCGATCGCCTCAGCTTCTTGAGGATCACCCGCCGGTGTGCCTTTGTCGTCCTTAGTCAATGTAATATGTAACGATGGCAACGAACTTACCTGTCCCGTGGGCCTCAAAGTACTGGCATCTCTGCAGTGGATTCGCTGCATCAAGGCCGGCACGAGCATACGTGTCTTTGATCAAAGCAGTCTGCGCAGCGTGATTCGGCATGGTGATGCCTGGAGAGCGACCGTCCTGATTAATACCGGTCTCACGTATGACGCAGTCACTGCAATCCGTCAGCTAGATGATAATAAAATGAGTCAATGACACCTTACATATCATCTCCGTCCCGGATTGCTTTACTCAATGTCTTGAGGACGACTGCAGCAACGCCTTCCTGTTCCTTCGTCAGAGCTGCTTGCTCAAGTACAATAGGGCTTCACGTACTCCCCGAGCATAGCCATTCGCCGCAGCGTCCCACATTCTCGATCTGCCGTCGGGTGAGAGCATATTCAGCTTGCTCTCGAGCACGTACGCCCCTGGTCCGAGGATGAGATTGGCTCCTGCAGCAATGGCCACGTCACTATGTCCGGAGCGCAATTGCTGCACGGCATGGTGTACGGCAACCTATGGACTGGTCAGCTGCGCCCACATCGGTTTGCCAACCATCTCACTTACGAGAGAAGAGCTACAGGCGGTGTCGATGGTCATCTGCAGGTGATCAGCGACATTACAGGCACTTCAAGCTCACGACCATTCTTACGCTTGGTCCATGCCAATCAAAGAAGTAAGACACCCTGTTCGACAGGATGGATGCTGCCGTCCCGGTTGCCGAGTAGATCGGTGCCGCGTTGAGATCCTGCTTGATGTTGTCACCATGGTCATTGCACATCAATCCACAGTACACAGCCGTCTGAGAGCCAGCGAGCGTCTCGAGCTTCTGTCCGGCATTGGACAGAGCTTCGAAGACGGTCTCAAGTAAGATGCGGTGCTGCGGGTCGATGCAGTCGGCCTCGGAAGGCTTGATACCAAAGAAAGTTGCATCGAAGGCGTGGATGTTTTCCTCTAGGAAGTACGAGTGCCTAACGTTAGTGCTACCTGGATGAGTACCGTCAGGATGGTAGAACGCGTCAATGTTGAAGCGTCCTTTTGGAATCTCGGTCAACAGATCCCTTGGCTGCTTGAGAAGCTCCCATAGCTTGGCAGGGGAGTCAGCGCCGCCAGGAAAGCGACAGCCGCTGCCAATAATGGCGATGGGCTCCTGCGAGGCGGTCTTGGGAGTGCTGTTGAAAGCCATGGTAACGAGCGTGTAGAGTGAGGGAATGAGGGTCTTGTTTCAGATGCAATGAACCAGGGACAGGGAAGAGACTGAAGGGAATACTGCAGAGCAGAGGTATAGACACGACGCACGAAGCACCAGTCTGCCGCCGGTGCGACCGCGATAGGCATCGCCCAGGCAGATGCGGCCAACATGCTGGGGCTTCAGGTCGGCGTAAGTGCGATACCGAACACCAAAACACCGTCTCCGAGTTATTGAAGGTCAAGATGACCCCGAAAGGATCAGTACGCTCGGCGTCCTTCGCGAGGTGTTGGTGCCCACGCGCGTTGCTTCACAAACGCCGAGATGGGCGCTCCAGACTTCGATTGGCAAACCAAGATCAAGCCGTGCTATGTCTGTGATGCTCGACTGTCATGGCCGCGAGAAGATACGTGGAGAGCGCGACGCTTGAGCTGTTGTCGCAGCCGATAATGGAAGCTGGTGGGCGGCATTCTTGAGTCAAGTCTGCGGGACTCTCGCGGGACAGACTTTCAGCGATCACTTCAGAAAACGTGGCAGCAGAATAACGTAGGCCACGTTCCATAGGTCTAATTTCATAGATGAGCTCGCAGTATATGCCACGTGTATAGATCAGGCCTGCCATAGCAGCTACCCGGCATCATCAGACAAGAGCTGTGGCAATCTCGCTATGCACATGTCAAGAGCGGCACCAATTTCAAGGCTCTACACAAACAATGCTATCGCACGAGCGAGAAATTTGATACTCGGACTGCATGATATGATAGGTCCTGTCCATTATATTCTCTGACTGGTATGTAGCTGTCTAGTCGCGATGTTCCGGAGCTCGTCGTTATGGACCGCAATAACGAGAAGTCGGGGGATGTGCAGAAATACCGCTGACAACTATCCCGTCAACGCAACAACCGCACCCCAGCGTAATAGGCGTGCACACCAATGTCCAGAATGGGCAACATCATCCTCCACCACTTCGATTTGAACGAGAACTCGTAGCGAGCTCTCTGCATGACCCAGTCTGCCACCGTGCCCCTCGGTGCTGTGCTCGAGTCCATCATGGCTGCCTGCATATCCTTGGCAAGCTTCTGCGCGAGATGCCCTCGATCTAGCATCGTGCGCTGGAACTTTGACACTTCTTGCTCAAGTATCTGCTGTCTCTTGTTCGCGGGCGCCTTCGCAGCGGTGATGAGTGTCCCAGAGAGCTCGAAGGCGTCTTGCAGCGCCAGATTTACGCCCTCGCCACCGAATGGCGATCGTAAGGAAGCGGCGTCCCCGATCACTATGCAGCATGGATTGACAGGCCAGTCGAAGTCGAGTGGCATCATGTGCAGCTGCCATGATTCCATACTGGCTGGATCTACATGCTCGAGGAGCCGAACGAATTGGACATCCCAGTCCTCGTAGAGACGTCGTGTGCGTTTGATCTCATCGACCGGATCGATCTCTGCACCGCGGTCTGGCGGCTTGTAATCTGTTTGGAAAAGTGTGACACTCGCGCGATCCTTGCTCATGTAGTGAACGATGAAAGCTTTCTTGTCGGAGAATGAGAATACCGACCCGGTTCGAGGCATGTTGCGGAGTATAGGTGAGTCCAGCGCGGATCTGTTCGTAACCACAAATGTCTGACCAGCGATTCCGGTGTACTCCGGCAGTCGAGGACTGAGAGCCGCCCTGACGCGACTCCAGGCTCCGTCTGCGCCTACAACAAAGCTGAATGGCTCGGATCTGCTGCCATCTCGGAACAGTAAGCTGTTGTCTTGGTCGACTCGCTCGAGCTTGTGGTTCCATCGGAAGTTCTCCGCGGGGACTGCATCAACGAGAAGTTGGATCAAGTCCTCTCGATCTACGTGAGGATTGCGTGAGCCACCCGGGTAAGAGAACCAAGATTGCAGTCTCTTGTCGGTGACAGTCACTCCGTTTGCTTCTTGCCTCGCGTGGGCGAAGACGGCTGACTTCAGTCCACAGGCATCTAGTGCTGCCAAGCCAGAGCGGGGATGCAAATCAAGACTACGTCCTTGTTGCTGCAGCAGCTGCTCGCGAGTCCGACCCTCGAAGATCGAGAAAGAGACTTCAGCCTGGTGTAGGCGAATTGCTAAGCTGTTATCATGTCAGCACCTCTTGTGCCACTACGAACGTAGTCAGTCAACGTACAGTAGACCAGCAGGTCCCGCTCCTACAATCGCGACTTGGAAGTTTTCAGTCGACATCGTGCCGCTTGTCGCCAAAGCGTGAAAAGTTACCCGAGACTCAGCGTACTTCCCCCGTCACGCATGAGTCAAGGTAAGACGAGTTCGACCGACCGCTCGATTCTTCAGTGTCGGTCCTGAGCGCGCACACTCGGGCCCTCCACGGCGTGTTGAAGCGCCGCCGCCGCCGAGTGTGTCTCACGGAGCGCTGTAGCCATCTCCTTGCGTCCATCGCGGAGCACACCGAACTTCGCCATACGCCGAGTGGTCCTCCGAACTGATCGAAGCATCCAACGCCGGGATCCACATGGCAAGTAGTCCAGGGAATGACACACGATAACAGGTAAGCCGCTCAGCAAATGCTGATGTGGCCTCCAGACTGTAACGAGGGCAACTGCCGGTGAATATTAGATCGTTAGCCTGGCGCAGAGGCCACCAGGCCCAGCGGCTGCGGTTCCTGACTGCATGTTGGAGGTGTTGGCCTCAGCTCTGGTGTGAGCTTGCTACTGGGCATACGTTCGCTTCTTGTATGCAATCCTTCGCCTGCCCTTGCAGGAGCGGGAGCAGCCCCGACGGAAACGATCGATGTCGTAATGTCACACCCGTTTGGACAACGGGCAAACGGGAAACGGTGCACGTGTGACAGGGATTACAATCCTTCCTAACGTGCATCCTGCGGCTAATCTGCTAGCGACTTGACAGGTCTGCATCTGCATATGCATATGCGTGGCGTGTATCTCTGTAATTGCTTGGTATGCTTGCGCGGATCTAGAGCCTTAGGCTTGCATGTCAGCACATTTCACCTTCCTTCACGGGTTGGAACAAGCGACGATTCAAGAATCAACGCTGATGAGATGGCTCGCCCTGAGCTCTCCTAGTGCACCTTTAGCACGTGGGGGTCCAAGACAGACCTGGCTACTGAGTAGGTGGGCGCGCAAGTTCCCGTTACGTCGGAGCTTCCCACGAGTTCGAGCTATAGCTCGCATCTGCGGCACATGCACAAGCACGGCCGGAAGTCGGTGCTTGACATTCCTCAAAGGCCCGGGATTCATTCGTTGTATACAGGTCACTCGTGAATGTAATCTATCAGGGAAGCACGAAGCTGCTCCAAGTGCACTGCAAGTCTAGCGTCCTGGTCAACAGTGTATTCTAATTTTCCAGACCATCCCCTAGGCGAGATCGACCGACTTTATGCGGCGTCGGAGGATAGACCGAACCGCTGCATCCTTGGCTGTATCTTTGCTCCCCCATGCTCGTACAGTCGCTCACGGTCAAGTTCCTCCCTATACAGCTGTCAATCGCGCCGGAATGCAGCATTTACAGCAGGTGACGATGGCAGCGAATCTAGCTGCAAATTCCCTATGACGATCCGATCTCATACGCGTACCTGGAGCCTCATGACGATCGCGGTGTAGTCAAGCATCCCACGGACTCCCTTCGCATCCTGGATAGGTTGCTGCAGAGCGCAGCCGCGTCTCTGATCGTCTGGTTCGAAGTTGACGGTCAATGTAGCGCACTGGGTGCCAGTAGCGGGAAGACAAGTAGTCGACGGAGTAAGCGGAAATGACGCCGTGCGATTCCAGCAATTGAACCTAGTATGGTTGCTAAGTGCTTCGTGACAAGGTTCCTGGAGAAGACCAGCTTCTCTGCTTAGTTCGAGCGCCAAAAGATGATGTTCTTGCTCAAGCGGCGTAATTGTGCGAGTGGTGTGTCATTAGTGGCATGGCCCGTCCTCCCAGTCCCAGGTTCTTCGGCCCAGATCACAGCTGCTAGACGGGCACATAGTGATTGCTGCATGTGTGAAGGCGTCGACGAACTTTGCGGTTCGGCCATAGTGGGTGCATCGAACTGCCAGGGATCGGACGCTTGGCTGCTACCCCTTTCAGCCCGATCCGAAGAACTGATTCGTAGCACCGTCGACAGCTCCTTGTCGCTGAGGATGCCTGTGTTCCGTGGCAAACCCAGATGCTGCTCGACCTGGTACAACAGTGAAAGGGCAACCTTGATGGTGTCGGCTGCGCAGCGCCTGGTGTGCTGACGAGGATGTAGCCAGCTCGAAACATTGCCTAAAGTCAATTGGGGATCGATCTGAGCCGAGAAACTTGAGTGACCAGGTGGCGAGCTGATCGATGCTGGTGAAGTCTCTGGAAGCCATGACCGTACCGCCATAGCCTCGGTCGCGTCGCCCGTACTCAGTTCGCCGACTGTTCTTACTTCGCACAGCTCGAGGAGGCGGGAGCAGGTGCTTAGCAGACTTCGTATGGTCAATGTGTAGCAATGAATGGCCAACATTGCTTCGGGCGTACTGAATGGTACACTGAAGGAGCCACTGTTGTTCGTCTTTGTACCATAGAGTCGACTTCGGCCAGAGTCCCGAAGCAATGCCAATAAACGTTGCAAGCCTTGTAGCTCCCGTCCAACTTTATCTGTAGAATATCAGTCGCGCCCAAGGTTTGAGGTCTACGGCAACATACATCGGTCAGCATCGCTATCATTCTGATCAAGCTTAGTCTGATCGAGCTCGCCTTGTAGCTGCTCACTTAATTCCGTGAGGTCGTGCGAGAAGGTGTTGCGGCCAGCTGTGCTGGGTAGCGCAAGATCTTGCGAGTCATCCGGAGGGCACCACAGCGAGTCCCACGCTACGGTCGCGTCTATACTACCTCGGGTCTCGTTCGTCAAGCTCGCAGTGGTATAGCCAGAGTCCACATCGCCGTGATTGCCACTCAGCCAGCTCAAGTCGTGCTCGACATTTAGGCCAAAGTCGTTACCAGCCGCATCGAAGGTGAAGCCAGGTCCATCATCGTCAAAATCAAAGATGCCAGATCGAGCTCCACTGCTTAGAGGTGAGGGCTGCCGTTGAGCAGAGTCTACGATTGAAGAAAGCACCTTCGCGCGGGGATTTCGGTAGCGCCTCGCGGCTCTGGGGCTTGTTGTACATGTGACAGAAGCTCTTGCACAACGGACGCATGGCGAATGTATGCCTGTATCTGGGCGCTGACAGGCAAGTTTCGACACATGACATCTATCGCAGCTCCGTCGCAACGCGCGAGTTGTAGTGTAGCTCGTTGTCGCCATGGCGAAGTGGGAGCGGACACCGGAGTCTACGATCAGCCCTGGGCCGCTCGGTGGTTTGCGGAGAAGCACTCAATCAACGATTAATGATATCACGCGCAGGGAATCAAAGTGCTGCGGGAACGACATGCTGGCTTGACTGGGTCACACCGCCGAGCATATAAGCATGGCCGTCTGCGCTGTCACGACATCTGTACGATCGTAATGTCCCACAGCGATCCTGCAGTAGGCAAAGCAATATCGACATGCCTCACCTCTGCATGTGCGACAGGGCCAATCGCAGCAATTTACCCACGGCCATGGTACACGTGCAGCTGATGAACCTGCGGCATTCGCACTAGTGCAGTACACGTTTGGCGACGAAGGATGTAGCTTCCAGGCGATGATCTAGATAGCTGATCTGGGGTCAGGTCCCCATCTCAACGGCCTGATCTCGCATTGCACGGCGGCAGGCGCGACCCGTCCCCTGCCTGTTACACAGCGGCACACGGACATGCCTTCCGCTATGCTTGACTTACGAGCTTATGGGCTCGGCGCCTCTCCACCTACCAACATCAGCGTTGGTCTGACGAAACGCCGTAAGTCGCCGAACGGCAGAATCTCGCCTGTTTCCGCGTTCGGCATCGGTAGCTGCACGAACGACCTGCTCCTGCGACACTGTGCCGCTAACGCGTTCGTGTCGTATCCAGAATGAGTGTGTACAAGCAGTGATCTGCTCTGCGTTGGCCAACTTGCCACAGACTGGACTCTCCCTCGTTGGTCTCCCCTCCCCACTACGACGATCTTTAGCGAGCATGGACCGCTTCGACTCGGAAGACCAGACTGCAGAAGTCACTGGCGAGACACGCAGGCACGATCCCACGCTCAGAGGTTGGCGCTACTACGCAGTGTTGTTCAGGTGCGGCAGGTTCACAAGCGCTCTGGTTCCTGGCTGACGGTTCTACCATGCAGCCTGTGTTTTGCTCTCTTCCTTGGCGCCATCGACAGTAGCGTCGTCGCCACCGCCCTGGTCACAATCGGAGCCCACTTCGATGATTTTGTCCGTTTGCAGTGGGTGGTGCTTGCCTACCTGCTCGTTGATCTCGGTAAGTTTGAAGGATTCGAGGGCTGATTACAAGACTCCACACTGACATGCCCAGGATTCGCCCTCATATTTGCACGTGTCTCAGATGTCATAGGCCGCAAGTGGGCTTCCATCTGGGTAAGATGACCCGTTCACTTGCGTAATAGCACGACTGACAAGCGCTCAGGCAGTCGCGATCCTTACTGTGGGTTCACTAGGCGCCGGTCTTTCGACATCGATCAATCAGCTTGTCATCTTCCGCGCCATCCAAGGCTTGGGGGCGGCGGGCGTATACTCGCTTCCGCTAACGGTCATACCCGAAATAACACCTGCAGAGCTGTTCGGGTTCATGTCCGCTGTGTCTGGACTGGTCTTCACATGCTCGTCCATTCTGTCAGTCGATGTAGTCAGACTCTGACTTTTCTTTGCTGACTCGAACAGGGGACCGACAATTGGCGGTGTAATCACTACGCAAAGCTCATGGCGATGGTGCTTCCTGTTCAACGTGCCATGCGGAGTTTTCGCTATAGCCGTCATGCTGGCCACCTGGCCGAAGCAGGACATTGCTGGCCGGATCACGTGGTCTCAACTAGACTTCATCGGTGCGCTGCTGATCATCGGCACGACCGTGCTTACTGTGTTCGCACTTCAGGAAGCTGGTTCTGATACGTATGCATGGTCCTCGCCTACTATCATCGGATGCCTTGTGGGCGGGGCAGTCGCGGCTGTTGTCTTTGGCACCTGGATCTGGTTCTTATCGAAGACGCCACGGAAGATCAGCCCTTTGTTTCACACAAGGGTGATCAAGGACCGGGTCTTACTGGGTGCATTTCTGTGGGTGAAGTGTTCTGCCTTTCATTTGATCGACACTTGCTGACATGTAAACAGCGTTGCTATGCTATCTGGCTACGTGCTCTACGTCATTCTCATCGAACTCAGCGAGCGACTGCAGATTGTGAACGGGCGTACTGCGCAGGGAGCTGGAATTGATCTGCTACCGTTTCTTGGATCCGCCGCCGTCTGTGAGTCTGGTTCTGTCGCAGTAGCTGGCGTAGTCCGTTATCCTTGGGGTCATACTAACACGTGCGCAGCTAGCGGCATAGCAGGCTTTTTGTCATCTGGGGCAAAGAACAGGTCCTTCGAGACCATCACAGTCTTCTCCGCCTTCACCGCATTGGGCTGCGGTCTACTAGCCTTCGTCAGCAAGTCAGCCACTGTGCCCGCAGCATTATACGGCTACCAAGTCATCCTCGGATTCGGCATAGGCGGCGTCCTCGTGTCAGGCACTATAGTAGTCAAGCTATCTGCAAGTCAGCTTGACTCGGGTGAGATCGCCTGCAGAGTGTATATGCGGACCCACGCTGACACGGCACAGCATCAGCACAAGGCGTACAAGCACAGACCAGGATCTTGGGGGGAAACTTGGGCCTCGCAATCGCAACTATCATACTGAATGCGCGACTCAATGTTGATCTAAACGGGACGTTGACTCCACAGCAGCTGAGTGACTTGAAGCGCAGCCTGAATTCGATCGGAAGCTTGGACCCAAGACAAGTTCAGGCTGTCGGACTCTCTTTTGCGAACGCATTCCGCATCCAGCTGGTGGTCTGCCTGGGAGTCGCGATTGTGAGTCTATGCTGTTGCGCGATGATATGGCAGCGGAATCCGAGGACGTTCAAGGACTTGAAGGAGGCCGGTGGGTAGTACGATTATCGGTGTATGAAGCCGGCCGTAAGTCCACTATAGGTAAAATCAGTAACAGACCATCAGCCCAGCCAATGTATTGGAGTCGTTTATGCGGTTCGCGGGTGTCAAGACATGTGGTGCAAAGAAGCGTGCGGGACAGGGATGGGCAAAAGCCAAAATGCGCTTATGAGTACCTGTCAACACTCTTACAGCCTCCTATCTTCTCTACCTTACATATACATCATAATACATGTCAATAATGAGCACGATGAAAAATTCTGCTGACAGTGTGGCAGACACACAAATGACAGAAAAGCGTACCACTACTGAGGTCCTCATTGCCAACGATGCTAGGATATATAGCACCACAATAACGAAACGCAGATAGGGCTGCCGTGAAAAATCCCTTGACAAGATGTCATTAACTCTTGCTGACCGTGTAGCTGCGTATACACTGTCGCGGTGCTGCCTGTAGCAGCGTTGCCCATCACAGAGACCCGCAGTGTGAGTTCATAAGCTCAACCGACCATGCGAATCACTGTTATGAGGACCCCACGTACAACGGCCTTGCGATAGCGACCTGAATGCATCTATCTGAGTACTTCATACATCCTGTTGCACGGCACTCAAACTCCGACAAGCCTCACAACAGCTTTCTCCCCACTCAGCGTCCCAGCCTTCACCAACTCCATTCCCTTCAACACGTCCTCCCATCTACCCTCAATGACCCTCAACGGATGACCTCTCAGCTCACCCTTCTCGATCAGGTCTTCGCACACCTGAAACAGCTTCGTGCCAAAGTCTCGCAGCTCCTCGTCACCTTCTCGTCCATATGGTGCAGGCCAAGACGACCCGTCGCCGAAGATCGCCGGGCCAAGAACCCAGCTTCCCTTTACGGCTTTTCGATTCGCCGCGAAGGTAGAGTATGGGTCTAGACTGACATAACGTCCTCCTGCGCGACCGAGCGCGGCGTAGCAGAATGTTGTGGATTCGGGAGTGGTGATGCAGTCGAGGGTGTAGGCGAGGTTGTTGGCTGTGTCCTTACGCTAGGGTGAGAGGGTCAGCCTTGTTGATGATGTAGTAACAGTGACAGAGAGGAACTTACAATCAGCTCTGCACAGCCTGGAGAACTGTAATCGTAGACTTCTGCCGCACCGTAGGACTTTACTAGGTCAAAGTTCTTGGGCGAGCACGTGGTGATGGGGATCAGCTTCGCTCTTGTTCACCTCGTCAGCTCGTACCTACGGCGCAACACGGAATCGCCACTCACAGCTTTAGCAGCTGAATCGCTAGCGTGCCCGTCGCAGTGCTTCCGCCGTACACAAGCACTTTCTTCGGCTTCTCAGCAGGAGCATCAGGCAACGGCAAGCCAAGCTGTCGAATCGCCTGACCTGCCGTACAGAGACCAGCCGGCAGGGACGCTCCAGCCTCGATGCTCATCCCAGCTGGCAGCTTAAGCCAAATCTTACTGGCGCTGACGTTGTACTGTCCGAATGCACCTCGGTCAGGCCGATTCGCATGCATGGCGTGAGTTGCGCCGCAAACGCGATCGCCAATGACAACATCAGTGACCTCTGAGCCTACAGCAATCACTGTACCGGCGTAGTCTGTGCCTAGAATCCCGCCTTTGGTTTGGAAATCACCTAGCATCTTCGTGTCCGAAGGGTTGATGGCGACGGCTTCGGTCTTGATGTAGAACTCGTCTGACTTGAGCTGTGGAACATGCGCATCTTGTGAGACCTTGAAAGTGCCATCGTCGCTAACGATGACGGCAGTCTGTGTCTTTGGTAGCGTGAAATCGTCCTTAGGTATCGGGTTCCCCATCTTCAATGTTGCGAAGTCGTAATGTTGTGTGGCTTCAGGTGTTTGGTCGGGCGGGGCGGAAAGTGCACAAAGCCAGACACTCTCAAAGTGGTTGAAGATAGTCCGTCACCTTTCGTCGCGAATACGTTTCGCGACTGTGTTGGTCATGTTGGCCGTGTTGGTCGTCCGAAGGATCGCGGCAGCCCGAGTCGAGCGCCGGAAACCCCGACACAGCAAACACCGACGCTCGTTACGAATGACGCCGAAGTTGCCATGCTGGATTCGGAGGGTCACTGTAGCCGTAATAGTCCCAACGATACCAGTCACTGACGCAGATACCGTCGGACAGCCCACCGCCACCCACGATGGCGCCCTCCGCCACCTTAAAGCCCACACCCAAGAAAGCTCTCCTCTGCCTACACGGCGCCGGCTCCTCAGGGCCAATCTTCAAGATCCAACTAGCTCGCATCCGCCTAGCCCTCAAGCATGACTTCGATTTCGTCTTCGCCACTGCGCCGAACCCCTCAATAGCGGGTCCTGGCATGCAGCTGTTTGCAGGCGCAGGACCTTTTTACCGCTGGTTCTCGCCAGACACTGGAGCCGGAGAGACAGGCATCAGCAGCCTACACGCGTCTGTCAGAAGTGCTGTCGAGGTCTGGGAAGCGGGCAAGAAGGATCCGGAGGCAGAGATCGTGGGCGTGGTTGGGTTCAGCCAGGGTGCAGTGGCGGCGACGTTGTTGATGTGGCAGCAGCAGGGCGGCGAGATTCCTTGGCTTCCCAAACTGCAGTTCGGCGTGTTCATCTGCTCGGACTTGACAGAGGAAGTGACGAGATGGCTTGATGACGAGGCGGTGAAGAGAGGAGAGGAAAAGGCTGTGCTGAGGCAGCCGACGCTGCACTTACATGGCCTGAAGGACCCATACCTGGCTAAGGGGAGGAGAATGATGGCTGGTCACTATGATGAAGCGAGCATGATTAAGATCGAGTTCGATGGAGGGCATCATTGCCCGAACACGCCACTCGACAGCGGGAAGGCCATTGCTGGGATCAGACAGGTTGCTTGTGCTGTGGCTGTCGCGTGCTAGCTTGCATTGCTAGAGCTTATCGGGTTGACTTCAAGACTCCCATAGGGTCAGGTATACTTCATCAATGGAATGAATATGGTGAATAATGTAAGCGTCGAGTTCCAGGAATTGAAGTGGAGACTCAGGACCATCTTTCCATGAAACGCCAAGCTTCTGATCCGCGAACTTTATGTTGCGGACCGCAAGGGATCGTCCGGCTGGGAGTTGTAGTGTTTGAGGCATGTGCAAGCTGGCCAGAGTCCAGAGATGAGGAAAGTGTGCCTTGCTCATATCTTGCCATACGAATCGTCGCCGACACCCACACTCCTTTGACACATCGGGAATTCATTGCTATTAACTCGACCAACCTTGCACCACGCCGGCAGCACCTCCACCATCAAGGAGAAGAACCACTGCTTCGAGCCGACTTGCGCCTGTTGCTGGTACCCGGAGAGCATTGCGCGGGAGCGCCTGAACACACAGCATGAATATCTTCAGGATACTAGGTATGGATGCCGCCTGAGATGATGGACGCGGAGGACTGTAATGCTGATCCAGAGGATCAGGGGACTTTTCCCATCTGGCGTCGATCTTCATATTACTGGCCAAGATGCGGAGTTCAAGTGTATGTACACACTGCCTTTGAGAAGATGCAATAGTGGGACGGATAGAGCAAGCACGCGCGCGTGCGAAGCAATGTGGAGGGTCAAAGCGAGAATCAGTGGCTGACGAAAGACCCAGAGCGCATCAGGTATATCATTCAAGTCGCAGTTCGCGTACCTATTGGTCTATGTCACACGGTATCTTGGTACGCTTCCGCAGTCTTGTGCGCGATCCCGCCTGGTTTGCCGAATCTGACCCTCTCGTTAGACCTGCTCTGGACAAACCCCTTTGCCTCGGGTCTAGGCCTCTACAACACGGTCTTCAAGATCCTCTTCATCTCGGCCCAAGTCTACATCGTCTACCTCATGCTGAACGACTACAAACCCACGCACGACCCGAACGCCGATACTTTCAAGGTTGAGTACCTGCTGGCAGGAGCGGCGGTGATGGGACTCGTGCTTCCTCCTGAATACAAATTCACAGAGATGCTGTGGGCGTTCAGCTTGTGGCTGGAAAGTGTAGCGATTTTGCCGCAGTTGTTCATGCTGCAACGGACTGGATCGGCGGAGACGATAACGACACACTACATCTTCGCGCTCGGCGCATACCGCGCGTTATACATTCCGAACTGGATATGGAGGTAAGTCGAATGTTGGCGAGTATGCTGGGCTTCCAAGTGACTGTTTGTGCTAATTGTAATGTGTTGCCAGATACTTCATGGAGAAGGGTCATTTTGAGCCGATACCCGTCATCGCTGGTATCATTCAGACCGTCCTGTACACGGACTTCTTCTACATTTACTGGAGCAAAGTGATGCAAGGGCAAAGATTCAACTTGCCCGTGTGAGCGAGCATGTCCGCGGCTGGATCCGTCTTGTTGATCAATAGGGGCTCATGGCGCTGCGGCGATGACACGCGCATAGCGAGGCCGGCGTCACGTATGCCAGCCGAATCGCTGAGTAGCGGTGGACCTGCGAACTCCAAAGTGCGCTTACCCTGAGCACGAGGTAGTTACAGGATAATGAACCGTAAATCACATGACCTGCGCCAGTCGATCATCTCGGCTCGGCAGCGAATAGAGCCGAAATAATCCACACTTCCGGAAGTGCCGGGACTTTGTCATCAGCCACTTCCCATGTTTGTCAGATTTGATGGCATGTCACTGTGATTATCGCCGTGCTACCAACATGTTAGATGCTCGTCTGGAGGGCAGAACAGTGCTAGAGTTGACTACGTTGATTTGCTGAGCAATTGCACATCTTACGCGATCACTAGGCGACCCTCGTAGCTTGTTTTGCGGAAAGCTTGGACTGCTTAGCAGGGAGGTGGACCTTGGAACACGAAGGTTTCTTGTTACTTTCTTATCGTGACTTTGCGTAGGATCCCGACCTCACTTCATCACCTTGCTACCTTCTTGCCTGTCTCATCGCATCGCGTATAGCTAGAGAGTATCAACGACTTGCATCAAAGCTCTGGCAGCAATAGCAAAACAACCATCCAGCAGCGCTTACGCGCCGAGGAGGCCGAAGTTGGCATCAGGTGGCTTTGTGGACATTTTCGAAAGCCGAAAGACAGCTCGAGCACAGTCTTATTGCATTGCGGATGCCGGCGGAATTGCTCTGCGAGTCTAGGGCAACGTGACTGGAGTGGCCGTCGTCCATCCTACCTGTCGCAGCCAACATAGTACGCGTTTCCATATCGCAAACCTGTTTGAAACTACCTCCTCTTGACATACTCCCCGCCCACCATGTCGAGCCGCCGCAACTCTGTCACGGATTACTTCAGTGCTAGTGACCGAAGACAGCCGGAGCCTACGACTCCCGCTGGTAATGGCAACCATCTTCGAGTCCCCCAATCGAATCGGCCGGGTCTCAACTCATATGGCTCTCGTGAGAGCATGCGATCTCCTTCGAGTATTAGGATCCGCAGACTGCCATCACGGGATGCTCCTCGACCAGGATCGCAGGCCTCGGACAATGTCACCACCCAGGATTTCGCTCACTTCTCCGTTCCTGGCTCACCGAATGCACGCCGACGAAGTACGTCCGCTCCTCAGCGGCCGCTCTCACCGGAAGTCGGACCTGATCTGGCGAGGCAGCGAACAGTGGAGGCGTATATGCCCTCGATTGTCGAGGGTCAAGCTTCAGCTGCTCAGGAAGCACGCGGCCTGCAGCCAGTGAAATCACAACCTACAGATCTCGCGCCTCAGCTCGCGCCTGCGATTAGCGTCGGCAGACCGGATTCACGCGAGACCGATAACAGCGGGCCCGCAGCAATGCATAGTGCTGGCAATGCGGCTCGGACGAATCGAGGGCTGAGGCGTTTCCGCAGTGGCGCTTTGCCACCGCTGATTCAGCACCTACCGGCTGATGATGAGTACGGCGCAGATGTCATTGGCATGCTGGATCTGATTGGTGCGTATCAAAGCAGTCCGATATATATTGCGTATGCTAACCAATTCAGATCCCGAGGTACAGACACTCGGTACATTGACCAATGTGCAGAACTCTCTGTTCGTGCCAGATCTCGGACGCCTACTCAATCGAAGGCCGACGTACGAGCTCTCTGGAGGATCTACGAGGTATGGAGTGTCCGAGCTCAGCGGTGCCATCCCACCTCCTCGTGCGAGGGCTGGCACAATCAGTACTCAGCTGGCACCTATAAGGACTGCACCTGCGACTGCTGGGAGTGCCACGGATCCGTCAGAAGACGAGCAGCGAAAGCGACGGCAGTCCGTCTCCTCGCAAATGAGTGAGTCGCGCTTCGCTGTTCTTCCACATGGTGTTACCCTCGATGGCTGGTCGGATGAAGACATCGGCGAGCTGCATGATCATGTCCGACATCTCCTCCACTCTCGTCGCGAAGGCTTCAAGCGCTCCATGCGTGGCTTCCGGCAGTATGTGAAAAAGCCGCTGGGACTGTTTGTGACCTTCTACGCTCTCAGCGTAACGCTCTTTGGCTTGGTATGGGTCCTGCTTCTGATCGGCTGGATCTCGAGTGGCGATGACGAGCACCAGAAGTACGTCATTGATATCGTCGACAACGTGCTCGTCGCCTTCTTCGCGCTCATGGGTGATGGACTTGCACCCTTTCGGATTGTTGATACCTACCATATGTGCTTCATCGCGAAGTATCATCACTACGTGTGGGAGAAGCGGAAGCAACGCAATCTGCCAGCGCTACCAGACCATAACGATCTCCCTGATGACCGCGCTAGTGTCCTAGCTTTAGATCTAGAGGATGGCCGTACCGACCCTGATCAGAACAAGGACGATCTGGAAGAGAAACGCGAGTATAAGATCCTCACTCCCTTGCAACAACGCCGCCTCCAATACCACGAAGCCAAATTCAGCAAAAGTCACACCTTCTACAAGCCACACGAGACTGGTACGCATCATGCCTTCCCACTACGCCTGCTCGTCGCCATCGTAGTACTTCTAGATTGCCACAGCATCTTTCAAGTCGCTCTGGGAACCTGCACCTGGAGCATCAACTACAGAGTCCGATCCGAGGCATTGACAACAGTCATTCTCTGCTTCAGTCTGACTTGCAACATCGTCGCTGGCATTCTGATCAATATCGGCGACAAGCGCACGCGGAAAAAGGACGTGCTGGACAGGATCTTCCGGCAGAACTTGACCACGGAGGCTATCAAGCACATTCAGCGCAGACATGACGAAGCTGCTGAGGAGGAGGTTGGCATCGCGATTGCTGATGATGCGGTGCTGGGAAATGTGAAGGGCCTGAAGCTGAGTCGGAAGAGTATGGAGGCTAGTCGTGCTGCGGAGCAGAAGGGGATCAGTACGGAGGCCGACAGTACTGTGCCAGGGGGAAGTGAGAAGACGAGAGAGGGCGCAGGGAGCAGGGAAAGCGAAGGCGAAGGGTATGGCGAAAGGTCACAGCGGCCGTTGTCTCAGTTTTGAAGTAGGTAATGATTGACAGTGAACCGTCCGCACAAGACCGTATACATCGATCGGCATATCAACGTGTTTCGTGACACGAATGCTGGCATCTACGAAGCGCTTTTCATGATGACGGTCCAGGCATAGCATCGAACATGACCTGACTGATCGACAACTTCCTTCGACATGGCTCCCAGGTCGGTCGCTCCTTCCCGAGTCTACGCAACGGAAGCTGGACGCCGACGCCTCGAATCGAACTCGCGACCTCCGCTGTGCACGTAAAAGATTTGTCGACTCTCAGGATTGAACTGAGGACCTCCTCTTCACAGGTACCTGGGTTGAGGCTGGGTTGACAGTAGGTTGACACATTGGTGGAGCAAGAGGTGAAGCAGTGGTTTGTTTTGGTATGTGGGACGCCACCCTGGTGTGGGGGCTGGGCATTGCTGCCTAGACGTACGTGAGTACGGCTAGGCCAACTTGTGGTCGCGCTGAGTTCGACGGGCGGTGTTTGTGAGAGGTGCGCTACCAACTGCGCCAAATCGACTTGTTGCTGATGAGCTTCAGAACGTACCTCATATACTCGCAAAGTCGACCGAATGCATCTTCGCAGTCGGTACGACGTCGTCAATGGCAGCCTCGGATACCACTGACGTTCGCATTCTCTACACGCCAGGTAACTTGTCTCATTTCACCTTCTGCACACATGCAAAACATACAGCGAGCCTCAGAATCGAACTGAGAACCTCCGCATCGCACGGTTGTTGCCACCCTTGTATGGGAGCCCCCGTGATGCTCCTCCCAACCTGTGTGGATCGCAAGACACTATATTTGAGCGGCGTCATACCGTTAGACCAACTCGGCTTGTGCTGAATATGGTCCAGACACTCGGATGTATACTGGCAGAAAGCCTCGGCTCATGTCGGCTGATGTTAGAGCGTACCAGTGGTAGATAGGAGCCCCGTCTTGAGCGCAGACACGCTCGAGTCTCCAGCGGCCAGAGGATGAAAACCCATACGAGGCCCTTAGTGATCAGAAGCTGGTCTTCGCTGACTGCGAGCTCACGCAAGTATGACGATGAGCGAGAGTCCAAGTGAGATCACTGCTGTGTCTTCCAAATTCGGCAGTGAAGATCGGAACGATAACCGTCCAGACAATCTCGCTCGAACGCAAAAAAAGGATGAGCGCCAAATCCTGGACTTGAACCAGGAGCCTCCGCTACTCGTGACTACGCTGACATCACCACGGTCACCACGCCCTCCCCTGAACCTGCCAGGATCAACAGACGCTATATGTGAGCGGCGTGCTCACCGCTACACTATCTAGCCGGCTGTGAGAACAGAGTGGCAGCAACCCTCATAAGATGTTGCATTGCGGTGATCTCGGATGCTCGCATATGCCAGTAGGTCACGGCATTCCAGTGGCAACCTAGATCAATGCATTTCGTTATGATGGGAGTCAGCCAAAGTGGACTTGTATAAAAGTAAGCAGAACAATGTGGACAGGGCTGAATCGGTCCTCTGGTGTGTATTGTCGTGTACGTCGTCTATGTCATATGTCCATCCTGTACTGTCTCACAAGCCTACAATCCAGCAGGCTGCCGGATAACAATCGCACCACCTCACAGCCAACTTAACCCGTCCCCTCCGCTTCCCTACAGCCACACCTCTCAAACGACAGTCGCCCTCCTCTCCCCACCCACCACCCCTCCAGCGCCATCCTTCCCCCTCTCCTTCCGCTCCCTCCACTTCTTCCTCAACCCCAACCCCTCAAGCTTCACCCTCGGCCGCCCAGCAATCTCAGCCATAGTCACCTCGCCATAAAACCCCTTCAACTCCTTGCCCGCCGCCGAACTAGCCTCCAAGTACTTTTTCGACTCCGCCCAGGCCTGCAGCGCGGAGAGGTAGGCGGCGCGGGAGGGGAAGCCGCGGTAGGGTTGTTCGGGCTGTGGCGTGGAAGGTGGTTGTTGGGAGGGGGAGGAGGCGCGTGGGGTGAGTGTGCCACTTGGGGAGGGGGCGCGGGTCGTGGGACGCGAGGAAGGGGCGATGCTGGGTGCTATAGACGGAGCGAGGAGGTGGATACGATCGGTATCCGTTGATGAGCGGGTTTGGGGGATACAGGCTTCTGTGAAGCGCCGTAGTGGAGGGTTGGTGCTTGAGCTCGCCATCATTACGCGTTGCGCAATCGTTCTCCTCTCGAAGTAATCAACAAGGCAAAGAGACACTATTGAAAATGGACTTACATGAACATACAGATCTACCTCTACAGACACGCGATGTCAGCTCCGCGATTGTGGCGAATGTGTAGTACATCTACCAGTAGGTTCGTGAGATGCATGATGAGCTCTTTGCCGACGTCCAATCATGGCTTGGCAGGTCGTCACGTGGGATAAGCGAGATGTCACTCAGTGAATGTGGTACAGCCGTGACAGAGTACGACTATGATGTACACATAAACCCTGCGCCGCCCATGGCATAATTCAAGGCTCTCAATGATGACTCCCACCAACGCCTCGCTTCCCGGAAGACTCCCTCGCGCAAACGCCAGGCCCATAATGATCTTACATTAGAAGCGCAGCCATAGCCCCTAGAGCAACGAGCCCAGCGACCCATGCAGACCCACTCATCGCCCGAGCATCGTTCAAATAATACACAGCGCCCAGGTATGAGCATGACAACTCTCCATTGACATCTCTCACACCATACCCAGCCTCCAGCCCCCGACCCTTCCTCGGACATCCGAAGCCCAACGCAGCTGGACAGCTCTGCACAAGACTGTAGCACAGATCCTCACAAGGCAGTAGCTCCTTGTACGGTCCGGGCTTGATCTGCGCGTCAATTGTAGGGTTTCTCGACTGATTGGTGGCGAAGGAAGACAGGTAAGTCTGCTGGAACGCCGTGCTGCCTTGTAACGTCGGCGCGCCGAGCATAGGCGTATAATTGCTGTTCAGTAGGGAAGACGGAAGCGAGGTACCATTAGTGAAAGCTTGCGCCATGTTTCGCTTCTGCAAGTAGGATTTCTCTGAGCTCCAGTCATCGCAGCGGGGTATGCTCACCGCGCAAAGCCATTCTTTATAGGCTGCTTCGCAGTCGCTGCAGTTCCTTGCTAGGGAGTATTGGGCATCGGAGGTCGTATCACAAGCTGTCTGCTGCAGGCTGTAGGTGAAGTTATTGTACAGGTTCGATGCTTGACTGTCGTATAATGCGCGCAGATTGGGCCAATCTGGATAGGTCTCATAGTTCGCCGGCACGGCGTACGCCACTTTGTCGCAGAAGTCAAGATTAAAGACTAGCCGACAGTTTCCGTCGGCCTTCGTGGTCCAATTCATGGGCTGCCAGACCTTGCCTCCACCTCCCACGATTCCAGTACCAGAGGCTGTCGAGTTGCCTTTGATAGCAAGCGTCCCGTAGTATGTACTCGAGCCATTCAAGGATGTGACGTAGAACTGCTGCTTCGGCTTGTCGCCCAGCCCTCGCGTTATCATGCCCATCTCCACGTGCGATGACGTGGCATTGGGATCAGACTGCTGAGCCTCGATCTGTGCGTTGTTCTGCATGCCGCAGAAAGACTTGGACAGCCCCATCGTTTTCGTGTTCTGCGCACTGCTGGCGAACATCACGAAAGGTGGAGGTAGTGACGTCCACTTATCGTACAGAGCAGAACCTGTATCGGCCTGCGTGAGGTTATCAGTCACGAGTAACGCAGCATTGGTATCTGTATCCACCAGGTAGAGATACGGATCGGTCTCGTTCGCCTGATGGTAATAGTCGTCGATCGAGACGGCAATATCATAGTTCCAGCCTCCAGTAAAGTCTGACGAGAGGGCAGGGGCATAGATTGCCATGTAGAGATCATCGCTTGTCGATAGCGTGAGATTTGCAAAGCCTTCGTCGAGCGGGACAATATCCTGCTTGGTGTCGCTTGCTCCAGGTCCAGGGGCCTCGTTATCGCTGGCTGTCGAGACATACAGCGTCAGTTGAGGCGGTCCAGCAGTCTGCGTGCCAGTGCCGTTGTACGAAGGCTGCAAGCACGTGTTGACGGAGATGAAGACAGTCGCCCCTGATCCCGTTTGTCGAGGCTGCAGCGAGGCTGTGTCGTCATCTTCCAGACCGCGTCTCGGTAGCTCTCGATGTCGCGCCTCCATGCCCTCATTACCCTCATCTAGCGCACTGGGCAGTCCAACCCCGACATCCACATGCTGGGCCTGCAGCAGCTCCTTCGGGTACCGCCATACTGTCGTCTGCCCAGCCACCACATTGAGGTTGTTCGCCTGATTATTCCCAGCAATAGCGCTCAACTGCTCCTGTCTCGCACCAATTACCGCCTCCGCGTCAAGCACTACCAGCTCCTCCCGATCTGAGTCCTCGTCGTCTCCACTGCCCTCTGCAATGTCCTGCCCTATCCGATGCCAGTTATGATCTGCACCACCTTCCCACCCCTTCCCTAGCTCAATCTCCGCGGCATACGCAAAGTGGGGATTAGACAGACTCCAGAAGACCAGTCCGAGTAAGCAGAGGGCTGTGAAAGATGCCACGAAGCGCGCTTGCAGAGGTGTGAGTTGTGGGCATTTGCAGAGCAGCATTGCGGGCGCTGGGCGCGGGGAGGCGCATGGGGGGTGTGCGCATCAGCTGGAGAATGGGGTGTCGGGTCTGGCGGGCAAGGCAGCACGACGGATAGAAGGGTAAGTTGGGATTGAGCGGAGATTCTGTGTAGGTTGTAAATGTAGTTATTGGAGACGAGAATGGGAGCTGCCGATATGAGTGAGGTTCGGGCTTCGTCGTCAGCTCGGCCGAGGCGAGGTGACTACCTTCGAAGTCACCCCAAATTGCAATCATGGGAGTACTGGGAGACCCAGACGTGGGTTTGTGCATTCGTACGTGCTGTCTATACCGGACAAGACTTATGGCAGATGTTGTACATATAGACGGATGTCGTCGTTACTGAGCTCCCTTCTCCCACGGATCACTCGCTCCCTCACCCACAACTCCCTACTTCTTTACGCCACCGATCACGCAAACCAGACTGATCGTTTATACTGCGCCCCAGCTCCGTCAAAGTCTACGCCGTTTTCACGACCTTCCTCCGAGCCTTGACAGTCATGTCATACAGCACATCCTTTAGCGCGAACAAGAACGCAGCAGTGATGACTGACTGTGTGACCTTGGGGCCGATACCTGGGAGATAAAAGTCAGTACAATGGCGCCCATTTTCCTCTCGGGAGATAGACTCACCTCCATACAACCCACTCACGCCCTCCTCCCTCACAATCCTCTTCAAACTCGCCGTCATGCCCTCCCTCTTCTCTCCACTCGCCACATGCGCCCTCGACTTCACAGTAATATACGGGTACGTGATACTCGTCGCCGCCAACTTGCCCAGCGCGCCAAGCAAGAAGCTATCAGTCGCAGTCACCTTCCGTCGCTTCTCGAGCATCTGCTTCAGTTGCTCGAAAATCGTGTACTGCAGGATTGGGTTGATGACCAGCACCAACGCGGGCAGCACACCGGCGAAGAGACGTGCTGGGCCGTCTTCGCGGACGATCTTGAGGAAGGTTGAGATCGTGCTTGGTGCGCGCTCCTTCTTGGCTGATGAAGGAGCGTCGCCCTCCTTGGTGGGAAGCACTGGGTCGTCGGACTCAGCTTTGCGGGCAGTCATGCGGGTATTGACGACCCAGATGGGGTTTGTGATCAACACTGTTGCGGATCCTGCCAGTGCGCCTGCGGCCATGGACTCGAGGGTGGAGAGACGGGCGTTTTGGGTTCGGCGTTGGAAGAAGGCGCGGGAGAACTCGTACCCTGGTGATGTTCAGCATTGATCCCCCGACAGCACAATGGCAGGCGCATACAGTAGTAGTACACGAAGTTCGTCACCGTGATGCCGAATAATGCGCTCTCAAGACCAGCGTACAAGCCCGCGAAACCCTCGCGATCAATGATGCGCTTGATCGCCTGAAGCGTGTTCGTCTGCGCTCTCTTCGACTCGACTTGTGCGCGCGTCGACAATGTGATCAATGGGTATCTAGAGCACCATAGTCTCAGTATTTGCCTTCCCCACCGTGTCGTTCAGTGCAGGCTCACGTTATAGCCATCGCCAACAGCCCTCCTCCCGCTCCGGACAGAGCATGCGCCACATTATCGCTCTGCTGCGCTGCTACCGAGTGTGTCGTCGAAGACGTAGTTCCAACATTCTGGGCTTGCGCACCCGGCTGCGTGGAGGAGGGGAGGGGGTTATCGGGCGTGGGTGCTGCAACTTTGGAGGCCATGATGGATGGTTGGAAGCGCGAGATGAGTGCGAGAGAAGAATGGTCAAAGGAAAGTGCTATGCGATACTCCCAGAAGACAGAGTGAGGTCTCGAACAATGTAACGCGAGGATCTCGGTCCCTGGTGTTGATATCTCGAGAGCTGCCGAGGTCGAACGCGGGGATGACGATTGGTCGTTGCACGTGGAGCTGCACTTGCGATTGGCATGTGCTCCGAAACCTCCCATCCGACAGCGACGTCGATGTCCACGACACGACGGAGAAGGTGAGTTTCCGATGTGTGAGGTCCGTAGTACACGGCATGGTCTATCGTGACGCAGAGATAGACGAGCTGCGGCGAGCGTGACCAGATCAGCTCCGGCCCGATTGGGATGTCCATGGTCTCATCTACAAGTGCGACAAATATGCGCTGCCTCCAGCTCTACGCTATATGCTATGCCCAATCTCAAAAAGGCCGCTCATGCACGTCAATATTCATAGCTTGCTTCCAGCCCACGTGGGCTCCTTATCTCGTCCAACGCCGAAGCCATACCTCATCGCCTGCCCATTTCCGCTGATGTGACAACAGGAGGAAGCATATACCGCGGCCCCCCGTCTCTCATCTCGCCCAGCGAAGGCAGAGGTAACATAGGCGCCCTCGCAGCTCCACACGCGGAAGCCATGCTCCTCGCACTGTCTGCTCGTTGCCGCGACAGCAGATCGATATCCCCAATTCTACCCAACCTCAGCATATCAGGTGATATCGGCTGAGGTAGGCCACGACCATGCGAGTAGTAGCCTGCCGATGTACCGGAGTGGGAGGAAGGTGATGTGCTACCTCGATTGTCTACGAGCAGGCCAGACGACGGGGTGTTACTGCTTGCGCTTAAGGCCTGACCTGCGAGATGAAAGACTGGCACGTTTGCGCGTTGCGCCATTTCGATTTCGCCGATTTGCCAGTGCATCGCTTCGGCTGCTCGCCAGGGGAGTGCCATTTCTTTGGAGATCTTTTCCCACATGTCTTTCTTGAATCTGGAAGTGACGTGTCAGTGTTGCTGCTCGAATATGGAAGAGTCGACCACTGCGTAACACACCTCTCGTAAAGCCGCGCCAACTTGTTCTTCTTCTCCTCGTCCCACTCCGACCGTCTTTCAAGGTAGTTCTGGAACCTCAGCCGACAGCTGATCGCGCTGCGACCAGGAAGCTGCTTCGAGATGTCTTCCCACTTCATGCCATTGCCGCGAAGCTCGATAATCGAAGCATCCTCATCAGCAGTCCATTTAGATTGCTTCTTCTTCGCCGGCGTCTCTGCAGGATGTGGTGGCGCAAGACGTTTGTTACTTGTCGCTGCACCAGTATACAGTTGAGGCAATTGCGGAGGTAAGCGCGGATCAGGCATTGATGTCGGATAGTATTGTCGATGTTCCGACATCGTCTGAGCGAACGATGGCAGCTGAGCATGGTAATTCGAAGCAAGGTGCGATGAAGGCTGCATTGTCGGATAGTGATTCGACTGCGGGTGAAGCTGATAGAGTGGGGGACTCGGAACACTGCGAGAAGTGGTCGTCACAGGAACCGGAGTCACAGACGTAAGTGCTGTCGATGCTTGAGCCGACGACGTTCTGTGATGCGGGCCTGCGCTCGTCGACATCGACGATCGTGATTCCCTCGAGGTTCGAGATGTCCGCGAAGTCCTCGAGGTAGCACTGGCATTTCCAGGAGATAATCGACCATTCGGCCCCTCCAGAAGCGTGTTGATATCCACTGTGGCGACGGGTTCTGGCTTGTCCGCCAGCGCTGGTAATGCTGAAGCGTCGCCGGCACGAAATCCTCGATCGTTCAATCAGAATTTTGCAATGCCTAAGTGTGGGCTTCCCTCTGAGCACCACGTCTGATCGGCGCTCAACGACGCTGCCTTTCTGCACGCTTTGCCACGTTGTTGAGTGTGCTGCGCGGAGTGTTCCGAATCCTTCGAGAAGTGCACGCCACTGGCAAGTGAGTGCCTCGTGGGAGTTTGCACGGGATGCCCTGGGCGGCTGGCCGATGTTACCTCGTCCGGGCTGTGCGTGCACTAGAGGCTTTCCTTCTCTGTTGACAGTGATCCTACTCGTATCACGAATCGCCAGGCGTCGAGAGTCAGTAATCCCTTGATTGTCCAGTGTTTATTATGTTGTGCGATTTCGATGCGCTCACTGTGTAGTTGAAAGCACGGTGCGAACACCGCTTCCGTTGCTGAGTAGCTTTACAGTCTGGCGGTCGGTGAACTCGAGTTGGTACCCACGTAGGACGACAAAGGCGGTCAGTGTTCCCAAGATCTGTGAGGCTGCAGACAAGAAGAGAAGTATGCGGCCTGCCTTCGCGGGTGTACCCAAGGTGCGCGAGCAGAGGGCAGATGGTAGTCACGGAACAAGCCATGCGAGTCTAGCGGCGACACTCAGGAAGCACTGTACTGTACAGAGGTATCCCGAGTCGTTGACAGCGCACTCGGTGCAGGACTCGGCCAGTGGCAGCACGTTGCAAGGGATGAAACCGCACGGGCATGTACAAGCTGCTGCGGCGAGATGGCCATGACAGGTTTTCCCACGCTGCGAACGGGCAGTGCGTAGTCAAAAGCCTTGCAGTAATAGCACCGGGTCATGCATCCCATGCTTGGGTAGCGAGGATTTGACGCCGGGATCAACCCGTTTTCGAGGTCGAGTAGTGTCGAGGGATCTGCCTTGACCCTTGCTCCACGAGGGTGAGGCACCCACGCCGTGCACGCGCGTTGCACGGGCTCGTGTCGATCAGCCTCATGACTTGTGGCTTTGCTTCTGCCCTACGGACGTTGCTCTGCTTTCGTCGCTGTTGCCGTGCTATTTGGCATGTTCTAACGCCATCGTTGAATTCATGGTGACGACTCTAAGATCCCGCTTCTAGTCGTGAAGGTTGACGTGCAGAATGACTCGAACGCCTCCGATGACGACCCAACAACGTCGAAGAGCGGTGTGAAACCACTTTCATTGGTCCAGGTTGGCATGTCCGAAGCCAACAAAGTAAGGCCAGGCCCTCAGGGATGTCTATATGCGGGCGCATGCGCGATGGATCTCATTGTCGTGACGAACGGTGATCTGCATGCGCTTGCGCGCCTCGCTGTTGCAGTGAACAACAATGGCGTAGGATCGAGGCCCATCTACCCAGTCCGCTTCGCCGCGATGGTGTTGCCAATCCGTGATGATTGGCTGTCCATGTCGTCTCGATGCCATTCAATGACATGCCCATCATAGTTCCTCCGAGTCGTTCACGTTTCATAGTTCATGCCACTCCAAGACATGTAGGGATCTCCCTAGCGCTTCCCCGGCAGTCGGGCTGGAGTGGCTTCGGAGCACAGCTGCATCGACAGAAGCATCGTGACAAGGCGGTGAATCGGAGGTGTTCGTATTGACTGCCGAAACTGTCGCTTCGAGGTGTCACACGACGCTAGATGCATTTCGAACGGGCGCACTGACGTCGAGAGAACCTTGTGGAACGAGAGATGAAAGTGGCACGCACGCTCGTGACTATGATGTAGCACAGCGATGGAGATAGAGACGTGTCACACACGCAACAATGGCCGGAATGTCGTTGCAGCAGCTGATCGAAGTCAATCCGCCATCCTCCGACCCCGAATGCTGCATCGAAATGTCACAATGCCCTTCTACCGCTCTTCTTCGGCTACCTGCCTCGAGCGGTGAAGAGGTCTGAGCTGTACAATGCCGCACCTCCAACAGCAATACGACTCGTGACGGCTCACTAGGTCATTTATCGGTCAGTCTACGCTCCAGTAGACATCGGCCGTGAGCGAGATCTGTGTTCCACCGTTGTCGTGAACATAGGCCTGACTCAGTCGCGGAAGATCATCAATAAGGCCGAACTGAAATGAGATGAAGAATGTTTCATCACACTCTTCGGTCATCGCTGCGAACCTCTCGGCACCGCCCGTCGAACAGATGTTCACCGGAGACTACCCCCTCAAACATATGCATGACTAGCTCCGAGTCCCCGAGCCCAAAGTGATCCGCAGTCCGAGTTCCAAGGCTCGTTCTAGCGGTGAAGCCCGCTGTTTCGTGTCGTTCTAGCGCGCTTCGCAGCAACTCGGAGGCGCTCGACTTCCCGTGCGCCCCTGACGTGCTAGGCGCGGCATGGAGGAAGCGGGATTGCGCCATGGGATTTCGTGGATGCTTCGGTGGGATTTGAAGCGAGGTTACCAATATATAGATACTCTGTGGCGGTGATCTGGCGCAGCATAATGCGTACATGCATCGGATACCTGGGATGCAATCAGGACGTGTTGCTACTAAACATCTCACTCATATCAGTTCTTGTGTACGTGCGATCTGATACGGGATACCTCAGCATATGATGTTTCCACAAAGTCGTCGATGCCACTATGTAGGAGCCTAGGAGACAATTCTTGTTGGATACATGGCTTGGCGCCCGCTAGGACTGAACCTCATTCCATCATACCTTACTACAGTATCTGACATAGTGCGCTCATTATACTTATTGCAGTACCTTACTGCAATACTTATCATCACCATTTTCTTCGACCGAGTGAGAATCAAGTCAGATTTGATCAGATCGTCCAAGGCAATCGATCCCACACTGTAGCTTCGGACGAAACAACAGTGTTCCATCACTGCGCAGATACGAACTCAAACGCGAACATCTCAAGGACCATTCGCCATTCAGTGACCACTTGTGCAACAAGCCTTCACTGTCTGGCCTGGTTCTTGGCCTCACGAGTAGTTTTCATTGGGTCGTGGACGAAATTGATTCAACCCACTCCAGACTCGCTATAATCGCACGCGACAGCAGTCAGCTCGCAGAGACACGATAATGGCGTCCACATCACACGACATACCTATGCTGATCGTGTCCGACTCATCATCCTCTGAGCGCCGCATATCGCCATCCTGGAGCATTGCCACCCTCAAGGCGAAGCTTGAGCCCGTTACTGGCGTGCCTGCAAGGTCGCAGAAGCTGAGCATCAAGATTGGCTCGCAGGCTTCTGTGCCGATCGAAAGTGCAGACGAGAGTGTGGAAGTGGGTGCGTGGAAGCTGCAGGCCTATGCTGAGATCAGGGTAGGTGATGTTGTTTCCGCCCTTCTCCCGTCTCCGTTGTCCTATCGTGGTGTTACTAGCGAGATCCAGAGCTGGCCTTCGGAATTGGTAAACTGTCTTCATGCTCTCCGACTAGTGTTTTGACCTAGTCCACATTATTCGAAAACTACGACCGATCCTATACTGTGCACATTTCACTCGCTACAGTCGTCTACATCCCTCTCGCGATGTCCGCTGTGCTACAGGACGGATGACTAATCACATTCTATCACACAGGTCACAGACACTCGCCCACCAGGACTCCGCGAAAACTATACCGATGTCTCAGCAGTCGAGAAGTTCGAGCTCCCGCAAAGCGAGTACGAGACTCGCACCGACAGCGTACTAGCCTATAAGCGCGCTAACAAGCTCGGCCGCTTCGATCCCAGCGCCCCCGAGCACGAGCAGCAGAAAGTCGCAGAGTCTTGGAGGGAAGTCGAGGATAGAGGTGTGCAAGCGCCTAGAGCTCGTCTAACCTCCGCTGCACAAGGCACTGACACGTGAGATTAGGCGTACAGACTGGCAAACGCTGCCGTCTCCTACCTGATACAGATCACAGACGCGGCACTGTCGGCTACATCGGTCTCGTGCCCGAGATCCCCGGCGCCAGCGGTCCATGGGTCGGCGTCAAGCTCGATGAGCCCACGGGCAAGAACGACGGCAGTGTAGGCGGTAAAACCTACTTCGCTTGTGCACCCAAGTGTGGCGTCTTTGTCCGAGCAGCTCGAATCGAAATCGGTGACTTCCCTGTACTAGACGATCTGGACGACGAGCTGAATGACTCTGACGAGGAATTCTGAGCTTGCGCCATGGATGAAGGATGCGATGCATGCTGCTTGCTTAGCAGGAACTCACTCGCCGTGAGAGATGCGATGTTGTGGAACATAGCTGCGATGACTGCCGCCATTCACCGGCCGCATCGAAGGCTCTATGGAGACTGGCACTAGATCCGGCTGGAGCAAGATTTCAAGACCGCACGCTCGATGGTGTCGCGATGGTCCCATGATGGCAGGAGTCGGGCTCAGATCGGTCAATATCGGTCACTCGGATCGCCTCTGGTGGCATGACAGTCGGACCGTGGTGTCCAAGGACTGGGGACTTCGTTCCCGTTGTTGCTACTCTTCCTCATGGGATTTAGCGAGACAGATCTTGGCCATGGAGCTCGATACTGTAGCACCACATGAGAGAACACGCATGTAGATATACGCTGCAAAACTTGATACAGGCTCACACCTTCGATTGTTGTCATTCTCGGGGGTACTAGTCATCTGTCTGTGGAAGTGACAACACCATCAACGCATATCTGACACAGACTACGCGAGTGGAGGCAGAAATTTGATACACACTGACAAGAGCGCCACAACACCTTCGGATCATCTCCAATATTATCCATGCACTCTTGCGCAGCTGCTCGCTGGACCATGACAAGATACTGAGCACCGAGGGCCATGTGATGGCGTTGCCGGCCTCGAAGTTTACCCCAACCCCAACCACATTTGCGCAACACTAACCCTTCAATGTGCACGCATCAATCAAACATGCATCGAGACCAAGTACATTACCGAATCGAATAGGCGACAATGACTTTTGCAAGCTCTTGTGATGGCATCGGAATCCGCAGAGAGCAGTGTGCTACGCCATGCATGAGGGGAAAGGGACAAGCATGATCATTTCGTACAAGAGACGACGGGTTCAGCATGAGAACTGCTGCGCAAAGGGGTATCTGGCTTCCCAATCATCGTCATCCAAGAAGCCCAGCCACATGCAGTCTGCGTGACTCAAATCCTAACAAGCTGTATACGAAACGTCTCGTGTCTCTTCATCGACCGGAGCTCTCAGCCTCAACCTCACACCCCTGCGCGAAGAAGATCCGCGCAGTCTTCGTGCGCGACTCGTTCGTGATGCTGTAAATATTGCCTGTCACAGATCGTCAGCATGCATCCTCATACCCCTGCATCCCCTTCTTCACTGGAGGGAAATCAAAGAACTCACCTCTCGGCACAACCCAAACCCCGCCTTTGGAAATCGCAAACTCATTCATACCATCCTCCCTCTCCCCCCCTCCACTTCCTCTCCTCCCTTTCGCATCGCCCGGTCCCGGTCCAACGCGTACCCCGACTTTCCCCTCATGCACGAAAAAGACCATCTGCATCTTCCGCGCATTCTTTGCGCGTTTCTCGCCGCGTGGAGGGATCTCCACAATACCGGAGCCGAAGAAAGGGAGTGTGAGGATCTTGGCGTAGCTGAATGCTGAGCCGGGGACGGGATGAGGGAGCAGGGCGCTGGGGGCGAATGCGAGGTCTGAGAACCATGTCAGTAGGGTAGAAGGGATAGTGGAGGGAAGGGAAAGCATACCTTCGCGGACGGTGAAGTCGGGGTTAGCGGCTTGTAAGCTGGGATCCCAGGCTGCTACTGTGCCCGCCACAACGCCCAAGCTCTCCTCCCAATCATCAGGCATTAGACTCTCCTCGCCGCTCTCCTCCTCATCTCCCTCCTCCACATCGCTCAACCCTCCCCCTCGTGCAGCTTTCCGACTCTTCCTCTTCTTCGCCTTCGCCTTCGCTTTCTTCGGCGTCTTCACCTCATCCGCCCTAATCACGCCCTCAACCTCGCCGTTCTTCCATACGTACGCTTCGCCTGCCCAGTGTTTGAGCGGTGCGAGGATCGGGCGACCGGAGCGGGACACGCGCTGCTGCGCGTCTTCGAAAGGCGTGCTGGCGCGGAGGGCAACGTTGCTAACGCTGCCGGCGCGCTTGGACGGGGATCGAGGAGGGGCGGAGGCGGATTTCGAGCGGTTTGGGGAGAACGTGGGCACGCGGCGGATCTGAGTATTTGGATCTCGTTCGCGAGGCGCGCGGGGTTTGGGTGCCTTGGTTTTGCGGGGTTCTGCGGGCGAGGGATGGACTACAGGAGCGGCGTCTTCGTCCTCTCCGTCCTCCTCGTCTTCAATTGAGATGTGCGTCGGATCTGCTTCTTCATCCTCGTCTGAGGGGTGGTGGTCGGATCCGGGCGGCGGGATGAAGGTGTCTGAGTGGTCCAGGAGGGCTGGGTCGATCGTCGCATCTCGTGGGTCGGGGGAGTCGCGGAGGACTGTTACTGAGGACTTTCGTGGGCGGCCACGAGGGCGTTTGTTTGATGTCGTCGAGAGCTGCGAGATGCTGTTGTCGACTTGCTCGATACTATCGTCAACCGTGTTCGTCTCGTCGGTGAGACTGGCGCGTGTGCGCTTTCTGGTGTTTTGTGGTTGCGGAGCAAGTGGTGTCGAATGCGGACCAGCAGTCCGAGCCTCCTTCGCCTTCGATCCTGAACTTCTCGTCGCAGACCATGCCAAAAAGCTCTCCGCAGATGCCAACGCTTCCTGTATGCTCTTGTTCGCAGATCCAAGCTCTGGCTCCGGCTCATAGTCATCGTTGAACATGACAGGCTGGTCGTCTACAAGCTGCTGGTTCAACAGATCCTGCTCCTCGTCTGCACCCGCATCCGTGAAAGAAGGCAGCTTGGGCAGACCACCAAGCTCGCTTGAAATCTCTCCAGCCTGCGCACTCGACATGAACGGATCCTGCCGCGCGCTGCCCACCGATCGCCTCAACGTCCGCTTCGGCTTAAAGGGACTGACATCTTCGATGCTCATTCGCACGCCATGTCGATTGTTGAAGTCGATCTTACGGTTCGCGGGTGCATGCGATGTCCCTGCTGGGCTGATCTCGCTGGCGGGAGGGAAGTCCGTGCTACGCGATTGCGGCTTCGAAGAGGACATCCGCTTGGGTGAGCCGATGTTCGTGTGCTTTGGTGTCGAAGCGCGAGGTGGCGGTAGTCGGGGAGTCTTTCGCATGTGAAGGGTGGTATCAACGTCTCTGCCGGAGCCTGTGTCTTGTTAGTCGTGCCTACATCCATACTGCAGCACCAGACACAGCACTCACTCTCCTGCATACCCTCGGAACTAATCACCACATATCCCTTGGTCTGCGGCGATCGTTGCGGCGACTTGACAGGCGATGAGAAGATGCCCGCCATGGGCTCCATGCCATGCTCATCGCGCAGTCCCGTGTCCTTGAGCGTGATGCCCGTTTTCCTGTCCCACCGTCAGTCCTGTCTTGTGTCTCCTCACTTCAAGTCCACTCACCGTCCAACTTTGCCCACATCGAAGTACTGGTTTCCTGTCCTCCCCTTCCTCCCAGGCGTATGCTGCTGTGACGGTGTCTTCCTCGGCTCCATCTCGACTGTCTTTGCGAGTGACGCGCCGCGTGCCGGCGGCACGTTTTCTTTGCCCAGCTCCAGTTTGTCGGATGTATGAGTCGCAAGGGTACTTTGAGCGTTCAAAAGTGAGCGACGGCGACAATATCGATACGCGACGACTGCAATGCTCGCTGGCGCAAAGTGCTGGACTCTACGGTGCGTTGCTACCAGGATGTTTGTTGACACTTTGACGGATACTTCCGGAGGGCGGAAGTTGTTCCGCATACAAACCCCCACCATGAGCTGCCATTGGCTATGAGAACCAACAGGAACATCTCTCACAATAAAAACACCTTTCTTATGCTTCGATAACTCCACTCTCCAACCAAGCGCGCCCACCCTCTCCACCCCCGAGAGCCCTCCACCCTCCACCTCCTCTCTCCCCCCCCACAACGCTCACAATGTCCCCCATCCCCCTCTCCCCTCCCCGCCTCATCCATGCCCTCCAAACCCTCCTGGCCCTCTACACCGCCCAAAAGTCCTACATCGCAATCTCAAACCTGCAAATCTACGAGTCCGCCACGGAGAAAGCGGCGAAGTACTCCAAGACCATTGAGGATGAGCTGTGGAAGACAAGGAAGACGCAGGGGGTGGGTGGTGTGATGGTATGTTGGCTTTTCGTTGCTTGGTGGTGGATCGCGGTTAGACGATTATGGTGATGTGGGGTGGCTGGGCTGACGGGTGTGATGTAGGTTGTACTGAGCTTGGTGACGAGTACGCTGTTGTTTCTGGATCCGCATTTTCTGCCTCGATGGGCCATGTACACTACCTCCCCCGCCCTGCTTCTCGCTCACGTATTCGCGAGGAAATACATCGCCTCGTACTGGGCTCCCTCGGATGGCAAGAACGCAGGAACGAGGATTCCGGTGCCGGGGATGAGCGAGTATAACGAGGCGAGCAAAGCGACTGAGGGTCTGCTGCAAGGACTGCAATGGCTGGAGTGGAGTTGGCTGGCTGCTGCTGCTGCGGGAGGTGTGCTGGGTTACGGGGATGTGACGTTGAGGGCTTGAAGTCCCGAAGCTTCCTCCTACACCACGACTGTCTCTCGATCCCAGCGCACAACTCCTCCGGATCCCTCGCCCACCTCTGCCCCCGCTTCTACAGTCCCGACACATCAAATCAACAAATCCAACACCCCCTCCAGCACTCTCTCCCTATACCGCTCCATCTCCCCCTTAGCAAGCATAGTCCCAAACTCCAACGCCCTGCACCTCCCGCGCCAATCAATCTCGCCATCAGCCCCCCGTCCAGCTTCCTCCCAAGCCTCACCGCTTCGCGTCCCCTGCGCCAACCCTCGCCGCTCATAGCTCAGCCTCGCGCCTCTGGAAGCCAGGCCATCGAGATCGAAGGCCTCGTTGTGCAGGCCAGAGAGGCGGGTTAAGGGAAGGCGGGAGGCGGCAGTGAGAGCGGTAGAGAGGACGAGGTTGTGGATGTCTGCTTCTGCGTCTGAGGCGGCGGAGGCGCGGGAGGGTGCAGGAGAGGGGAGGGAGAGGTCTGAGAGGGCGAAGCTGGCTGTGCAGGCGCCGAGGGTGGCGGTCCATGATAGGTCGAAGACTTCTCTTATACTTGTGGACTCGCTGGGCTGAGGTGGTGGGAGGGTCGTGGACGGTGAGATGATCTCCTCGTAGCCATCTGCCGACATGCGAAAGCGGGTTGTCGTTAGCTTTTTGCGGGAGCCGGAGGCGGCACCAGGCGGAACATTGAGCTGGTCGCCTAGGCCGAGCCAGGAGGCTGCTGTTGTGAGGGCATTGGCTACGCGCGTGAAGGAGTGGGAGGGTGGCGTTGTGAGCAGGCGGCTCAGAATGACTTCCGCTAGGCTTCTGGCTTCTGACGAGGTTAGACGAGTTGCGCGTCCCGCCAATTGGGCAAGCAGGAGATCGGTAGTCAGGACTCTGTGTAAAGCTTCGCGTGTGAAGGGCGGTGCGTCTGAACTTTGCCCGGTGTACGAGATCATGGCGGTCGGCGCTGGTAGACTGGCCATACTCTCTGGCGTGAACGAGACGCCTCGGCCTTCACTCTCCGAAGCTGCTACCTCACCTCCATTCACAGTCACGACAGGCGGTGGTGGTGTAGCAAGTCTGACTGGTCCACCGGTATGCTGCGGAACCTGCAAACTTAGCCGATGCCCGCGACTGCCACCAGCGCTCTGCGGCTGCTGCAGCGGCGGAGGTGGCATATCAACATCCTCTGGTGTCGCTGCTATGGCGTCTGCACTGGGCGACATGGACGATGCGCCAAGTCTACTCGCTGGGAATGCAGAGAACGGACTAGGTTCTGTCGCTAGTGGTCGCGACGCTGGGGGTCTGCCTCGTGGTCTGCCGCCTGTTGGTGTCGACGAGGGCCATGCACTCGACACCGCTGGACCATGCTTGCGCTTTCTTTTCGCAGTCGATGGTGTGATGGCGGACTGTGGCTCGTTCGCGAACGCCGGATCGAGATGCGTGCCTCCAGGGTGCGCGGTCATCGGATGAGGCGTAGCCGGCGTAATAGCAGAGTTCGGTGCCTGCCATCGCAGGTGCTGTGGTACCGAAGGAGTAATTGCCGAGTGCGAAGACGCCAGCTGCGCGCTCGGCCAGTGATGGAACGGCTGTGGATGCGAAGACACAGCAGTCCACGGATCATGCTGCTGCGCCCCAGGATGCGCAGACATCGGCATCGCTGACCTCGGATACGCCGAAGCTGGCTCCACACCATTCGCCCTCGCCAGCTTAGCCCGCGCCTCATTCTCCTCATCCCGCTCGACATCCGAGTTCCTGCGCCTTCCACGCTTGGGTCTGAACGACGGGTCCAGTGCCCTCACCGCAAGATCCTCTTCAGTAGGCACCTGATCCCTCCCACCAGCTGGATACGGATGCTCCGGATGCGGGATCTCGAGGAAATAAGCGTGCTGCTTTCCCAGTAAGTACTCGAAGAAAGCATCTATATGCATCGCGCGCATCCATCGCTTGCAGCGTACCGTGTACTGCGCGATCTTCTGCACGGACTGGCCTTTCGCTGTGTCTGGGGGCTCTACGCCAAGATCTTGCGCGAGTTGGTTCCAGCTTGCGATTTCTTTTGCGTCGAGCTGCTTGACTAGTTGCCAGAGGCGGAAGGTTTCGAAGTCTTTCCCGTCGCTTTTGGGTGGGGTGTTGAAGTTTGTGGTTAGTTGGGTGGTGTCGACGTCGAGGGGAAATTGGGGGTTGCAGTAGAGGATGAAGTGGACGTAGGTGTTTGCTAGGTTGTCGTCGGTTACGTCTTGGGAGGGTAGAGAGCGGTCTCGGGGTTGGAAGAAGTGGTTTGCTTGCAGCTCCATGCTCTGGTCGTAGTACGTTGTTGACAAATAGAGTTGCCTCCAATCTCTCTTCAATGAGACTATGTCCTTGAACTCCGGAAGCCTCCTGTGTAGCTTGATCGTTGGTTTACAGCGAATGTGGCCGAGACGAGCCAGCTTCGACAGAGCTTGCCAGACACCATTGAGTGTCCTCTCACAGATCAGGCTCTAGAGATCAAGGATACATATGTCAACTCCGAGCAGACAGTATGGATTGAGACGTAATTAGTATTGTATTGTGTCGGTTCTTCTCCGTCGGGCCTGGCGACTGGAGCTTTAAATTCGCGCTCCGAAAGCCAGTAATACCCTCAATCACGCGTCCTCATTCGCTCACAGGCATCAGGCGACGGGGTGAGTAGTCATCGCTCTTCAATGTGAGCGCGAAAATGTGTTGCTATGCATTTGTCTGAGGATAGAGGGTTAATTATCATGTGAAGATGGGAGTTGCGGAGCTCATGGACCGTGCGCCTTGCATGGTTGCAGCTTGGCAAGCCCTCCTGCAAGAAGACGACCTGGAGTCCAGCTAGATGCGCATGCATTCTTCGCTTCCGAGGACCACACTTTCGGCGTCACGTTGGTCGCAGGCCTGGTGAAGTTTCGCTTTACAGCGGATGATACAACTTTCATAGATCATACATGGGCGTTTGTGCGACATGAACGAGCTCAGCGCCTGCGAGCTTCGATTATGATACAAGTCGTTGGTTCTCCCAACTATACCCCATCATCGTTACTACACCCCGTCACCAACTCCCGGGCCTCGTCTCCCGAACCCCCCTTCCACATTCCCGCCCTCAGCAGCCATGCTCAACCTCGCACACAGCCCTAGAAACCCCACAGTTTCAGTAGCAGCAAGATAATTCAGCGCATCTAGCAGGATCTTCAGATGCCGTGAGAAATGCTGCTCGTATTGCGTGAGAATGCTGAAGAGCTTCTCAAGCTTGGCTCCGTCGATTGGTGGAGGAGTGGGTGCTGAAGGAGTAGGAGTGAAGGCGGGGGAGGCGGCATCAAGGGAGCGGGTCAAGGAGGCGGTGTAGTTGGCGAACATTAGGCAGGTTGATGTCACTTTGGAGTTGATCTAAGCAAGTCATGTCAGCCGATGTCCTGCCATTGCACGACGGAGGTCGTGCAGCCATCGTAGGTAAGACCTACTCGTAACAGCTTGGCATTCGTGAGCATGCACTCCTTCAGACATGTTGCCAGGAAGTCAACGTGATCCTGCATCAGCTCATCGACTGTTCTTCGAGCTGCGTTTGGCTCGCCTGTCGTAGTTCTGGCAGCACCTGCCTCGTCCTCCGATGAAGCTTCGAGCCTTGACATGAACGCTCGCCAGTGCGGTTCGATGACCTCAGCAGTGCAGAAGTAGAGAAGTTGTTGCGTGAATGTCAACATGCGGGACCTGTATGTACATCAGCAAGCGATCGACGGCGCAGTTGTCAGATTCAATCATACCGTAAAGTCCATGCGCGCTTCTTCCATAGCTCGATCTTCGGGCTGCCAGTCTTCCGTCGCCAGATGCCAACATCCCTGCTCTTCGCACCCTTGACTGCACCAGCCACACTGCCGCCAACGCCTCCAGCATCCGTCCAGGAGTTGATGAGCTGCCCTTCCAGATGCTTCAGGCCCAGCAAATACCGGAATAGCAGCTGGTATCTCGTGAGCGTCACCCTCGAGATGATCAGACTTAATGGAAATGGCACGCCAAAGTCCAGTGTCAACGCTTCGTGCGCGGCGATCTCCTTGTCGTCCTTCCCACTCACACTGCCTTCAGGCGCAGGCGTGTAGCTATTCGTCAGACTTGTAGCATCAGCATCCATGCCCTGCACGTTGACCACTCGCATCAGCCAGCCTACCAGTCCGGTCTCTGAAATACTGATGCGGACATCTTCTTTGAATGGATCGTCCGATGCTATCGAGCCGGGTGTGTGCAAAACAAGATCGAGTAGTGACTGCAGCTTGCCTACGTTCGCAGACTTGGCTGACTTGCGGAGTTCGGAGTGTGAAAGCTCGAGGAAGTACGTGAACCAGTCGCTGCGGTCAAGGAAGAAGTAGTGTTTCAGACTTCGCAGACGCTGGGGCAGCTGATGTGTTGTGAGCAGCAATACCATCAATGCGCGGTTGGCGTCTATGTAGGCCGTGTTGACGTTCGAGAGAAACGCTGGAGCGAAAATGTCGTGTGGAACATTGGCGGAGGCGGAGAGATCGGTGCTGAACGTTGAGCTAAAGACTGCGCCGGTCGAGCATTCTCGCACTACATTGAGGTATTTGCCAGCAAGGAGCACACGATCTTTGACGGACTCGAGCTGTATGGGTACGAGCTCTGGCCGCAACGTGTAGCGCTTCTCCCAATACTCGTCTGTGTAGTCTTGCTCAAGGAGCTCGCGTTTGATGGACTTTGTCTCCTTGACCATGAACTCCTGGTGTGGGTCCTTGACATTGCCATGATGGAGCCACTCGTTCAGCATCCGCAGATAGGGTTTCGATGCATCTCTCAGCAGCGAAGATAGCAAGTCTTTCGCTTGCGGGTCACCGCTCATGGCTTGCAATCGCCGACTAAGCAACACAAGTAACGCGCCACCTATGCAAGACTTCTTCCCTCTCGTCGAAGCACCTCCGCCGTCACGCAGAGATGCCAAGACGTTCTCGAACTCATCCTCATCGTCCTCGTCAGATTCGTTGTCGTCAGTCGTAGCGCCAAGTAGTCCATTCTCCTTCAGTACTTCCTGCGCTAGGGTGTACAAATGAGAAAGGACGTGAGCGCTTTTCCTGAGCTGCAAGGACATTTGATGCAGGCTGAAGCTGTCACTATTCAGGAATGAATGCTCTAGCTGCGCCACAAGCACGAGGAAGTCCTTCTGCAGCTTTCGGACAGCAGAGCACAGAGCATGGCTGACACTGCCGTACTCGTTCCTGTTCATCACATCGCCGAATGCGTCTAGCGCTGCGGCATGTGTGGCAGTCTTGAGCACTTGCATAGCCAGATCGCGAAGACTCGGATCGATGCCAGATGCTATCGTGTATCGTGGCCCGACCAGTCGACTCTGCTCATCGAAGGGGTCATAAGGCTCCTGCGTAGACGTCCGTTGGGTAGCGAACGTGACGTACTGCCCCTCGAAGCCGAGCAGCACGTACAATAGATCATCCATGAGTGCTCGCTCCTGCTTCTCGAGATTCATGCCAGCCATAGATGGTGGGCGCACACTGTCTGGCGCATGCTTGGCCTGTGGGGGTATTGATATGCGACTGGCCAAGGGAGCATGCATTGGCGTGGGCGGCAGTAGAGTCGCAGTGGGACGCCATGGCTGTGATGGGGAGACTGGTGCTGTCTTTGCCGTAGCAGCTTTCGGTATTGGTAGCTCATCTGGGCGTACACTCGGTGTCCGCTGTTCACTCGCATGCGACGGCTGTGACGGGACCTTCGTTCTGCGCAGAATAGCCTCCTGCTCTAGCACTCGCCGTCGCGTGGTCTCTGTAGTCGTCGTAGCGGTCCTCTTCCTATGCACATCGGAGCCATGGGACCTTGTCTCATCGATGGACCCTCTTAGCCTCTCTGTCGCGGCACTCGTGGGTCTGGTTGACTGCTGTCGCAAAGCCGCTGACGCTCGGCGATCCGCAACAGAGGCAGCGCGCGCTGGAGGAGTGGCTGCCATGACTTCGTAAGAACATAACGCTGTGACTTTGTGCTCTGATGCTCCCCGACGAACACCCTATCGCATCTGGTCGCCAATCTCCATTTCGAGATGCATGGTGGGGCAGACGCGTGATAAACATCGCAGGTACGCGACAAGGTTCAGTCGGCCCGCCGAGCCTCCGAGCTCCAAAGTTGACGACAGCTCGAACGCCTGGCCGATCACTCTCCAAAAGCTTCATTGCGGCATACCGACATTACAACCGGACTGATCGCACCTTTACAAGACATACCGATTTCTCGCATACTCGATTCCCTGATCGACTGATCTTCATTGCAACCAGTCTTCACTCTCGCTCTCGACAACATGTTCATCGCCAGATCAGAATATGGTAAGTGAACGATGACAATGCTGTGTTATTTGCACAGCAGGAAACGCAACGCGACAAGGGGGATCCTGCTTGATCGGGGGGTTTGGGGAGGGTCGTTGCGCTGTAAAGATGGTAGCTAACATTTACATTTCTTAGATCGCGGCATCAAGTTCGTTTGCCTCCACCTTGGATCGATGTTCCTTAGATCTAACTCCATCGTAGCACATTCTCCCCGGAAGGCCGCCTCTTCCAAGTCGAATACTCCCTCGAGGCCATCAAACTCGGCAGCACAGCGATAGGCATTCAGACAGGCGAGGGGGTGGTGTTAGGCGTGGAGAAGCGAGTGACAAGTACACTGCTTGAGACGAGCTCAGTGGAGAAGATCGTGGAGATAGACAAACACATCGGATGTGCGATCTCGGGGTTGCAGGCAGACAGTCGGACGTTGATTGAGCATGCAAGGTAAGGTTGCCTGCGCACAGCGTGTGGAGAACGTGGGGCTGATGCAGAGACAGAGTGACATCGCAATCGCATGCATTCAACTACGCAGAGCCGCTGTCGGTAGAGAGCTGCACACAGAGCATATGCGATCTGGCATTACGGTTCGGCGAGGGCGCAGATGGAGAGGAGAGCATAATGTCGCGGCCGTTCGGTGTGGCACTGCTCATCGGAGGATGGGATGAGGATGGACCGGCGCTGTGAGTGCTCTTGCATAGTCTCTGAAGCAAGCGAACATTGCTGATGGTTATCACAGCTACCACGCCGAGCCATCGGGAACGTTCTACCGCTACGACGCAAAGGCCATCGGTTCAGGATCAGAGGGTGCACAAGCCGAGCTCGTGAATGAGTATCACAAGTACGATCTTCTTCTCGGCATCTGTCGAGTAGACCACTGACACTCATCCAGATCACTCACGCTCAAAGAGGCCGAGAAGCTCGCATTGCAGACACTGAAGCAAGTCATGGAGGAGAAGCTGGACGCGAAGAACGTGCAGCTTGCGAGTGTGACGAAGGACAAGGGCTTCCGCATCTACTCGGACGAGGAGATGAAGGAGATTGTTGGCACGCTGGAGAACAACTGAACGTGATTGATGTCTGCACATCGTTCGTGGCAAGATGACGCAGCGACATAGCGCGACTGGGCATAGCATGCCGCTTCCCGCACTCGACTCTGTTGCGTCTCGCTACAGCAGCACAAGATCGATCAGAATGCAGAGCGCTGCAAAGGCCACACTCAGGAGCCACGAGTGAATGTTCGTGGTCTATGTGATGGTAGTAGCGCGCTAGGCTAAGGCAACGGGCAACGGGAAGTGCGCAGCCGCATAGATAACACAATGGCAAACCGAACGGTGTGCATTTGACGCTCTTATGATTTTGGTACAACCTTCACGTGCAACTCTCATCTGGATGTGACTAAGCCAATGCCTTCTCGGATCTTGCGAATCCGAGCCTCGGCACGATCTTACGCCCGCAAAGAGCGCGTCTTCGATGCAGCAGGTCTACGATACGCTGGCGCGACCATGGCAGCGCCAACCTCATGGCCTTGACGCGGTAAGGCAGTTCTTTCTTCTCCCTTCTCTGTCCTCCACACCACCTCACCCCGACTCTCCACGCCCCTGATGTCCGCCTCCAACCGCCTTCCCGTAGTGGCCAGCACCCTCACTTTCGGCGCCTTCGTCGCAGCCATCAGCACCTTCCCCTCCCTCCGGCACCGCCTCTCCTCCACCTTCGGCATAACTCTCACACCCACCATGCTCCGGATCTTTGCCCTCGCCTTCGCGCTCGTAAATCTCAAGAACCTCCCCTTCGTCTGGCACTGGCGCGTCTTCAAAGGCATAATTTATCAGAGTAGGATACAGAAGGCTGTCCGCACGCCGGAAACGCTGTTTGCGCCGCTGATCACGCATACGTATTCCAGTCCGCTGGATCTGGATTACAATCTGCATAAATCCAACTCGACTTACTTTGCGGATTTGGATGTCGCGAGGGCGCATTATGTGGGGTCTATCATCGCCACTGGGCTCCGCAGGCTTAATGCAGGGGATCGTGAGGGGCTGCCGGAGGAAGTACAAGGTGCAAGCAGGGCGAGGGGCGGGTATGGTGTCGCGTTGGGGGGCGTGGGGTGTTGGTTTCATAAGGAGATTGGTCCGATGGTAAGGTTTGAAATCTGGACGAGGCTGTTGAGTTGGGATCGTAAGTGGCTGTATATTATCTCGCATGTTGTGAGGGCGGGGACGATTAAGCCGGAGAGCTATGCGATGCAGCCTTGGAAGAACAAGAAATTGGAGGGGAAGAAAGGGAAGGGCGAGGGGGACGAGTGGAAGAAGCAGGTCTTTGCTACGAGTATTGCGCGCTACGTACTGAAAAAGGGACGACTCACCATCAATCCTGAGATCGTATTGGAGCGGTCGAGGCTATTGCCGGCGAGGCCGGAGGGTATAGCCATGCCGCCCAGGGCTGAGGCGGAGTGGGCGAGTAAGGGAGGCCAGAGCAATGGAGCGTTGAAAGAGCCTGTGAACGGAGATGGTAGCGAGCCGGAGCAAGCAGAAGGCTGGACTTGGGACAAGATGGAGGAGGAGCGGTTGAGAGGGCTGCGGATAGCTGTGCATTTCGATGCACTGGGGAGTCTGCAGGACGAGATGAGGACGGATGAGGCGCTGGGAAGCTATTCCGACTGGTTATGAGCCGCCCTTGTTGGTGCAGATGGAGGACGATATACCCATGCATCGAGACATGTAAGCTGATCGAGTGGCTATGGAATGAAGGAATCAGGCGACATGTGCCATACTAGACGTCTATAAGTCATACAAGAATATACATCCTACATGTTATCGTACACCAACGCCGTCTTTGCCCTTTTCATCTGGTCGCCAAGTCTCCGCTGCTTTCGTGCCTGGTGGCATCACAGGTCTGTGCGGGCTTTGATGTGGACTTGCTCTGCTGCCGGTGCTTGCGCGAGGTCGACTGAAGGTTGAGTCGCCGCTCTGCAGCTTCGTGCCGTTGCTGAGTCCAGCAAAAGCCGATAAGCCGCCTTCCGCCTGAGCAGGCGACTCGGCGTAGTAGGGTGGCGGCACTGAGCCAATATCGGAGGCATCGTGCTTCTTTGCATCGCCTGTGTTGAGGGGCAAAAGTGGATCCCCAAGACCCTCAGCAGCTAACTCTCTGGCTTTCTTGTCTGCTCGTCCTGCATTTCCATGCGTTCGATCGTACAGGTACAGCCCAACGAAAGTCAGCCCGAACCCCACCGCCTGCACGCCAGTCACAGCTTTGCCCCACCACACTACCGCAAACATGATCACAGCCACACGCTTGATCAGACTCGCGACTGAGTAAGTGACTGGCGACACCATGCCGAGTAGCACGAAAGCCACAAGTGACTGCGCGAAGTGGAACGTGCCATTGAAGATGAACTCCGCTGCCAATGCGCCATGGTCAAGCACTACACGATCTGGCCGATCGGCGAGCGTGATACTGCTGTCTTGGAAGAAGTCTTGGGCCAGAGTCCAGCCTTCCGAGAAGAACCATATGGGCGCTGTAAAGAGACATGCAAGAAGTGAGGAATAGCAGAGCAGGTTCAGCTTGTCCGGTTTCCGTCTTGACAATGGCTGACCATCTGCTTCCGCGCGAGTCGAAGCGTTGAAGATCTGTTTCGAGACGATATTCTGCGTCACGAAGAGGATCGCTGAGCCAAAGGCGTAGATCAGGCCTAGTAGGTTCGCGCGAAAGTCTGCGGCGCAGGCAAGGCAGACGCCGACGGTGAGTGGGATCAGGGATAGGTAGACTGGTTTGCTGTAATTGATAGCGTAGAAAGCGCGGTAGGCGACTACTGTCATCAGAGGACTGAGGCCTTTGATGGTGTGGACTAGTGAGACGGGAATCCGTTGCATGGCCGAGGAGTTTAGGATGTGGCCACCTATTTGGAAGGCTGTGAGAGGTAGTGTGGCGACAATCAGCTCGCGCGATGGTTTGCGGACGCCGTTCTTGAGTACTGGGGCGATCTTCCGGAGGACTGCGTTGTGCTTTGCCATCCAAGAGAGGAAGATACACCAAAAGGACACGAGCAGGAATTGGACGATCGTAAGGGTGACTGGCTTCGGCAGGGCTGTGAGGATCGCTTTGCTGGAGGTGTTGGTCAAGATGCTGGTGGCGTACCAGAAGGCGCATAGACCGATCAGGCTGTAGCTCACGGGTGCTTTCAGGCTCTCGGCGATCTCGTGTGCGCTCTCCCGGACACTGCCTCGTCGTGTTCGCACTGTTTGTATTGCTTCGCTGAGACTCTTCTGTCGATCTTGTCTGTTCCTGCGAAGGCCACCATTCATCCAGCCGTTTGCCTTCCTCGCTGGCCATCGCTCGCTCGAGTGCATCCCCTGGGGTAGCCCATTTGGGAGGGGCCTGGGCGAACCCTCGCGCGAGTATGGCTCCTCTCCATCTTCCACATATGGCTGATAATCTGGAAATTTGTATGTCCGAGCTGCGTTGGAGGATGATCGACGAGGATGGTCCTGCTCTCCGTTGCCGAGGTGGGAGGGAAGCATGTTGGATCGACTTGGGTCATTCCATAGTGGGCGGGCAGCTTTGTGCTTGCGCGCATCAAGGTGCGCCCACTGTAAGGCTTATGCACAATGCCAGGGCCACAGTGATGGGTGTGTACACAAATGACTTGGTCTCTTGCAGTGACTACAAAGCGTATTCCACGACGCGGCGATTGACGGGTTGCGTTGGATTAAGCTCCGCTGCCTCGGGATGCATCCGATGCTTCCCCGTCCCTACACTCACGTTTTGGCATAATGCTGTGAGGACACATTACCTGCACCCATGTCAGCCAGCATGCATGTCGGAACTTGACAACTGGCTACAGCTTGCAGCTGGAGCTGAGAGGCGAAAGCCCGACTTCACAGTCTTGTCGATCGCACTCTTGCATCCTAGTATGGATCACGCAAGAGTCCATGAAACTCCTGCTGACAAACAGCTATTGATCGAACGGGCGCCGTAAGTTATCAGGTGGGCACTTACTAACCATGCATTCCTCCATCCTCAGCAACGTACTGGCTCTCCAAACCTGGATCGGACTGGACACCTCTACGCAGCGAGACAGCGCAATGGGGCGTTCGGACGTTTCTTTTGCTTCCCATTGGCATGTTCTTGGGCCCTTCCAAACGGGGACGCGAGAAGCAGCATGGGGTGCGGATCCTTTTGAGCTCCATGGCGGGTTCCATGCATTGGACTATGACTCGGATGCCTCCTTCCCTAGCTCATTGGCTGCCAATGGTACAGCTCACTGGAATTCAACTGCTGCCTCGGTTGGCGGGAAAGACCGTCTTACTCAAGTCAATCTCACTGTCAGGTTTCCTGAGGTCGACTGGAAGTTTCAGCAGCAGGTCTACGGTTGGGCTGCGTTGCAGTGGCAAGCTTGGGCGCGGGGCGAGTTCACTGTGCACGGCATTGAGCCTGCGACCTTCACGTTCCAGGCCGACTCAGTCTTGGAGTACTGGATCGACGACGAGCATCATTGGGGTGGGGACTTCTACGAGACTGGGCGTGCGCCATTGGTGCTACACCTAAAGCCCGGACTGCACCGCATCGATCTCAGAGTAATTAGGGAAGTACGAGCAATGGGCGGCATCACTGATGATCCTCGAGTGGACTTGAGACTGCAGCTGCACAGGCAGGATTCCACAAAGCCGCTGGTTCAATGTGGCTCAATACTCGTGTCTGACTTTATTACTCCATCGAGCGAATACAAAGACTCAGTCATGTCGGCTGGTGGATTTGCAAATTGGTACGCTTCAATATCATTGCGTAGCAATGCTGCCAAGGGGGAGATTACAATCGACAAGATCAGCCTGCAGGACGATAAGCTGGCCGAGTATTGGGCGGTGGCGCTGGTATCGTCCGAACCGACCGTCCTTGTACCCGGTCAATCGAGACCGGTGAGCTTCATCATCAGGAGCCTCAGCTACGAGTATGTCAATCACATTCCCGAGACCTTTGTGATCCGACTGCACTACAGTCTGTTAGATGTCGGTGAAGCTCATGGTGCGGTACCTTACATCCTGGAAGCCGAGTTTCCTGTTCAACATCGTGATGTCTATGAAACTCACAAGTTCACCTACTTACACCCAAGTGGCATCGTATCTTACGCCATGCTTCGTCCTCCGAAGCCGAACATTTGGAAGCGCTGCATGAACGACTCTCGAAGCATTCCAATCCTGCTCGCCCTACACGGTGCAGGCGTCGAAGCTGACTCTGATCTATCCCGTCAATCATTCGATGGCTACCCAGACGCATGCGCCTGGATTCTGATCCCCTCTGGTGTCACGCCTTGGTGCGGCGACGACTGGCATATCTTCGCTCAGCGAGACATTCAAGCTGCTGCCAGCGCGGTAGTCCCATGGAGTCAAGGTGTCGGTTGGAAAGGACCTTACGTCGATCCTGGTACATGGGTGCTAGCGGGTCACAGCAACGGCGGTCAGGGTGTCTGGGCTACTTTGCTACACTATCCGGATAGGATTCACGCTGCTGCACCTGTTAGTGGATATAGCAGTATACAGAACTACGTGCCGTATCATTTCTGGCACAGTGCGCAGGCTTGTAAGATGGCGGTGATTCAGTCTACTCTGGAGACCTGGCGGCATGAGCTGCTACTTGCCAATGCGAAAGAGATTCCGTTGCTGCAACAGCATGGCGGTGCAGACGACAATGTGCCACCGTACCACTCGCATCTCATGCACCAGCTGCTGCCCGAAGCCGAATGGAACAGCACTTACCACGAGATACCCAATATGCCTCACTGGTGGACGGGGGTCATGACGACACCGCAGCTGCGCAGCTTCTTTGAGGCGTATTTGCCGCCCAAGTACAGTGCGCAAGCTCGGGAACACGAGTTTTACCACCCGACTACACTGGATTTCGAGCTTGTGACTGCGAATCCCGCTGATACTGATACCAAGAGGGGTTTCAAAATACAGCTACTGGAAGTACCGGGTCGCCTTGGTCGCATCCGCGTCCGACTCGATGCAGGTAAAACCACAGTTGAGTTGCGGACTTCGAACGTGCGAGCATTGCGTGTGCCGGACTGGTTCTGGTACTGCAAGCATATCACTATCGACGGCCAAGAGATGAATGAGTATAACCCTGGAAAATATCGTATAGCTGTGCCAAAGACGCCGACTATTCCTCAATTCGACCTGGACGGTGGTCAACTCGTTGAGCTAGTTCGTGAAGTCGGTCCTGCAGACCCAGTCCTTGACAAGAGGCTGGAACAGCTCCCGCATCTTTGGCGTCAAAATACGCGAGATGAGTCGAAGTGGGTGCTCGCATCGGACTCTGCTCACGCGTCGCCCGACTATACAGGGGAAGCTCCATCGCCTCTGACACGCTGGGGTCGCCAGCTGGGTTCAATCGAGAGTATTCTGCGGACAGAAGGTCCCTTCAACATCGTTGCGAACCTGCCAAGATCGACCATTGGCTCAAGAGAGGAATCTGGAGAAGCAGTGGAGCTTAAGCGGCTTGCGCTACAAGTCTCGCGGAATCTGCAGACGTACTTCTACGCAGACAGCGTGATCCGTACATCCATCGACACAGAAGAAGCAAGTGGCGAGCAATACCTCTCAGCGCTGAGAAACACAGGCAACGCCATCAGTCTCGCCATCGGCGATAGCCTTCCAGAGCTTTCCGTGGCACACATCGATCACGCCATCGAGATCACAGACGCCGGCACCATCACTGTCAAGGACCAATCCGGGAACGCTCATGTTTACTCCAACGCCCTATACCCTGGCTTGGGAGCTATCTTCCTGCGCCCGCTTCCCACGGAAAGGCTCGAGCTCGTGGTCTGGGGTGCAGATGTTGCTGGACTGCGCCGGGCTGCTAGGTTGATTCCGATGATGACTGGGACTGGAGTGCCGGACTTTGTGCTTCTGGATGGGACAGCGGCTTGGAAGGGTGTGGAGGGTGCGTTGGCGCTGGGGTTCTTGGATGAGAGGTGGAATTGTAGCGTCAATTCGTTCTTGACATGAAAGTCTGCATGATTCGATGGTCCCTGAACGGCGGAAACAAGACCTCGATTGCCATGCTTTGCCATGCATGGAGGATGGAACTATACTGACAAAACGAGAGATAGCAATGCCAAGCCCAGCTTTGCGACTTCACTTCACTTCACCTCTCGGCGCGGGCCGCACATCTAGGGCAGGAAGATCAAAACTTGGAAAGTGTGACTCACGGCGACACTCTACAACGGGGATGCACTCCATCATCTCTTAGTGTCACTGACGGCCGCGTTCTCCACATAATATTGGCCATACTCCCTCTCCTTCCAGCACTCTCTCAACCACGCGCTACCATGGACTACCATATCCTCGACAGCTGCCTCGTGCGCATGGTTGCGGCCGCCCACTCCACCTCGGACGCGAAATCATCGACATCGCCGCCGAGTTTGCCTCAGCTCTCAAAGACGAGCGAGACGCCGAAGCTAACGGCCGTCGACGCCTTGATGACCGCATCCACTGCTTAGAGGGCGTGCTGCCTGCGCGTGATGACGAAATCGACGATCTGCGCAACGCGCTGAGAAACGTCGGTTCGACGGAGAACGAGACGATCGTGGAGCTGAATGGGAAGCTAAGGCTGGCGGAGGGGGCGGCGAGGTTGGCTGGAGAGACGCCAGCACGTTTGGCTGCTAGTTTGGCAGGTGCGAGGGAGGAGATCAAGGAGCTGGTTTAGAGTAATTATGAGTCCGATCAGAAGTCGGAGAATCAGATCTGGGAGCATGAGAAGCTGAGGGCTGATCATCTAGGGTGCGAAATATACCTCAACCAGCTGACGATGCAGAATGTGACGTTACGGGGCGAGAGGCACAATCAGTTCCAGATCCACAGCGAGAACGAGGAGCTGAAGCAGGACGTTGAGAATCTGAAGGCGCGGCTCAAGCATGAGGATGGAGAGGTACTCCGGCTGTACAACAAGCTTGACGACGTCCAGAGGGAGTTGAACGCATCGCGCGAAACCGAAACTGCGGTCATCGGTCTCCTTCTGGACAGACGGTCGCCGCCCGTCGGACCGAAAGACCAAGAGGAACGACAAGCTTATGTTGAGCATGTCGCGAAGGATTTTAGGATCGCTTTTGCGAAGCTTGACGACAGCAGCGCGGAACTTGATAGCGAGCAGGAGGAGATGGCCGAGGATGACGGCGATGAGACTGCAGATGTAGCAGTCGCAGCTGCCAGAGGGGCGGGTTCCGGTTCTCGCAACGCCGATTCTTCCATTGAGAATGCTGACGCCGGGCCGGCGGTCGATCTGGAAACGTCAATTGCCCTCCGTCCATTCAAGCGTCCATCGCCAGCTGGGGACGATGGAGACCAGGATAACAGTGGTGTGAGAGGGCGGAAGAGGGTGAGAGCGGGGGAGGAGCCAGAGTAGCTGAGCTTTGTGACGAGGTCTGGCAGACGGCGAGCGATTGGTGGCCTGCGTTGGCAGCGTAAGGCGGGCCTGTGTGGGAATACAGTCTTGCTGAGCGGCTGGTCGTGTGTCTGTCAGCCCAGAATGAAGGCGAAAGCCGAAGGAGAGATTGATACCACGGCAGCAATGATAGAAGATGACAAGTAGTGGTGGACAGCGGGAAGAGACCTTATTAGTTGCTCATACAATCAGCTTCCCCTGCTCAGCAGGTAGTCTCCTCTTTAAAGGATGCGCCTCCGTATTGAAAACCCACTCATCTAAACTCAACACATCAACCTCCCCAAATATCAACCAGAAGTACTTCAGCGTCTCCGCCATCCAAAAGCTTTCCATACTGTCCATCTGGATTCCCCTCCCCTTGTTCAGCTCCTCCCTTGACCATGTAACATCCGTCAATGCTGCGTTCGCCAGTGGCGTTGTGGTGACGTTAGTGATGGATTGGAACATCTCCCAGGCTGTGTCCAGGAGGCCGCGATCACCAGTAATGCGGTATAGGACGAAGATCGATTCGATCGCTTCGGGACGGAGGATGTAGCGCGAGTCGGTGATGGAGGTGAAGCCTTGCGGTAGGCGTTGCTCATGCCGGGGATCAATGCGGTCGACGGCGTCGGCCCAGAGCTTCTCGTCCCAGTCGCAAGCGTCGGGCTTGGGGCAGGGCAGCATAGTGAAGACTTCTGGCATTATACCCAAAGGCATCGCACGGTAGGCCCAGATGCAGCCATCGGTCAGCTGCCGGCCTATGAACACGTGTGCTGGGTTTGAGAAGAGTTTGCCGCCCAGAGCGAACATGCCGCCAGCGAAGCAGACGAGGTGCTGGCCTTCCGGCTCGAGGTCTGGGGGGTCGTCGATGTGGTGAGAGCGTGATTTGCCAGCTACCAGGATGTTGTCATTCTTGGGCGTCATGGGGCGGAATAGATTGTGAGATGCTGCGCCGGCCATGCTGAGGTTGTACATGCGCTCGTAGATCGGGTCGATGCCGCCAAGGAGGGCGTGCATCTTTGGGAAGTACTGTATCGTTGGTCAGTAAGTGCGATACGAGTGTACTTTACAGCAGTGGGGATCGTACCTCATACAGACTGTCAGACATGGCGCCGAGTGTGAACAGGCTATCTTGGGTGAAGTCTTGTTTTCGAGCATCTACAACCACAGGCCACATGCCCTTCAGCTTGGTCTTCGTCTGCTGCTTGGCGAACTCCTTTGTGATCCTGTCGACTGCATCATAGTACTTGGGATCACCCGTAAGCAGACTCAGTCTCGTGAACTCCATCGTCAGACTGCCAATCTCAGCTACTAGCACGGTCTCGTCCGCTACCTGCTGAGCCTGCATCGAAAGCTGCGGCTTCCATCGAGTGATCGGCATCCGATTGGGGGTATCGAAAGCCTTGTACAGCATCTCCCCGAACTCAACAGCCTTTGTAAGACATCGCTTATCCTCGCTCAGGTCGTAGCAAGCCAGAAATCCGCCAAGATGCCGGATAGTCGTCTCAAACACATTGATGGTGTCAACAGTAGCAGTACTAAGATCGATCTCCATAGCAACTTTGACGGCATCCTCAAACTGGTCCTTAAAGCCCATGATCCAGAGGTTATCGAGATTGTCGACGAGATTGGCTCCCCATCCTCCGAAGCCGTTCTTCTGGCCGCCAGACAGAGGGCCAAGCTCGTCATTCATCCAGGCATGCTTGCGGTAAGCATTCCAGCACTTGTCGAAGACTGCTCGGACCGCAGCTTGGCGGACTTTGCGGGTTGCTGCGGCTTGGGTTTCTTCGATAGGGAAATCGAATTGGACCTTGGGTAGTTTCTGAGGAGGTGCAGTGGGGATGGCTGCGAACGAGGTGACTGGGTAGCGAGTCGGAACATCCTTCCATCGGAATGGGCCGTTCGGTACAACGACTTCCACACTCGACTTGCCATCGTCCTTGGGACCAGATGTCGGGATTATGGAGCCAATGCGTGGGATCGCGGTTGATGCTACCTTGATCTCGGTCCGAAAGTAGTTCAGTGTAAACAGCACACATGCTGCCAGGGCCAGGTAGATCGTGTAGCGACGCATTGAGAACATGGTGAGACCGGCAGGGGGTGGCGACGACTATGTCATCTGTGCTGCATCGGGTGTAACCCCTGGACGGCTGTTACACGTGCGAACACGGCAGGGACAATCAGCTCCTCGTGAATGTACGCAGTGGTATAACGGAAGTGATCTACGATCGCAGCGCTTGCTCTCATAGGATAGCGTCAAGGAGATTGGGTCGATCAAAAGATATGTGGTTGAGATGTTCCTTGCCTCGGAGAGTGTCGGTCTTGGTCATGTGACCTCGCGATCCACTCCACGCGACTTCACGCGTCTAGACTTTGTCAACCTTACTTCGTTCTCAACACCCATATCCTGCTTCTACCCCCTCAACACAACTGCGCTGCAATCATGGCCCGCGCCGAATCCTCCAAAGACGCCGCTACCTACGGCACCGCATCCAAAGTCCAGACCTCCACCACCCACGACCTCCCATGGGTGGAAAAGTACCGCCCCGTCTTCTTGGACGACATAGTCGGCAACACAGAAACAATCGAACGCCTCAAGATCATCGCCAAAGATGGCAACATGCCGCACGTCATCATTAGCGGCATGCCCGGAATCGGCAAAACTACTTCAGTCCTCTGCCTCGCGCGACAACTGCTGGGCGATGCGTACAAAGAGGCAGTCTTGGAGTTGAATGCCAGTGATGAGCGCGGCATCGATGTGGTGAGAAATCGAATCAAGGGCTTCGCGCAGAAGAAAGTCACTCTGCCGGCTGGGAGGCAGAAGTTGGTCATTTTGGATGAGGCGGACAGCATGACTTCAGGGGCTCAGCAGGCGCTGCGAAGGACTATGGAGATTTACAGCGGCACTACACGCTTCGCCTTCGCGTGCAATCAGAGCAACAAGATAATCGAGCCACTACAATCACGCTGCGCCATCTTGCGCTATGCACGACTCACAGACGGTCAGGTTGTCAAGCGGCTGTATCAAATTTGCGAAGCGGAGAAGGTGGAGTACTCGGACGATGGGATCGCGGCCCTGGTGTTCAGTGCGGAGGGAGATATGCGGCAGGCGATCAATAATCTGCAGTCTACGCATGCTGGGTTCGGGTTCGTGAGTGGGGACAATGTCTTCAAGGTCGTGGACTCGCCGCATCCGGTTAAGGTGCAGGCTATGGTTAAGGCGTGTCAGGAGACGAAGGTGGATGATGCGTTGGATGGGTTGAAGGAGCTGTGGTATGTTGATGTTACTGTCACTCGGCTTTAGGGGAGGGTATACACTAACCGTGCTACAGGAACCTGGGCTACTCCTCCCACGACATCATCAGCACTATGTTTCGTGTGACGAAGTCGCTGCCTTCGCTTAGCGAGCACACGAAGCTGGAGTTCATTCGCGAGATCGGCTTCACTCATATGCGCATACTGGAAGGCATGCAGACTTACCTGCAACTTGCTGGGTGTGTTGCGAAGCTATGCAAGCTGAGCATGAAGCCTAGTCTGTTTGTGGTGCCGAAGAGCTGAAATTCCAATTGGGACAGCAACGACGATATGCGGTTTAGCGAAGGCGCTGGCGGGAGTGTATACACGAGGTACCTGATTCATCTACATTCATCCCACTTAGGCACGATGTGACAGTACGCGTACCGCGACTCGCCGAGCTGATTTGCTTCATGGCTGGTCGCAGTCAAAATCAACTCTGATCGACTGTTTTGTAAGTACAACGTCTTTATTGATGATGACTGGACTGCCGAGATACGAGACCGACTTTCCTGTGCGATAGTGACCATCACTTCGACTGCAGGCCGCGATGCTCGTAATACGGGCATTTTTGGGCACTGGAGCTTTTCGCGCCAGCTGTAGCAGGCGCTGCAGCGAGCGATTCGTGGTGTTCGGGATATGAGGTTGCATTGATGGGTGTAGGCTGACGAGTGCTGGGCGTGAGGAGTGGAACGCTCACTCTGGCCGGGGACTATAGAGAATACAGCAGAGCGCCCGATCAGTGTCTTCGAGGACATGGATGACGTCAGCAGGCGAGAAGATCGGAAGAAGCGTTCTTGGGAAGTTGCTGGTAAGTGACTGGCCAACATCCCTCTGTGTCGCTCCTTCCTCGACTACTTTCAGCTCAGGGCTGCGGGATGCAGCAATGGTGCGAACCGTTGGGCTACGAACCCACAGAACGCGAGCATACACTGCAACTTCTGAGAACGGTTGGCTACCTCGAGCGCTGTAGAGATATCACACTTTGCGGGCTGCTACATAGAGAGTGGCGGCACGCAAGGAGCTCATGTCGATACCTGCATCATTTCAGATTCCAGGTCGGAGTCGGTAATGACCTCTCTCGTCGACCTGAAGCGCCTTCGTAAGATCCCTGGGAGGCCGCAGTTCCACGTCACTACGACAGACTGCAAAGTAGCCTGGACTGCTGGGCAGAATCATGTCATGGGGGTTGCAATATGCTTTGTGGCGTCAGGAAGCTTCGAGGACCGGTGGGAGAAATACTGAGAAAGATAAGAGACGAGGAATTCAGGTTGCGTTGCCAAAGGAGTGAGGTCAGGACAAAGCACGCTATGCCCCAAATGAAGCATGAGTAAGCGGCACCATAGTGCCAAGCTCCAACCTTCCCCACTCAGCTCGCCCGAGGTCTTGCACTCCTCCACAACACCACTGTAACACTACAGCGTTCAGCGCAGGCACTATGTAAAGCCTAGCGCAGCCAGGTAAGGCTCAATCTCCATTCCCTCTCCCTCTCCTCACCCCAGCACACCCAACATGAACTTCGATGTCCCGCCCGCTCTGCAATCCTACCTCGCAGACCTCGACTCCTTCATTGCCCGCGAGATCCAGCCCCTGCAAGACAGCAACGACAACAACCGCTTCTTCGACCACCGCCGCGAGCACAGCCGCACAGACTGGGACAACCAAGGCCTCCCGCGCCCACAATGGGAAGATCTGCTTAAGGAGTGCCGACGCCGTGCAGACGCTGCGGGGTTCTTCCGCTTCAGTCTGCCGAAGCAGTATGGCGGGCAGAACGAGTCTAGTGGCCGCGGAGCGAATCTGTGGATGGCTGTGATCCGTGAGCATTTAGCGGCGAAGGGGCTGGGCTTGTACAATGATTTGCAGAATGAGCATAGCGTAGTGGGGAACTTCCCGGATGTGGTTATGGTGCAGCATTTCGGCAGCGAGGCGCAGAAGAAAGAGTTGATTGATGGGCGTTTGAAGGGGAAAGTGAGGATTACGTTTGGGTTAACCGAGCCGGGGCACGGGAGCGATGCGACGCATATGGATACGAGGGCTGAGAGGCAGGCGGATGGAAGTTATGTTATTAATGGAGGGAAGATGTGGCAGACTGGCATGCATGTGGCGACTAATTGCTTCATATTCGCCAGAACTAGTGGGAAAAATGGCGAGGCGAAGGGAATCACGTGCTTTAATGTGCCGAGACATACGGCCGGGTTGAAGGTGGAGAGCTATGAGTGGACGCTTAACATGCCCACGGATCATGCTACGGTGTCGTTGACGAATGTCAAGGTGCCGGCGGAGGCTATCATTGGTCCCTTAGGAGGTGGATTGGCAGTAGCACAGGCTTTCGTACACGAGAATCGAATTCGACAAGCCGCCTCCTCACTGGGCGCCGCGGTATACTGCATTAACCAGTCTGTCGAGTATGCGATGAAGCGCAAACCGTTCGGTAAGCCGCTGGCCTCGAACCAGGCGATCCAGTTTCCTCTGGTAGAACTCGCAACGCAAGCGGAGATGCTTCGCCTGCTCATCCGCAAGACAGCATCAGAGATGGACCGCATGGACCATGTAGAAGTCGAGAAGACGATCGGCGACAAGGTCAGCATGTGCAATTACTACGCGAATCGACTCTGCACGCAAGCTGCCGATCAGGCCATACAGGTCCATGGAGGTTGGGGCTATAGCAGACACTGTCAGTTCGAGCACATCTGGCGCCATCACCGGAGGTACAGGATCACAGAAGGAAGCGAGGAAATCCAGATGCGCAAGGTCGCTGGGTACTTGTTCGGGTTCATGGGACCGAAGAAGGTGGTGCTTGGTGAGATGACGGATCAGCTGTCGAAATTGTAACACATGTACCAAACACCCGCAAGCTACCGCTCTCGTACTGGTCTCCAGTACTCGTCGCTCTGCTTGATCACTACTGCACTCCAGTCCTCGAGCGGCCCAAGTATCTGCACGTCTTTCTGGCTGCCCTTCAGCACATCACGACACGGCATCGCCATAGTCATGTTCTCCTCATTGCCCTCGCCCGTCAACTTTGCCAGGTCCACCTCACTCGCAGCGTAAACGATCCGTCCAATGTTTGCCCAGTAGCAGGTTGCAGCACACATGGCGCACGGCTCCCATGTTGAGAAGAGCGTGCATTGCCAGAGGTAGGGCTCTGGGTAGTGGGAGCTGGCGAGGCGGGCGAGAGAGGACTCGGCATGGTTGACGTGGTCGATGGACTGGTGCGTGAGAAGCACTGTGGTGTTGTCCGGGGCAAGCAGAAGGGCTGTGAAAGGTCGCTTGCCCATTGCAGTGGCGCGTTCCTGTACGACCATCAGGGCATCCATGGCTGCTGCAATCTGTGACTCGTCTGGCTGGGGCGGGCGCGGTGGGAAGAGAGCATGATTGGCTAAAGGTGGTGCTGGAGCATCTTTGAGATTGCCAGGACTATCCACTGTAGCCATGGATCTAGTTCTCCCTGTGCAGATCTTCTTTCTATCAAGCTCGTAGCGTCAATTCACACGGTCTGTGTCTTCAGATACTGTTCTGCATTCCCAAGGATGCGGTTCAACTTCCGACGGTTTATATGCAACCTGCATCCCTGAGAGTGCACGCACGGCTGAAAAATGCATGTCGATCTTGATAAGGCATTAGCGGTATTAATTAACTGTCCTCTCATGGCATCTCCGACTTCCCATCACATCTTGAAAAGCCTCCATCTGCACCGTCAGCCTCGGTGTTGTTCGCACACAAGGATGCACACAGGGAACCCTAGGAACACCAATGCTCACTCCTGCACAGTCTGGATTCTCACCAATCCTCGATCCGCAGTCTGCGCTTCGTGCCGCAAATAGGTGAGGATGCGGCTGGGCAAACACTTGGCCGCGACGCCGTCGACCCGGACATGCTGCACTCCATACTCAGACGGCGCGATACAGTGTCTACTTTGTGGGTTCCGTTCGAGCAAAAGGTGTCTGTACCCAGAGCTCATGACAATATCCTCCAAGGCAAGTCGAGCCTTGTGCGTTCCGAGAACCGAATAAAGTTCTCCAGATCTGCCGCGCCACGAAAGCTTGGCTCTTCCATACGCGTCACTTCGACTGTCTCATCTTGCCCTGCCATCGCTCACATCACTTGGCTGCGCCGTGCGCGCCGTATAGCCTACAGTTCCAGACTTTCTCTTCATGGTATGACTTTCTCTAGTTCATTCTCTTCATCAGCATTTCTTCCATCAACGGCGTAACGGAACGCGCAGACTAAATTTTGCTTGCCACTGCTCAGGGAACCATCGTCATTCCATACACGACCTCACTCCGCGGCTCCGCCACTGGCACACGCTTCACGTGCGACGGCCTCGTCATCTCTATTCGTCACTTCGGACACAGCCCTGTATTCAATTGCCTCTCATTCTTCCCTCCGACTTTTCATACATCATAGAGCAGCTTCTCATTCCTCGTCGACAAAACGACCAACAGCACATTCACGAAAATGTATGCCCTAACGACGATACTCGCCGCTCAGGCGGCACTGATATGTCAATCAAACGCTCTTCAGCTTCGACAACCTTCCACCTCTGCGCCCAGAGTGATACAGCATGACATCCAGCGCAGAGACATCAAGGATCCAGTTGCTCAATCACTCGCGCGATTACGGCGACGAGCTGGCACCGTGACTGCGGAACTCGACAACGAAGGCACTTTGTACTTCATGAACATCTCGATTGGCACTCCAGCTCAAGATCTGCACATGCACATCGACACTGGAAGCAGTGATCTGTGGGTCAACGTACCGAACAGCCAGCTTTGTACTTCGCAGCAGGGCATTTGCTCAGCGTCAGGAACTTACGACTCGAGCGCATCTTCGACCTACAAGCTGATCAATAACGACTTCAACATCTCATATGTCGATGGCTCTGGATCGTCTGGCAACTACGTCACTGACGTTGTCAGCTTCTCAGACATCAGCCTGGACAACCAGCAATTTGGTGTTGGCCTGGTGTCGAGCTCAATGGAGGGTGTGCTTGGCATCGGTTACGTGGCAAATGAAGTTCCAGCGTCCACCGGGAATCCTTACCCCAATATCCCGAAGAACTTGGTGAACTCTGGCTACATCAATACGAACGCCTACAGCTTATGGCTGAACGACTTGGACGCGTCCATGGGTTCGATACTGTTCGGTGGCGTCAACACAGCAAAGTACACTGGAGAGCTTGAGACATTGCCCATCATCCCGACTCAGGGATACTACGCCGAGTTCATCATCGCGATGACGGCTGTAGGAATGAACGGCACCAAGGGCTCGATTGCGAGCAACATCGCATCACCCGCATTGCTCGATTCAGGAAGCAGCTTGATGTACCTACCCGACCAAATCGCCAACGACATCTTCAGCGCACTCGGTACCTCCTACGATTCCCAACAGGGCGCAGCGATTGTCGATTGCGACCTCATCAACTCGGATGCCACTATTGATTTCACATTCTCTTCGCCTACTATCAGCGTACCTATGAACGAACTGGTGTTCATTGCAGGTGGCACGAACCGTGACCCGATCTGTATTCTCGGCATCGGTCCGGCAGGTAGCAGTACACCTGTACTTGGCGATACTTTCCTCCGATCTGCATATGTGGTGTACGATCTTCAAAACAACGAGATCTCTCTTGCCCAGACAAACTTCAACAGCACCGACAACAATATCCTGGAGATATCATCTGGAGCAAAATCAGTACCTAGTGCGACGGATGTGGCTAACCCGGTCACTTCGGTGTCCGTCGAGACTGGCGGAGCAAGGCTGGGGGGTTTCAACAGCATGATTGGTGGCACTGCGTCGTCTGCCGGTTTTGCTGCGCCTACCGCATTCCCTGCGAGCATTCCGGCGCTCGTCGGTGCTGTGGCTGCTGCGGCCTTGGCTTTGTGAGCGTCTGACTGCACCCACCACTCCGGAAATCCTTGAACACGCCTGTCTTAGCGCAATCGCATCTGGAATAGTGAATATGTCAATCAACGTCGAATCGAGAGAGCAGTCCTGGAAGTGTCTTCACTCTGAGACTGACTCTCACGGCACCATAGGCTCGCACTCCACTCGTGTGGATGAGCTGATTTGAGCAGTCCTTCCCTTTCGGACTTTCTGGAAAGAGGCGGTCAAACGAGAGCCTAGCGAACGAGCTGAAGGCTCTCTCACAGGATGGGGCACAGCCACAAGATCAGCAGGATATCACGAGATACACGAGATGGCGTTTCGCATGACGGAAGGCATATGATAGAGCGTGCAGATGGCGATAGAGGATCCTGCTCAGGTCCAATAGAAATGATTTGCATGGCCATCGGGGCCCAGGACAGCATTGTATCGGTAGCATTATGATCATCAAACACAGTCACGAGTATAGACGATTTCGTATTACAACCAGCGTATGGCACCGTGATATTGCAACTGTGACTCAAGATCCCGTAAGCAATTTCGAAAGCGCTGAGAAAGTCGTCGGAGTCCGCCTGTGCTGCGCCGCAGAAGGCCCGATCGCCTCCAGCTTGTCATCACCACTCAAAAGCCTTGGGTCTTCAATGAATGCTATGAGCATGAGATGAAGCATAGGACGCTCGGTATTCTGGACGGCGAGTCAAGCATCGCTCCGCGGTTACTGGGACATACATATCGCCTAGGCTAAGGGTAGACCCGGGTGTGCTGGAGTGCTGCGGAACGAAACGGAGGATGGCGGGGTACCCAGAGGACCGGGAATCGCGTGGTGACACAAGGTAGAGTGATGGTCCGAAGACGGATGCCATAGAGTTGTAGTGGTAGTATATAAGCAGTACTAGAAGAGCATCCAGCCATGGTTGCGTTCACTGCCCAAGCAAAATCAAAGTCACGTCGTCGCGCCGTGCCTGCCTATCAACGCCACACACACAAAGTTGCCCCTCCACCGAATACCAGCTCGAGAATATCTGCCCCGCACTGCACCGAAATCTCTCAACAAAAGCACCAGCACAACAACACTACACTAATGTGAGTTCCTGGATCGACATCGCCTTCCTCTCTTGACCTTACTCTGACCAACACAGATCATCCCCAGACCAGATCAACCGCAATCATGCCTGTCAAGGTACGGCTCGAAGCTTGAAAGAGGAGCTGGCGCAGCAACTGATGGACAACACAGGTCGGAATCAACGGCTTCGGTCGTATTGGACGCATCGTGTTCAGGAACGCGTGAGTGGAAGGATAGCAAGAGCAGTGACGAAGCGAGGCTGACAAGGACAAAGCATCGAGCACGACGACATCAACATCGTCGCCGTCAATGACCCCTTCATTGAGCCTGAGTATGCCGTGAGTCTAGCCCAAGATCTCCTCACATAGCATGAGCTGGAAAGTCATTACCTCGAGGGGACAATATTAACCACCATACTTTACAGGCGTACATGCTCAAGTACGACACCACCCACGGTGTCTTCAAGGGCGAGATCAAAGTCGACGGCAAGGACCTGACCGTCAATGGCAAGAAAGTGCGCTTCTACACCGAGCGCGACCCGGCGAACATCCCCTGGGCGGAGACCGAGGCTCACTACGTCGTCGAGTCCACTGGTGTCTTCACGACCACCGAGAAGGCCTCCGCTCACTTGAAGGGTGGCGCCAAGAAGGTCGTCATCTCCGCCCCGTCCGCCGACGCTCCCATGTTCGTCATGGGCGTGAACCAGGACAAGTACACCTCCGATATCCCCGTCATCTCCAACGCCTCCTGCACGACCAACTGCCTCGCCCCGCTCGCGAAGGTCATGCACGACAACTTCACCATCATTGAGGGTCTGATGACTACAATCCACTCGTACACTGCTACGCAGAAGACTGTCGATGGGCCGTCCGGCAAGGACTGGCGTGGTGGCCGCACTGCGGCGCAGAACATCATTCCTTCGTCCACTGGCGCTGCCAAGGCTGTGGGCAAGGTTATCCCGGATCTCAATGGCAAGCTCACGGGCATGTCCATGCGTGTGCCGACTGCCAATGTGTCTGTTGTCGACTTGACTTGCCGCATTGAGAAGGGCGCGACCTACGATGAGATCAAGGCTGTCATGAAGAAGGCTGCCGAGGGAGAGCTCAAGGGTATGCCGCATTGCTTTCCTATCTTTTCTACCGCGATATACTGATTCTCCGACCAGGCATTCTCGAGTACACCGAAGACGAGATCGTCTCGAGCGACTTGAACGGCAACCCAGCTTCGTCCATCTTCGACGCCAAGGCTGGTATCTCGCTCAACAAGAACTTCGTCAAGCTTGTCAGCTGGTACGACAACGAGTGGGGCTACTCTCGCCGTGTGTTGGACCTTTTGGCCTACATTGCCAAGGTCGATGGTGCGCACTAAGCGGTTCGTTCGGCGGAAGAGCTCGAGGTTTGATGGACTGCGGTAGTCGGGATATGCAGAGCAGAGGATGAGGGTAGTTGGAGAGGCAACGAGTATGCATGATGAACAGAGACAAATCCAGTAGTCTGCAATGTCTACTTGCAAGCTCATACCTCCGTACCCTGTGTGCGCCAGTTCTACCACCATGTCGCGTGCCTTCCTGATTGGGTGCGGTCCGCCCCGCAACCCAAGATTCTCCAAGCTTCCGCTTCAGAGCCTCACTCCGCTCTTATCATTAGCAAGATGCCACTACTGCGCAACTAACGCTGCATCAAGCACGAGATCTTGCGCTAGCTGGCTTCATAGATGCGAAATGACGACTGAGTCCCTCGCCCGCCGGACTCTGATGTCGTACCCGGCGAAGAAGCAAGGATGTCCTCACGGCAGTAACGTGAGTACAACAGGCGTCGTAGGTACCCGTCCTCACTTCGAGTGTCTCATTTCCTCATCCTCAATTACGCTCTTCACTCGCGGAAATCTCACTGTCACCTCTTCACCGTCATTATGCTACCCACTTTCCTCTTCAGTGCGGCTCTCCTCACTTCCTCTAGCATCGCTCAATTCGTCCCCACTCCTACCGACCTCATCACCAAAGTCGGCTACTATAATCAGCACGTGCGCTATAAGGAAGTGCCTGAAGGAATCTGCGAGCTCACGCCGGGCGTCAAGAGCTTTTCTGGATACGTCAATGTCGCGGCCGATCAAGAATCTTTTTCTGGTTCTTTGAGGCGAGGAATGGGGACCCGAGCAAGGCGCCTTTGACGGTATGGATCAATGGAGGGCCTGGCAGCTCGTCGATGATTGGACTTTTCGAGGAGCTGGGACCTTGTTCTATAAACGCTGATGGGGAGGTGGTGAATAATCCTTATGCTTGGAAGTGAGTGAGGAAACCTCAGTGAGGGAGCGTCGATGAGTGAGGACGTTGTTGCTGACGACACACTGCAGCAATGTCTCAAACATGCTCTTCATCGACCACCCGGCTCAAGTAGGCTTCTCTTACTCAAAGCCGGTCTCAGCATACGTCGACAGCAGCTCTGGGAGCATCGTCACTTTGCCGGACGCGACATGTCCCGACTACGCGACTGGAAGTTGTGGGACGTTCTCTTACCCCAACGAGACGGACACGGCGAACTCTACACAAGGGGCTGCGCCGAGCATGTGGAAGACATTGCAGGGTTTTATGGGCGCGTTTCCTCAATATTCGAGGAATGAGTTCAACTTTGCTACGGAGAGCTATGGAGGGCATTATGGGCCTGTTTTCAACGAGTAAGTCCTACTCTCTCAAGCAACCTTGCACTTCTCCGGGAAGTTCAAGATGCGTCTATGCTACCATAAGCATTAGCGATGCTGCGTGTGTTACTCAGCTTCGCAGACGAACGCAGAGGCGCGGCTGTACCCATTCCGAGCCCGCGCCTCTCACGGTCGCCACAGTGCGGTGATGCACTGCTGTGGCTGAGCGTATATCAGCATTACCTACGACGTCGAGTTTGGGAGAACCATCGTGACTAACGAAACCAGGTACATCGAAACCCAAAATGCCCTCATCAGAAAGGGTCAGCTCCCAGGCGCGCACCATATCAGCCTCAGCACGGTGCTGATCGGGAACGGCTGGTATGATCCGCTCATCCAGTACCAAGCCTACTACAACTTTACCGTCTCCCCAGGCAATACGTACGACTACTCACCTTACAATCAGTCCATCCAGAGTCAAGTCTACAACGCCTTGTACGGCGCTGGCAACTGCTACGATCAGACGATCTACTGCTACAAGAGCGGCATCAACAGCATCTGCGCTGCAGCAGACAACTTCTGTGCCAACAACGTGGAGGCTGTGCTGGACAACATACCGGGGCGGGACGAGTACGATATCCGCGAGCTGGCGCCAGATCCATTCCCATACGGCTACTGGCGCGCATATCTGAACTCGGAGAAAGTGCAGAAAGCTCTTGGGGCGTTTGTGAACTACACCAGCGATGGCGGGAACACGGTCTACAACGCCTTCGTCAATACCGGAGATGATGATCGCGAGAGCGGCACGATCGAAGCCTGCCGAGCGCTCGTATCGCAAGGAGTCTATGTGGTACAATTTGCCGGCGATGCAGATTACAATTGCAACTGGCTCGGTGGTCAAGCTGTGGCGGAAGAGATCGATGCGCCAGGCTACTGCAACGCCGGCTACGTCGACATGAAGACTTCGGACCACATTACCCACGGGCAAGTGAAGCAGAGCGCCAACTTCGCATTCGCAAGGATCTACGAGTCGGGTCACGAGGTGCCTTTCTACCAGCCTCTGGCTGCGCTGGAACTGTTTGAGCGTGGCATCGGGCGGAAGGATATTGCTACTGGAAAGTACGATGTCAGGAGGGGATACATCACCAAGGGCACCGCGGAGAGCACGTTTAGGGAAGGCAATGGGACGGTGCAGTTCGATGTCTTGCCGGATGATGCGATCTATAACACAACGCTGAATGCACCGAACCCGACTGGCAATGCTACGACGAAGGCGAAGAGGGATGCTCATGGGTGGAAGCCGACGCGTAGTATGCAGAGCCCGATGAAGAGGAGGAGTCTCGGTGCGAAGCCGGGTACGAAGCCTAGGTTGTAGTGCCAGATGTTGCATCCGCCTCTACAAGAGTGTGAGACGTTACTAGTGTTCTGAATAATGTTTTGCTCGCTGCAGAGTTATCTGATCGTGCCGATGGAGATATCAGTGCTACTTCTCGAGCCGTTGAGTAGCAGCACGATCGCATGTGTCTCTCACTAGCGGTCCATATCTGCTTCGCTATATTATGCACCACCTGAAGGTAGTCCCGCCCAGATTCTGGGATATCCTATCCTACTATTACTTCCTCCTCCAGTTGCGTCCAGCGCAACTTGCGCCGATGAAAAGACGTCCCCTGCATCACACTTACGACTCCCCGACGTCTTTGGCGTGATGCCATCCTCTGTGCTGGACCAGATTGTGTATCTTCGGGCATGGCGCTCTTCCCGTTGGCGATCTCCCAATGTTCAGATGAGCGGAGATAAGTCGTTCGTCAGCCGGTGTCCTTCCTTCATTGCTGACCGGGACTGAATTGCCAGTTCGGCTCTTCACTCTTTCCCAGGTCCTGAGGGACTGCCTATGGCGGGCGACCGATTTGGTCACACACTCTCGCCAGCTACTCCACTTTGTCACACGTGATTCCTTCCCTCAGAAAGAGCCAATAATAGCGACAGATCTCAGCTGGAGCCTCATTGCGTAATCTCGAGTGGACGATCCAGTAATCCATGCAATGTCCATGTTCGCGTTCGATCTTGCCAGCCCTCAGGATACACCCACACTAAGACCATGATGGTGTGGCGCAACATCAATGAGACAGTGTGCTGCACTACTCGCGCAGCGCCAGTCACAATAATCGCTCAATCTGAAGCTTTGCAGGACACCCAGGTGCATTTGCTTCCAAGGTCGCAGCCACCTCCGCGATAGCGCGTTCCTTTCAAGCTCTCAGTGGCTCCTTCGTCTTCATCACCTCTTTGACTGTCCTGCCTAGCGATGTTGACACACGCTGTGTAGCGCGCGCTGTACAATGTACTAGGTCACTGGCGAAGAGTCCCAAGTATACGCACCATGGCACAGTACACAGAAAGCTGGTGGGAATGTCAAAGCCAAGATGGAGACCAAGCAGTAGTCCAGTGCTGGCCGTTGCTGCGAGGAAGACATGCTGCAAGCGGTCGCGCTCGTTAGTCTTGTAGTACAGAAATTGCAACATGGTCCAGAGTAGGACAGCGCACAGAAACAGCGAGGGCGGAGGACTCTGTTTCGGGACTGGACCCGGACTGCTGGACAATTTCGACTGCGTGGCATTAGCTTCGGGCTGCACGACAGTGCGCTTGACGAGACGTACCCAATGTCTCGACAGCCATTGCATTCTCATCCCAGAAGGCCTTCTCGCTGAGTAATCCTCCATGACCATTATACACACAGGACAGAGTAGCAACAGCCATGATTTCCTTGCTAGCGATTGGACCCGCTTGTACCACATGACACACGGATCCATTCTGATATTATTCCACCCTCCAGCGCCGCGTACATGATCGCAAGCACCATCATCGGAGGTAGGACTTGAGCTACTGCGCGAGCTCTCGCGCGACGAGAGATGGGTGGCATCGGGGTCTAATATCATGTCTGTTTCCGGCTGGCAGAAACCGGAGAGCGTCTTCTCGGATATTGTCGCAGTGTGATCTACGGAGGGTTCCGTGATAGACTGGACTGTTTTCTCTGGACCCTGAGATATCCCCGACCACGAGCACAGGTTGCGCTGCGAGACTGCTTTTGCGTCCGTGCAAACGAGGTCCTCATGTCTAGAGCCTGCGAAAAGGGTACGAGCCTTGAACCCTCCCGTCACGTCCGAATGGTATGAAGCCGCCTGATCGGTCAAATCTGCACATCCGTCCCTCTCCCGCTTCGATCTGCATTTAGGTGCCCAGCATGGTATCGTGAGAGCTCGTCGCCGCCCATAGGCGACTTGGTGGATCTGAATCATACAATCGACAAGTCCACATGCGCAAGATGCCGCGATGAGTGCTCCGTCTGCCATGGTGGACCAAGCGTGGCCGCGACGCAGTCAGCGACTGCCACAGGACCTGGAAGCGCGGCGAGATTTGTTAGTTCTGTTCAACAGGGTGGGAACGATGATTCCCCAGAGAGCGCTCACCTGCGATGTTCTCCCTCTCCATCACCCCACTCTATCTCCGCTAACCCTGCCCGGGCCAACACAATGATTGGCTACAGTCGGCTAAGCTTCGAGAGCCTGTGCCGGGGGTCCAAGGGCGGGCATGGGTCAGGTGACTTGACCTTTCCCAAGATCTTCGTCTTAACCTACATAGTGGGTACAACGATTACAACGCTTTCCTCTGAGCTGCTGCGTTCCATTGCAGAAGAGTCTAGGCCCCGACTGGTCTTCATTGCCTGGGGAGCAGGCCGGGTAAGGACTCGGTGAATTCAGTGGTCTAGGGGCCCGCATTCGCAAGCTTTCGGGAGGTCGCCTACTAAAGTGTGAAGTCAGACAACGTAGTACGGCGATCACGTTTCATTCGAGGGAAGCATCGCTGCTGAGGTTGGCAACCCTCACCGCTTGTCAAAGAGGCTTGTCGTCTGGCCTGGACACGTACGGAGGACCGTGACATCAAAGTGCTCATCGAGAGAGCCGGCGGCATGGACATGTACGCTACCTTCCTCCAGGGCGCTAGTAAGACCCCTCCGATCACCCCCGATACATTAGCAGAGCTGGATATGCCCCGGATTATCAACAACCCAAAGCTGAGGCACGATGTGAACTTTGACCGCGAGCTACACTTCAGACCTAATCTGGATGGTGCAAAGGGCAAGGAGAAGGTCAAAACTGCAGATGAGTACTGGCATGCCCTTGAGCCGGAAGTATATCTGCTCAACAAAGCACGGCGGATACTCAAGGGGACAGACGACGAGACTACTATCAAGTTCTGGAGGGCGGTCATGACTAAAAGCAGAAAGCGCCTCCGCAAAGTCTTCGAAGTCGTACGAAATGTTCTCTCGACTCTGGTTTCAGACGCCGACCAGGTAGAAGTCGAAGACCGCCTAGACGTCGACCACCTCTTCCAAGAAATCGACAACGGAACGTACGGCCTAGCAGATCTAGCCAAGTGGCTCGCAACGGTGATGAAGAAGCATTGTGCGCCGATGCGCGACCATGTGGTCGATGAGATGCAGTGCGCCATAAGTCAAGGTGTCTTCAGCAACAACGAGGCAGCTCTATGTGATGGGCTACGACGGTTACTAAAGCTACTGGAGGATATGAGGCTGGATGTGACAAATCACCAAATCAGAGCAATGCGTCCAATGTTGATTCCCGACACCTTGACATTTCGGCGGCTCTATGATTTGCATCGCGCCAAGATGCAGATGTGGAACAGCAATGATTCGTCCTCCTGGCTCGAGACAGCGCACAGACTGTACAGACTGTACAGTTGCAAACACGACGGGGAGGTGTCAGAAGTACTTGCGGACGAGCGATCCTCCCAGTGCGTCAAGATCTTGCAAGAATGCAGGTCAAAGCTATGTGACACACAGTCTGTGGCTCAAGTCCATCTGAACACGGCCTATTTATCGTCAGCGATCCGTGCCGTATTCAGGGACTCGCGTGATCGAAACTCGCCGGAGCAAGAAACAGTGGTCGACCCGGCTCGAGCCCGTGCAAGACCAGGCGGACATGCTGCTTCTAGGATCTTGAAGTGTTGCTCTAGTCTATCACTCGTCTCATTTCGTCGGAAATCTTACAAAAGTCTGCGCGCTCTGTTGTATGGTCTGGCGTTACACCTCTTCGTTCCCGTAGTCTTGGCGCAGGATCAGATCGACACCTCCATCAGCATTGCGCCTGATACCGTACTCGCAGACATCTCTGAGCCTGGCTTCGCGTTCGACCAGTATTCCGCCACTGTAACATCCACCACCATCGTTTTACTTGGCGTGATTTGGACGATATGGGTCGCTCGGCGTCCGTGGAGGAAGTGCGTGATCCCGCCGAGCTATCACGTCTTCTCCGGGTTCGCCATAGCCTGCGCTGGCTATGTTATGCGAGGTGCAGGAGAAGATCGGGAAGTACAGCGCGTAGCGACCGCTTTGTGGTGTCTCTTCATTCTCCCCGGGCTCGCGAAGCTAGCTCGACCATTACGGCATCCACTGCTCTACTTGGTGTTCCTGATCACAGTGCCAGTCGCTCTTGCACTGCATCTAGCGGCAAGTGGCTGGACAAACAGTGATATATCGGACACAGTGTTGACCGCAGGGCCAGTGGGCCTGCCTGCATGGGCTGTATTCGTGCATCTGTGTCAACGCGGCCACGAGGAATGGCCAGAGACAGATGAGGTTGCGGGTGAAAGCGACAACGACGAAACCGAAGATGACGAAGACTCCAGCTCTGATAACACGAGAACAGGATCATCTGACGGCCCGTGGGCTTTTCTCAGTGCTCAATACCTTGGGTTTATGGCATACTTCCGACGCTCAACCACAGAACGTTCTCGCGCACCCGATGAAGAGCACGGCATGCCGGACCAGACCATTCCAGACGCCCATGCCGACAGTTCTGGCAGATTGCACCCCATAGCCGAGCGCCAACCCCCTCTAGCGAGTGGATCTTTGGGCCGTGATTCGGGTACCTTCACGATTGGGCGCGATAGCTTCGAGAATACTGACTCTCTGGCCGGGGCCGGTGTAGGATCGCACTGACTCGCCGCGTTCCCTCCCTGTTCTGAGAACCTTGCGCGTGAGAACCTTGCGCAGATGAATGGTTGTAATTGTTTACTGGAGTTTCGAGTAGAAGAATCGCTTTCCTTGTGTCATGGAGTCCTGGCGGGAGACGGCACCGTCAGCCAGGCACAAAGTGCCTGGCCAGATTGTGCCGTGAGGTTTGCAATCCATTTGCGGGTCGAAATTACTTTTTGGCAGTACGGAATCTGGCGGCACGGAGTTGGGCTGAGCTGGGAACTCCCATTGGAAGCATTCAAGGCATGCGTGGGACATGGGGGCGTTCATGCTTGTATATGACACGTAGCTCGATATTTGGAGGCACGACTGGATTCGTGAAGCCGGAAATGTTGAGCCGGAGAAGCTTAGAAGTGTGTGTGCCGCGATCGGGTGTACAGGCAAGGCTGACGATCTCAAGGGATCGGCAAACTCAGAGCGATGATGGTAATGTCACTGGCGTTTCGAAGGTGGATGGATACATAGGCAGATGATACCCACCCATTAGCTTCCCTTCCTGCTTGTTCCAACGATTGTCTCCACGCTGCCGCCCGTATCCATCGCCCTCGGTGTCACTGTGCTCGACCAAGCCACCTACGTGCGTCCTCGCTATCGTAGGTCGCCTGTTCCGGTCGCCGAGTGACTGCTGCGCATGGCTTCGCATGTGATACATATCTCTAGCATGTCTGATCATGGGTAGTCGGCTTGCTCTAGGCGTTGTGGGCAGGTCAACGCGCGTGCCGGAAATGCGTAGTACTACTAAGCCTGCACATGCTGGCATCGTTTGGCGTCGAGCCGGCGAGGCTACATAGCGATGCTGAACCCTCTTCGGCCGTCGGTGCCATTCAGGCGGTCCTGTTGATCCTAGGATTGTGCTCCATGACCGCCATCTGTAGACAGAGTGTCACGTATTCGCGCTGCTCGCAAAGATCGCAGAGTTCTGGCCAAGTCTTGTAGACGCCCTCTAGCATGGCGTTCACCGCGTCGAGTCGCTTGCGCTCGAACTTGCAAAGCGAGCTCCGCCGAAGCCGTCCTCGTGTGCTGTATGGCAGGATTCCGTGCCTTGATACGTAGACCGGCCGAGGTTGTAAACGATCTCTGAACCCCACCGTCGTGATCTGCACAGGGAATCAAGCCATGAAGCGAGACGCGGACGCCAGGCGGCAGCAAATGTCATGTGCGGTAAGCCGACACGCAGTATGCAGAGCGCGTTGAACAGCAGGAGTCTTGGTGCGAACTCGGGTGTGAAGCCAAGGGTATAATGCTGCTTCATCAGTACGTCTATGCTACGGTAGTCCACTGAACAGTCTCTTTCGCTCGACATCAGTCAGTCCATCACTCCCGGTTCCACTCCGACGTCTCGTGCTGACATAGCGTACGCCATTGACCGAGGGAGCCTCGATGTCCCGCGACCTGGAGCGACTGGTCCTGATCTCCTCCGTAGCCATGTGAACACCCCTCAGCATAGCCTTGACAGCACTGTTGTGCTTCAACTCTAGCTCGCAAGTCGTTGCCCGTTGCAGCTCGTCGTACGTATGGCGCAGGAAATTCTGTAACCTCTTCACGTACTCCTCGTAGCAAAGCACATTGGCTCTCCTCACAACGTATGTGGCCTCCACATCATTACAAGCGGAGAAGTCTAGCCATGTGCTCAAACGTGGGAGCCAAGCAGCATCAGCTTGCGCCTGTGACTCCAGGCATCGGAAGGAGCTTCCAGTAATCGTCATGCGAAGGTGGACAGGAACTAGCACGACGGTAAGAGCTCGCAAAGACTGCAGCCTGGATTTCCATGCTTGCGCCTGCACTTCGCTCGGGAATGTGGCTGAAGTCGTGCTAAGTAGTTCGATCGCGCCTGCGAAGGCGAGGTCTCGAACTTCCACTCGTATTGAGGATGTTGGCAGGATGAGATGACGCCGCACTGCTTCGCAGTAGATCCGTTGTGTTTCGTGGCTGACACTCAGGAGGCTGTTGCTTGATCGACATGGGAGCTCACGATACGGGAGGATCAGTGGCGTTACCGTGGCATTTGTGGCTTCGAGTGGTGCTGAAAGAGTGATGGGCCCGTCGTGCTCGATGACATGGTCGAAGATTAGGTCCTGCAGCTCTCTCGGCAGTACCAAGATGTTTGCAGCCATTTTGGAGCTGTTCTCAGATTTGGATGTGAGTTGGTGGGCCTGTCTTGGGTGTCGGATCAGCCGGTGCCAGCGGCGGGAGCCGTTGCTGCCATTGTTGCAGCCAGTGTCAGTGGAGAAGAAAGTCATCTCGGCAATGACCTTAAAACCACATCTAGACTATAACAAAAGTGGGTAGACAATGGCATAGCTGCCTATGACCTGGAGTAGCAGTACTTGCGGCTGTCGCAAGGCTGAGGTCGCTGGTGTGATGCCTGAGGCGTCCTCAGGCTATTAGGCTGGCCCTAGGTGCGGCTGTGGAGCTGTACTATTAGGTACATGTACTCGTACTTGCATCACTCGTACCTGCATCGTACAAACGGACCCATAGCCTCTATCGCATAGCGTTGACACTCAAGGCGATGGACAGCATTACGCATGCTGTTGATCACCCTGCAACGCTCTGTTAGATCTGTATGCTCCACCACGCCTTCCAGATCGCGAACAGAAAACTGCAACCGTTTGACATACTTGTACACCTCCTGCGCCTCCCCGTCCATGGACGAATATTCGGCTTTGATGCCTCATTCGCTACAGAACGCGAGCCACGAATGCTACGTGCTGATTCATCAGGATCCATGTTTCTGTGTGAGAGTACACGGAGCCAGCAAACGGTGTCGTCACAAGTCTGTCTGAGCTCCTAGAAAGACATGTGCAGACGTGATGCGGAGCAAAGATAGCTAGGACCAAATCAAGGACCTGCACGGTGAATCTGGCACCTGTCTGGGTCGAGTACACAGCGCAGCACCGCATCGCAGTGACACTCGTGAGCCGTGCGGCAGAATAGTAGAAGGTTGCAGTTTAGTCGAGCTCGATGCTCGCAAGGGAAGAATGTCCATGCCAAGTGTAGCACTGAAATTGGGACGCAATGAAAACAGACTTGATTCTTACTTACCTATCAGGGTCGATACTCTACATCCTATGATGCAGCGCTGACACCTGCCATCATGATGCTTGCTGTGTGAGCGACGCATAAGTGTCTATCCAGCAAGCATATCCTCACTAGGCTGCAGTAGCTCCGTTCGTCCTTGCGGTGATCCGAGCCGTTGCGCGCGACTGCAGTCTACGTCGGGGTAGAACCTCGAGAGCTCCGGCATCAGCCACAATGGTTCAGCTATGCGCCGGTCATTGAAGGCACGTTTGGGAGGTCACGTGGGAGGTGTGACATTGATCATGCGTGTAAGACTGTTGTTGAAAACCCCCACATCGAAGCCCTAGACGATGAAGCTGGAAGTGTGCAGATAGCTCTTTTACCAGCTTGCTTTGGCGTGTGATAGGCTGGCGGCTCCCGAGGCAGAGCAAGGCAGTGCCATACTCATTTCGAAAGGCGATGTCCATGGCATAATACTGACGCTCACCTAGGTCTCGGTGAGTTACTAGTCGTCATGGATCATACGTGCCGCGGTCCAGTTAGCAAACGTAGCTGTTCACCTGTCTAACTCGCCTATGCGCGTATGCGTAGGCGATCAGTCCCTAGATCAGTACGTGCAGGCCAAATTAGGCGATATGCCGGGAACGCTGCCCACCAGCACCCACGGCGATCATTCGGCGAACAAGGGGAATGCCGTGTATTTGAAGTTGCCACTCGGTCTGTGATGCGGTGGGAGGACGGCGCTGTCGATCCTGCGTCTAGGGGTGTTCGATGGAAGCAGCGACATTCATCCACCCTACTCGGAGTGCGCACGTGGGCTTGGCTAGAACTCAGGGCTTGGCTTCTATTAAGATGAGACGTTCGAGTCTGCCAGAGCTCAAACCTCGCGCTGTCACCGGACTGCCTCGAGTGGCAGAATGTAAGACTGCGGCGCTTGGGGCAGCTCGAGAGGGTTGTCCAAGTAGTGATAGGGGAAATGTCGAGACCTCGAAGAACATGCGAGTGTCATTCCACTGGACTGCTCAAAGTGGCCTAACCGCCTCTCCCTCATGGAGGTGGTAATGGTGCTGAGGCACTGTCCAACACCAAAGGAAAGCTTCGAACTTGAGGTTTGCGAACTTCGACCACATTCACCCAGTATTATGTTGTTGCGTATCGTACCCAGCACCACGAAATCAGCCACGCAAGTCCCGGGAATGACCATGACCATGTTGCATCGGACCCTGCAGCTAAAACTATACCCTCGACGATGCTGTCGCGGTATACCCGTAAAGACAGGCAGCTCGGCGGATCCAACACGATCGCCAAGGCGCCGGCGAGGTGAAGACATAGATCTGGTCTCGCGTGGTCCTGAATTCCCTGGAGTGTAAAGATGCCTCGGATGCGGTGCTGTAGAATACCCAACCGCAGTATTTTGTGTCACATCGGACTTGAGCGTGTGGGGGAGGCGTTGGTGAACGTCGAACTTCGACACGTGGGTGCAGGAGCGACCCTCACTCGCTATATGCAAGTGAGGCCAAGACTAGGCCAAGATTGGCATTCGGTAACTTCACTCATCTTCTGTGCACAAGACTCTTGGAACCTCAGCTAAGTTCTCCGCCAAGTTCGCTTCACACGCTTTTGAGAGCGAAGCTATGGGCTTTCGACCGCGCTCGAACAGATCCCAGCGGCACCCGGGCTTGGTACAACGGCCTGACCTACTAGAACGAGCAAGTCGTGCGTGCAGCGCGCGCAAATCACATCCAGCGCACTGGGAGCGTGTCAGCGAGGATCTCAGCTTTGCTTGTTCCCTGGCGTGAATGATTGTCGCTGGCCAAGACGCTATGGGAGAGGCGAAGTAGGTATAGTACCCGAGTATCTCATATATTGGTCTCTACCCAGGGTGTGCAGGAGTGTCTTCAAAGTACACCACAGTTCATCTCTGTATCTTTCATTACAGGCGTGTCACGCATTTGCAGTCCACATTCGCAAAAATGGCTGTCCTCGACGAGTACACATACGTGTTTGCTATTGGCACATTCTTTGGTAAGTCTCTCAACATCACTGCAGTCTTTCTAGCTCAAGCTGACATGGAAAAAAAGCTCTTTTGGACGCATATAACAACGGGTACGTTCTTTAATGCCGCTGTCGTCGTCGTGGGCGTCTGGCAGGCTCTTGGGGAGTTTGGGACCCGAGCGGGCACCCAACGGGATCAAGACTGCCCATTACCTACACCATTACGTGTACTGACCTCTCCATAGAGCCAACGATGTCGCCAACGCGTGGGCTACGTCCGTATCGTCGCGATCCGTGTCGTATAGGCAGGCTATGGTGTTGGGAACAGTTTTCGAGATGGTCGGGGCCATTGCTGTAAGTTGCACTGGGCTTCAGACTTAGTCAGCAGCAGCGACGGCGAGACTGACATGACGAGTAGGTCGGCGCCCGTACCGCAGACACGATTAAGAACGGCATCATCCCCACCTCCGCCTTCCAGAACAACGCCGGTGTCCAAATGCTGGCATTCACAGTCGCTCTCGCAGCCGCCTCATCCTGGGTGATGTGGTGCACGAAGCACTCCGCTCACGTTTCCTCCACATACTCGCTTATCTCGGCTGTTGCTGGTGTTGGTGTTGCCACTGCAGGCGCGGCGAAGGTACAATGGGGATGGAACAAGGGCTCCGGTCTCGGTGCCATCTTCGCTGGTCTCGGCATGGCACCTGCGATCTCTGCAGGCTTCGGCGCCACGATCTTCATGCTCATCAAGGTCATTGTGCACATGCGCAAGAACCCGGTGCCATGGTCGGTCTTCACCTCGCCGTTCTTCTTCCTGATCGCAGGCACGATCTGCACACTCTCCATCGTCTACAAAGGCTCGCCCAACCTCAAGCTCAATGCTAAGCCTGGATGGTACGTCGCCTCCGTCACCATGGGAACTGGTGTCGGTGTTGCAATTCTGGCTGCAATCTTCTTCGTGCCCTTCCTCTGGACTCGCGTCATCCGCAAGGATGCCTCCGTCAAGTGGTACCACGTATTCATGGGCCCTCTTCTGTTCAAGCGCCCAATTGTGGCCGAGGCTGAGCAAGCTCGTGTTCCCAACTACGCTGTCGTTCAGCATGATGAGGAGACTGAGCTTTCTGGCTCCGACAAGGACTCGCAAGAGCTTGCTTCCAGCGAGCGTGACGAGATCGACCTCGAGAAGCGCCAAATTCACTCCAACCAAAGAGCACTCGAGAGCCACAAGCTTACCCACAAGGAGCTTGTTGCTGCTGGACGCGAAAAGATGCATGCTAAGATGCGCTTGAAGCGTGGTCCTCTCGGCTGGGCTATGCGTCTCCTGCACAACAACCCCATGGGCCCTGGACAAATTTACGAGAAGAAGAACATGGCCACATTCATCAAGCGTGTGCCTGCCATGATTACTGTTGGCGCTCTCTACGGTGTGCACTACGACATTCACGCTGCCCAGACTGGTATCGCCGGCACTCCCGATGGTGAGCGTATGGCCAAGGTCTACGCTCATGCCGAGAAATACCCGAACGAGGTCGAGCACGCCTACTCCTTCGTCCAGGTCTTGACTGCTTGCACTGCTTCATTCGCGCACGGGGCCAACGATATTGGTAAGGATGGCGACGTTGTTGATCTGGAGCTCCTACTGACTTTGATACAGGAAACTCTGTCGGTCCGTGGGCTGTCATCTACTCCGCATGGCAAACGGGCAATGCTTCCGCTTCCAAGCAGCCTGTGCCCATCTGGCAACTCGCCGTTCTGTCTGCTACCATCTCTATCGGTCTCATCACCTATGGCTACAACATCATGGCTGGTATGTGCAGCCAAAAACTCTCCCCGTGCGGGACCCACCAGCTAATACAATCATCACAGTCATGGGCAACAAGATCACCTACCACTCGCCCTCGCGTGGCTGTTCCATGGAGATGGGCGCTGCCATCACCGTCCTCCTGTTCTCGCAGTTCAAGCTTCCCGTCTCTACCTCGATGTGCATCACTGGTGCCACCGTCGGTGTCGGACTTTGCAACGGTACGCTCAAGGCCGTCAACTGGCAGCGAGTGGGTCTCTTGGTATTCGCCTGGATCATGACGATCCCCATCGCCGGTACCCTTGCTGGTGTGCTCATGGGCATTCTGCTCAACACACCTCACTTCGCTTAAGGTAGCCGCTGAGGAGGGATGGGAAAGACTGTGTTGATGTAAGGTGTTTGGAACTGGGAGATAGAAGTGTGTAGCATAATGTGATACCACGGTCGTTTAACTCCAACATGTACATCTTCCATGATTGTGTGAGTGACACAGTCAACGGGCTTCTCTGCGAATGTTCAAGGATGACAATGCGTTCACACGCAGCGCCGCGACAGTGTGTACGCAGCTATGCTGCAGGTGAGAGTGTTTGCTTCTGCAAGGGCCCTCAGAAGTAGGTTCCTATCGCAGTGTTTTATATAGTAGCAGTGCCGACCTTGAGGACCTCTCGAGTCGCCAGGTTCGTTTGTCTATCGCATGCTGGTTTTCGATGCGCTTCGTCTATCGTGTCCGCCGATGATCGTGAGCAGAATGGAAAGCCCGGATTAGCTGGCCGGTACAAGTCAGAGGCTAGGAATTTTCCATACTGCATCGGAGATGAAGTCAGTGGCCACGCTTGGCTGGAAGATTCCGAAGTTCTCGTGAGGACAAATGCTGATGCTGTGCTATGACGACGCCTCCCTGCAACCCTTCGACTGCACAGTAGCGTAGTCCGATGAGGCTTGGTTCCAGGCAAATTAAACGGAACAGTGACAGGGCTGAATGTATGTACGGCACTATCTAGGCTACATCTGACCACTGGCGCCGCAAGTGCGCTTCTAGGATCGATAAAAGGTAACGACACGCAGGCCGCGTTCACGCTGCTGCGCACTATTTGGCCATCCTTACAGTCATCACTGATCCAACACCAAGCTGCGTTGACGCAGTATCGTGCAAGACAGCACGTGCCTAAGGTAGTTGCGAAAATGTTTCTCTAAAAGTCCGACATGGTCAGGTCGTGGGCTCGTCATTCTGTATAACTTCTAAGAAGGCGTTGATGCTGCTTCGGGACGATCATCTAAGGAATCCACGCATCACTGGTCGTCAGCGATCATGCCGTCGATTGCTCACGTACTCAATAACTTGATCAGCTGTTCTAGGATCTCCAGATGCTGGGAAGCCTTGGTATGCAAGTCTGCTTCGCTTCCGACTGCACGGGAGACCTGACGCTCAAGATCGACTTGCAGCTGTTGCGCAAGCTCGAGCCAAGACATAGACGGCTGTTCGACGGCCATCGCACTCAGTATTGAATCAAGCTCTGCGTGGACTTCGTCCAGATCCTGACTCGAAGGGTTCGCCAAAGCAGCTGGCGACAGGCTTTCACTGTCATTTCCGCTCGAAGTCGAAGCCTGCGGCTGGCCTGATGCACTGGCCATCAGAGACGTCTTCGCTGCAGCCGCGGCCGTGTTACGCTTTTCAGCTTGTCGGCGAAGGGTACGCCGAACATTGACGTGAACGTGCGGACACTCCGCAAGTGGGTGATCCTGCGCGCTCGGATCGTTGTGCCGTAAGCAGTCATAGCAGGGCGGCTGCATGGGATCACTGCCCGTAGGGTATAGCTGACCCTGCACGCGAGTACGTGGGCGAAGAGTCAAGGGTGTGGTGGTGGTGGTGGAGGTCAAAGGATGCAACTGCGAGCCAGCAGATCCTTGTCGGTCATGTGAAGCTGAGCTGCTGCCGAGCTTGTGGGTATCGCGCTGCCGATACCGTTGCTGTTCGTCCGACGATAGGTCGTGAGATCGCTCATTGCCTGATCTTTCGGGCGAGACGGAGCGATCACGGCGACCAGCGTGGTGGCGACCAGCGGTGGTGTCGGCGCCAAAGGACACTCCACCTCTCGAGTGATTACGATCCTGACCTGATCGCGTGTACGACGTGGTATCGGCAACAAGACTGGCCGGCTGCAGGCGCATAGTGTCGTGAGAAGGCTCCGCTCTGGGTCCACGAGACAGATCACGATGGACCGCGCAGTATTGAGCGCCGTGATAGCGCGGCCGATTGCGGCAATGATAATAGGCGCAGTCGAGTGCTGCTTCGACCTGCGCACGCTTCCTGTCTTGCGATCTCTCCCGCTCGCGCTCCCAGCGATTCGCCATTGCTGAGGATGGGTCAGATATCCGGTAGTCCCGAGTGGAGGTTGTTGGTTTCTATCGGGCGTTTGCGGCTACTGGACTGATAAATGCTCGGAGCTGTTGGACGTTGACGGACCACTCGCGTGGTGTGGTAAAAGTAGTTGTCTAGGATGAGCGAGTGGTTGAGCTTGGAAAGTAGAATGCCGGAGCAGGCGCGACCGAGACTGGAGGTATCGACTTCTTGGAAGCTCCTGCAACAAAAATCGGCTTTATCTCTACGCTACTACCAACGACGTGCAAAGACCAAGACAGCTTGATTGAGATTAGTAGCGAAGATATCATGATTTACTTGGCCCTGAACGCCAGCTTCCCCGTTCATGTCGCGCGCGGGGGAAATGCTTTCCTAAGTCCGGCTGTCGGAATGATGTGATTGAAAGGTGCCTCTATGAGAGGCTACACATGGCCGCAGCCAGAATGTAGGCAGCAGTCGCTCAATCTTGGCGGCGATGAAGTGCAACTCTACTGTTGGGAGGCTCTCTCAAGTATCTCAGGAGCATTTGAGATGTCCAGAGAGACGAGGGGGTGTTGTTCCGTGGCAGTGTATTCCAGCGCGCCGTGGCAAGGAGAACCCCGAAAACGATGACAAATGTCGCAAACGCCCGAGCATTGCTCAGCGTCGTCGTTCAGCTGTAGATGTCTTCCGATGGCTCAGTCTGAGGCAGCTGGCTGGTTCTGGATCTGTTTGCTTAGCGACAGCAGGCTACAATAAGAACGGAACATAAGGCGCGTGCGCAGACTCTGCTCTTTCTACCTTCGCATGATTCCAACCACCATGTCAGCTCACCTCCTACAACTCCCAGCAGAGCTTCAAGCCATCATCCTCAGCGATGTTGTTCGAGCGGACAAATCCTTCAGACCTTTACCGGTATCCGCGAACCCAAGGACGCCATTCTCATCTCACTCCGGCATGCTACTCGCCAGCCGCACGACGCACGCTCTATACTCCGACGCCCTGTGGCGACACATGCTGGCACCAGGCACCATGTTCGCCATCGTGATCAAAGACCTCGAGTTCAGTGGCATCATGAAGCCGGTGCAATTGTCGCTGCGCATCAATTCGGAGAACCTGATCAGACTGCGAAGGAAGCTGGTGCAGCCAAATCAGCTTCAGCTTCGATACACATACCGCGACTTGGAATACAACATCCGCAGTCACCAGGACAGTAAGTGCTGCCGCAAGGTAGCCCGGTGTACAGTGGCCTTGTTGAGATGGACACAATTCTGCGACAGGGAAGGCTTGCGTCCAGTCACTGTTCCACCGACCTGAGCAGTGCAAGAGCTTCGAAGATGAGCCTTGCCACTACACCAGTAGATTGCTCGAGGTTGCTTTCGGAGAGGAGTGCAGCACCGATCAAGGTGAGCTAGGCAGGCTGTATCGGTCCACGTGCTCGGCGCAGCATCGCTCCAAGAATGGTAGAGAGCGCACCATTAGGCAAGGAACATGGTTTCTCTGAAGATCGACCACGGTTGCAGTAACAGGGGAACATGTGAGGCAAGGCCTTTGCTGCTTTTGCACTCACATACCTTCAACGGCACGGAGTGACTGCTCAAGGGTCTAAGACACGCACCGCGACGGTCAATCGTCTGGCCAGAGTGCCTTTGGGGGGTCCATGAGCTGTTGCAACGCTCGCGTGGGAATACGCAGCACGCAACAAACTCGCCATGAAGTAGCAGGGGCATGACGGGACTTGCAGCGGAATCTATGATAGCACAAACGCCTTCAAATCATGGGTAGAGCATGAGGTAACGATGCTGAGTACGCCGAGGGTTCGCCGGTGTTGAAACAACTTGTGCTCTCTGTGGCTCCTCCGAAACGCCGAGATGCCGACGCTCCAGAGACGATGATGTCTGAGACCAAGGTGAAGCGAGTGTTGTTTCTGGAGCGCCAACGAGCAGTCGATGAAAGCGTGGCTGCAGCTAGTGACATGTCTCAGTAGCTATTTACCGCATATAGCCCGTCAATAAGCCAGTTGCATTGCCGAGCCACGGCTTGTGCCACTGCACAAGCATGGCTCCACGTCGAAGCAAGCGTCACATGTAAGAGTATTTCCCCTTCCTTCAGCTTCCGACGGAGCTGCAAGCCTGGGTCGCGGATTTGTCGATCCAGACAGATCGCTCGCTTGCCTTACTCGGTCCGTCTGGATTGAGAGAACACATTACAGTGAGTGCTATATGTACAAGACACGTAAGGCGGTGGTACCAGATGTTGACGATCGGAGTTCTAGCCGAACGTCAATCCCCATCGGCCGTTTGCGTCGTCTTCGAATACGATGCTGGCCAGTCGAGCTACGAATGCTCTGTATTGCGACGCTATTTGGCGAAAGACCTGTCAGGACGACCTTCCGCTGGAGTTCTCCGTGAGAGATTTGCAGTTTGACCAGATTTACACGCTCTGCAATGCTTGGGCTTCTGATCCGAGTCCTTGTACCGATCGGCTTCGTGCGAAAGTAGTCGCGCCAGGGATGCTGTCCTGCAATATCATCTTCAACGAGCCAGTCTTGCGGACTGACATCTCGTCGCAGGGCAGGCGCAACAGCCAGCAGCGCTACACGGTCATTGCCAAAACTGCAATTAGAGTGGAGCGGTGGTTCTCGTTCTGTCGCACCGAGAGCATCTCACCTCCTTACACCTTTGACCTGTCCATGTACGGTAACGACGAGAGTGCGCGGAAGGCGACCCGAACGTTTCTCAACCTAGCTTTCGGCGCGGAGACGCACACAGACACGGGAGAGCTGCGAAGGCTGTATCTAGCAGCATCCGAGCCTGTAATCACTGTGGCTTGGGAATGACCTTCGGCTGCCGAGCAATGTGGCAGAGCGACCTGTGTCGGAGAAGTGGTATATCGTAGAGTAGTGCCAATTAATCATCTACGATCCAGCCAGCTGACCTCGTTGCCGCTTCCCACATTCGAGTTCTCCCACGGCTTGACTCTCGCTGAAGCGCTCTTCCCACTCGCCTGGCCTTCTAGTATCGTGTCCGGAATGTCCTTGATGCCAGGTATCGGCTTGCCCTCCGCGATCATATCGCAGATCTCGGCGAACGAGGCAGGCTTTGGCGCGTCTGCCATGCCGCCAGCTGGCTGACTGATGCTGTCACCGTTCGTCTGTGACGCTGTAGGTGCCTCTTGAGCTCTATCATTCGTCTGCGCAGGTGCGACATCCTCTCCCGATGCGCCCTCGCCAGCCACCCAAGCTCTGTATGCGTCGAAGTCTACATGTGTGCCGTTTTTACGGGCAAAGTAGAAGCACTGTGCCCGTGCTGTCAGGTGTTCAGTCCGCGCTGGATCAGACGTAGAGCCCAAGATGGAGCTTAGACCGGATTGGAACTCAGCGTCGGCGTCCCATGGGTATGCAGAGATCTGGCGAAACAGATGCTCCTCTTGCGAAACTTCTTCCTGCTGCGCTGCAGCCATGATTATCCGGCCTTTGCGGTGTCAGTAGAGCTCGTAGTACCAAGGAAGGCATCGAGTGGCAGGGGTAGGAGTGAAGTCCGGATAGCCTCGCCTTGGCATTGCCGAGCACATCTCAATACCAACATCAAAGCTAGTAACCCTCACAGCTACATCAAACACCTATTTTCCCCCTCCTCCGCCACCGTCACTATGTCCGAGTTCATCGGGTGAGCAATTTTGCCACCATTGACATCTTTCCCAGTACTGACAAGGCATAGCTCACGCATCTCCCTCATCTCCAAATCCGACATCAAATACATTGGCACCCTCCACGAGATCAACTCGGAGAACTCCACTGTCGCCCTCGAAAATGTCACATCTCACGGCACGCAAGGCCGGAAGGGCAATCCGGCAGAAGAGATTGCCGGGTCTGATCAGATCTACGAATACATCGTCTTCCGCGGGAGTGATGTGAAAGAGCTGCAGATCGTCGAGGCACCACAGGCGCAGGAGAACCAGCGGCCGGTGCCTAATGATCCTGCGATCATGGGGGTGAGTTGTGTGATTTTCTTGCTTTCACCAGTTGCCTATATGATGAAGAATTACTTGGATAAATTGTCTTTCCGAGAGCGCAAAAATTATGCGGATTGTTTCCTTGTTGCCTTCCTTCTGATTTGGCTTGAATATCTACATCTCGTCGCAAGAAGTGTGCGAGCACTGCTGACCAGCGCACACAGTCAACGCGGCCGCCAGGAATGCAACAGCAACAACCGCAGTCATTTCAGCAGCCGCCTCCACACCAATTCCGACAACAGCCTCCTCCCCAACAACCCTACGGCTACCCACCAGGACCGCCTCCAAACCAATTCCAACAGCAACCTCGCTTTCAGGGGCCGGGAGGTCCACACGGCTTCCCAGGTAGTCCAGGCGCCGTACCTGGCTACGGCATGCCGTATGGCAATCCGCCTGGTTATGGGCCACCTCCACCTGGCTACGGTCCTCCACCCGGGCATGGCTTTCCCCAGCACCCGCAGGGCTTCCCTCCACCACAACAGAACATGCCACCACAGTCGCAGAATCAGCAAAGACCACCCACTGCGTCTGCTCAGGCTCCTCCTGGCATGAACGGGAGCGGCAGTGGCAGTAAGCAAGGCACGCCACAACCTCCTGCCAAGCCTGCGAACCAGCCTCCACCACCACAACAACCTCCACAAACTCAGGCCAGGCAAGCTCCACCAGCCGCACCTGCTGCGAGCGCCACAAAGCCAGGCCCTCCTCCACCAGTCGAGTCGAAACCCTCCGCTGCGGCCGCGACTGCGCCGTCAGCTGCATCACAAGCGACGCCACCGGCTCCACAAGTCGCCAAGAAGCCACAAAACACTCGCGTGGCTGTCCCTCGACCATCACCTAACCCTGTAACAAGAAGTGTGATCCCTCCCGCAGCTCCTGTACAAGCACCGCCCGCACAACCTCAGTCCTACGTCGACGCTACATCAGCAGCCACAGCAGCCGTCGCAACCGCGATGGCGAAACTCGGCCAATCCTCGAACAACGCGTCGCAGGCCAGACCTGCTCAGCACACCGCCCCTAGCAACGGTCTCGACAATCTCACCCAACAAGTCGACCGGATGCGGGTTCAAGATCGTGGACGTGGCGGACGAGCGCCTCGCGGCAGCCGAGGTGGCGTTCCTCGAGGTGGAGCCCGAGGCGTCGAAGTCCCGAAAGAAGACTACGACTTCGCCAGTGCAAATGCCAAATTCAACAAGACTGACGTCGTGAAGGAAGCCATCGCTTCTGGCTCCCCAATCACCAGCCCACACGGCGAGTCTGCGGATCCGCTTGCTGGGAACGGTATCGGCAACGGAGTGACGCAAGAGTCTGACGATGTCATCATTCCGGCGAAGGAGGTCAAGGGCTACGATAAGAAGACTTCGTTCTTCGATAACATCAGCTCGGATCTCAAGGAGCGGGAAGCGAGCCGAGGTGGCTTTGATGGCCGAGCTATGCGAACGCAAGAGCGCAGTCGGAACCTGGAGACTTTTGGCGCCGTCGGTGTTGATGGTGGCTACCGTGGCAGAGGTAGAGGCCGAGGCACGGGCTACCGTGGTGGTCGTGGGCGGGGTGCTGAAGGCAGGGGGGGTCCAGAGAGGGGTTTCGGGATCAACGGAAGGGGTGGAAGGGGAAGAGGTCAACATGCTGGCGAGGCTGGCGTGGCGTAGGATGTCATGCGACGTCATGGGTTCAGGGACTACTCGCGTCTGCTATAAGGAGCGGAGAATGGACGGGGTGTATACGAATTGAGGGCCTGTGTGAGAACAGTGGTACCAAGGCACTGGATCACGAGATGAAGCGCTGTAGCAGACGGTATGTAACATCAAGGGACACCTGTTACACACAGCTCGCCACGTTGCGAAGCATGTCGAATAAGATGGCCACTCACAAATCATATCAATAATCGGTGCGGTTTTGCAACTTTCGCCTAGGTGGAAAGCCGGGAACGCTTCTATGCTTGCGTCTGCAAGAGTACGATCAATGCGGTGCGTCCCCCATGTCCAGCTAATGTCTTTCTTGGACTCTAGCCTCTCATGGACGCGGTAATCCACCAGTGAAATACTGCGACTGAGAACAATGGAGTGCTGTGGAGAGTCAATTGTTTCAGAGAGGCGGAGAAGTGTCGCGAGAAGAACAGTCAGCCTCAGCACGTTCCTGAAGCCGCGGCCGTCCTGTCTCTCACCGATGCAACAAGCGAGACACCGTCTTGTTCATGCTCCCTATCTCTGACGAGCGCGATCTTTCGCGAACATGAGGGTATTTAATGGATCTCTACCCAGATCTCCGCCCTGCGGATGCTGAGGAGTCTCAGCTCGTCAGCATGATCACATCCGACAATGGTCCCCGCGACACGTTCTTTGGCAACATCGCCATTCGTAGCAAGGAGGGTGTACCATTGAGCACCACAGTCTGGGACAAGCTGACACCCGAATTGCGATACTACATCTACGACCTCGTTCTCGGTGATGCTGCGAAAGTACTCGTGCACGCTCAGCCAGTTCTCCACGGCATATTTAATACAGCCAACCCAATTGAGAGCCATCTCAGCTCACCCACCACGCTCATGGGCGTCAGCCGCTGGTTTCGCGCTGATGTGCTAGCCGATGCTGTTCATCACCTGCATACGACAGAGCGTCGTACAGAGATCCTCATCCATGTACCAGACCTGGACTTCAGAGGTGCTAAGGTGTATTGCCAGCAAGTGCCCATGAGCGAGATTCAGCGCATGAGGAGCGCTATACCGGATCTCAAGAGCGCAGAGATTCGTCTCAGCTTCAGCACTAATCTCATCGGCAGTGACTACGCCACCATCGACTTCACCAAGCTAGATACGTGGCTTGCCTACCGCGACGCTCTTGCAGTCTCGGCCAGGGTTTCCCTGAGATACCGCACCCACTGCATCGGCACCCTTACCTACAACCCTCAACTCCCTCCCTTCGACGGTCGGCCATTCGACCGCCCGGAAATGCGTATGATGGACACACTAGGCAACGCGATCAGGGGCTACGGACTTCTCGAGCTGGCTACCAGGACCAAAGATCACGACGTCATGCACTTCAAGGGAGGTATCAGCACATTCGTGCAGAGCGTATGGTGGGCTGCTGATCCAAAGGGCATGGCTGAACGCGAGAGAGGGCTCAGGGAATGGAGGAGAAACGGGAGCTGGTTGCCTGGTGGGAAGGCAGGGCCGCACCAGGCGCCAGGCTGGAAGAAGTATGTGTGAGCGTTCGATGTACGCCCATTCCGCATCTTGTCGAAATGTCGAGTATTCGTACTTAGCAGGGGATTGTGCATTCAACAAAGAGGAAGTGCAATGTAAGTGCGTTTCGTTCCTTCCCAATGCGGTGCCTCAGTGACTTTACCGATGGGTGGGTGATTTCCTTTGTTGGCCTGTTCTTCTACAAGGACTACACCTGACCAGTCTTCTGCCGATAATCGCTAACAGCATCGCTGGAACCGCGACACGCGCTGTCTTGGACCAGTCTCGTTACGATGGCTGCACCAGGTCCCATGACCCTCGAACAGCATCTTGACATCGCTTATCCCAACACTACTGCGCAAGATCGTGCGCAGGACATGATGATACAGATCGTGCCAACGGGAAACCCAAACGAGATTATCTACGGCAATGTCTATAGCTTCGCTGGCAGGACTGTAGTGCTTAGTCCGGCGTGGCGCTGGAGCGACGGCCACCACTGGGCGTCTCACGACGTTCTACACGAAGACATCGAGGACGTCGTACCAGGCGCACCTCCATCGCGTACCAATCTTTGGCAGTCACTTCCTCCGGAACTCAAGCAGCTGATCTTGCAAGATCCATTCGGCCCGCTTGATGCTGATAGAAGGCTAATCGTCCACAGTCAGCGGGTGATTTATGGCTCTGCGTCTGCCGATGCCGAGAAAGCCGTGGACGCACACATCGGCCACAGATCCGACCTCGCTGAAGTGAGCAGAGGCTTCCGCACCGATGTCTTTGCTGCGGCTATATCATTATGGCGCTCTACTCCCACCGTGCCTCAAATCCGTTGTCATGTCCTGGACCTCGACTTCACCGGTGCTCAAGCCTTGTGCGCTCAGTTCACGCCTGCGCAAATCATGCGAATCAACAGTCTAATCCTGCCGGACCAGATCCCAGTGATACGCCTCAGCTTCAGTCCCGAGCCCTCCCAGGACCCGGACACCTCTCCGCTCGACGACTGACTTGCGTTTCGAGCTTCGCAGCCAGCTGCCAGTACGGTGCCGGTCAAGTACGAGATCGAATGCATAGACTCGTTGCCATGGGATATCCGGTCACTGCTTGCTGCGGGTGCACTCCTACCAAAGGCGGAGCTTGAGCACATGGCGAAAGTGCTGAATGCGATGAACGATTACGACCTGCTGAACATGGGAAGCAAGGTTCTAGGCGACGACGTCATCGATATCAAGCGGGCTATGTCGAAGTTCAGTATCAGAATGTGGCACAACACAGAGCCAGAGCGGCTGAGAGTCTGGAGGTTTCAGCGTAAAAGGTGGAGGAAGGGTGGGTCTTGGCTTCCAGCCAGTAGAGGCAGGAAACATCGGGCACATGATTGGCAGTGAGTGTAGTACTCGATTAAGCCTCCGATTCTACGGTCTCCAAAAGCGCAATACGATGAAGTGTGGAGTATTTGTAAGTAATGAATCATTGTGTTGTAACGATAACCTACACTGGCGTCGGATCAACAGGATTGAAGTCAATAGCAAACTTCTGCGGATGCGTCAGGCTGTTCTGGTTCAACTCCACGGTAGGGACCCCGAGCAAGCGAGGTTCAGTGCGTCTCGGCTGCGCCGGCAGCCTGAGGAAGTAGAAGCCATGGCAAACCATACACTGGAGCACCTGCTCAGTCCCAGGCACCACAGTGATGTCGCCACAGCGACACATTCGCTTCGGCTGTTCTCGAGGCTGCTGTCGTGCGGCAAACCGAGGTGATCGCCGCAGCGCAGTTGGAACCGGCGGAATCGGCTCTGTAGCGTACTCCCTCGCCTCGCGCCTCGCTGTGGTCGCGAGATGTCGAGTCCCGTCCGGCGCTAAGGCGATACTGCGCAGAAAGATTTTAGTGCGTTTGACGCCTTCTTCAAGAGTCTTGCGCTTGCTATTCGGCGTCGCATCACGCCCGTGACCAAGCCGTGTTGCCGCAACCTCTGCGGCCGGTCGCTTCGCTCTGGGGACCAATTGAGGCGGCATGTGCATACCAGAGTACTTGGGCGTCGCTAGGTTCCACCTTCGACGCAAGTGGTCCCGACAATACCTTTGGCGCTTACGGCGAGGCGGCCCTAGAAGGTGGGACAGGCAAGTGCAGGTTGAGCGTGCCAGGTTTCTCATCAGATGCTCTTTGGGCATGACCCCAGGGAATACCGTACCCAGCGTTCCCATGTAGCGATGCTGTAGTAGCTGCTCACGAATCTCGCACTTCCGGCACATGCGAGTCAAGAATGTCTTCTGTCGATTTGTCTCCAGAGGCAGTGGAATGCCTTGAATGAGTTGAGTGTTTGTTACAACATGTGGCGAGTGTCGTTCGGCGAGCTCGCAATAGAGGCAGATGTCGTGCCATGTGCTGGTGGCTGGACGCCCATTGTGGTCATGGGGCAGAGGGTCTGTGGCTACGCATCGTTGAACAGTATACACACGACCTGCGCGAGGAGGAACCTCCGTATTTAGAAAGGACGAGCAAAGATTGTTGTAGACGTTGTGCAGCTGTCGTTCGTTACAGAGAGGACCGACTGCGGTTGCAGGCGGCGCTTCCCAAGCCATGACAGTTTCCGATGCAGCAAATCAGTAATGACAGGCACCTTACCGATGGGCCTGCGCATGTGGGAGGGAGGATTAGCATGATGGCCATGTCGGAGATACTGCTTTTCGTGGTCAAGGACCGCATCCGGTATTACTTGCACAAAGGAAAGTGTTGCTCTGAGAGGACACAATGAATACCATGATGCAGTACTGAACCTCATTGTCTGCATTCCATCCACCGTTACTCTGCATATATCTGCCCCGTTGACACTCGACGATAGCCGGTGCACTCGGTCATGGTCTGCATGGATGTAGGGGATTAGCCTGGGAAATTCAAGCATTCGCATTCTTTCCGCTCCATCTCTCGTGAATCACTCGCCATGCTCTGCTTGAGTGCTAGTACTCTCGTCCTCCACCTTGATAGATTTGCCCTCGTCTTCATCAGTCTTCACTTCAACACCATGCTCCTGCAACTCCTGCTCCATCCTATCAGCGCTCCGCTGCAAGTCCCACTCGCTGACATGAACATCCTGATCCTCACTGCCACTGCGAGTTCCGCACCCTGCTCCACCATATCGTGCTGCAGGCACTCCGTTGATGTTGCTCGGGAACGCAGGGAAAGGCAAAGGAGCCGTCCCAGGCAGACCATGCCCTTCGCAATTCTCCATGAGCACTTCATGCCACTCCTGCAAGTACTTCCGCATACCAGGCGTCATCGTCTCGAGCGCTGGACCGCTCTCGCATGGCTGATGCTTGTTCTCCACATGGCGGAATGTCCACGAGATTGAGCTTGGATCGTCCAGCTCATCTACGATTTCGTAGCTAACGGGATCATTCTGCACGTACAAAGGCTTATTGAACGCAAATGTGGCGTTGATGAGAGCGTCGAGGTCGGGTGGTAGCTGAAGCCGATCGGCCCAGTCTATGTCGTTGAGTGCTGTGTTGAGGGCGAGGACATCTTTGACGCCGTCTACTGGGTCGAGGGTCTTGGTGCAGTCGCCCACTTGGCAAATCCCCCAGGTAAAGGCGTTCGCGGCGAACAGGGGAAGCTGAGTCTTGTTGTCGAGAAAGATGCTCAAAGGCACTAAGTCAAGAGCAGTGCGCACGAAGTGTTTCGTGAAAGTAAGTTTGATGCGGACTTGGTGTTGGATCGTGGCGTGGGCGAGGAGCGCTGCAATATGCGTGAAGTCGAGATCGACCACCTGAGCCTCGACTGTCACAGTCTCTTGCTGCTTGAGGAAGTTTCCAACGACATGATCGAGATACTCGGATCGGTACTCTTTGTTGACACCGCAGAGTCCAGGACTGGGACCGACGTGCGCTGTGAAAGGCATCGCAGAAGACGGGTCGGATCCAAGTACTGGTCGGGCATGCAAGTAGAGTATCGAATCTTCCGCGCGAAGGTTTGCATAGATGAGGACTCGCAACTCGGAGGAGAGCTTGTCAAAGTAAACGGCCGAGTCTCGAGACGCAATTGACGCCTCCATGATGGCAGATAGTGTGATGAATCGAGTTGAGTTGTTACTGGCCGAACAATGATCTCGGTGTGGCTAAGGAATTTGATAAGGATTGGGCAGACTCTTGTCGATTACGCTAGTAGTGAACCGAGACATCCCGCCAGGCAAGAGCGACCCATACATCGAGCCAACCATTCACTTGCGCCCCCGACTGATTCGTTGAATCGGGCATGGAAAGCGGCTTACAACCTCCCTCCGGGAGCGACATGAGTATTGAGCAAAGAGTACACATCCGTCCAAGTCCAATGGCACTTTGTCTAGATGCGCGGTAAAATTGCTGCACGATGGAACGCAAACATCGCAGGATGCGTGACCGAGTTTGGAATATGATAACCCGCAGCGACGCCGGGCAGCGCAAACGGGGGCCACACAGCAGGCGGCATCGTCCCTGGTAATACAGCCCATCTCGAGATTATTCTGATCCCTTCGCAAGCCATGCACTGCAAAACTGTCTCCATACCAGGTGTCACGGTGTCGTCTCCGCATCGACAAGCCCGGCTTTGCATGTACAAGTTCCGTGGCAGCCCATTGCGTTGGGCTAGAGTCTGCATGGGATGAAGCATGTCGCGGGCGGCTATAGTACGCTTTGTGGCTAGGTGAGTAGCACGAGTGCCTTGATGCATGGTAATGGAGCGCAAGAATCTTCTAGTGTTCTTTACATTACGCATCAAGGTCGTTCTCGCAGCTTTCCAGTCTTGTTCAAGATGGTCGCTGCATGTCCGGGAATTGGTAGGACCAAGCAGAGGAGTGCAACAAGTACAGGTATCTCGAGGCCATGCATACATCCGAGCTTGCACTGCTAGTGGTGGGGCTGGCGGCGGCGGTCCATGCCCAGTACCCACAGCTCCCGATAACCATCTCTCGCGAATACGCTCTCGAATCTCGCAGACGGAGCATAGCCGAGTCATGAAGAACTTGGCATCTGGCGGCTCCCATGCGGGCAGGAATGGTGGCGCAAACACCCCACGTGGTACCAGCGTGCGCAGCATTTGAGATCATTGACCACGTATGGCCGAAGATGATTCCTCTCCTCGCAATACTTGCAGATCAAATAGCCTGGCGGGACCGGAGTCATTGGATGGCCCCCGAGATGAGAGCAGCGCACTGGAGCATACCGAGCAAGAGCAACGCCGAACAGTAGCGGTATAGGATGGTTTGTGAGGCTCGAGCAAGCGCCAACGACGAAACCGGGATGCGTGCTCCTCTGATCACAGTTCGCTGACGGTCCCGTTGCAGCCGGGGCAGTGTAGGCGGCCATGGTCGTTGTGCATCAGCTGACGGTGTTGGATCAACGATTGCAGGACATGAGTCAAGCCCAGTATGCGAAATGTGCATGTCGCAAGCATAGCAATGCATGATAAAGACATTCCTGGAGATCTGTTGCAGCGGACGCATGCGGACTGATATCGAACAAAGAAATGCTGGCCATTGCGATCTTCGTGGCCCATTGCGTGTATGGGCACCTGATTGACTGTGCGCACGGCTATTCCATCGACGTGTAATTCGGAGTCTTGCTGGCTCGTAGGCATAGTAGCGGCATTGCCTCCGTTGTGCTACAAGGCCATACTGTGGGGCTTACAAGCTTTGATACCGAGTGCATTACTCGATCATGGAGGGCTTGAATTCCTGCGCGGCCCAAACTCGCTGTGTCATGCTCATCGTCCAAACAGCCCCCACAAGCTCCCACCAGCACCACCCTGCCCTTGCCTAGCTGCCTCCGTCTCAATCCACCGCACCAAAAATTCCCTGTTCTTCAGATCACCCAGCTTGCTGACCTTCGTCTCGATCTGTGGCTCCTGCCGGTCAAAAGCCAGCAGCGTCGGAATCGAGTTGATCATGTATCGCATGCCAATACCACCCACGCCGCCCAGATCCGGGCTGTCCATCTCCACCTCAGCGAATGCAACGCCGCCTTGATGTTCACCAATGCCGTCCCTCTCAATGAGCTCTTTCAGCAGTGGTGAGACGACTTTGCATGAGCTGCACCAATTGGCCATCCAGAAGGTCAGTAGAGGTGTGCGACTGCTAGCAGACATGAGGAGGAGCGTCTGGAGCTCATCCTCGTTGCGGATGGTGCTGGGGTAGATGCGGTTCTTGGCCAGGACTGCCCGCGAGGTGCTGAAGTGGCGGGTGGTGAGACCAATCCTTAGCGTGCGCAGTGCTCGTAACGACATTATGGAGTACTCGATGTAGTGTCGTGACCCCAAGACGATGGGCCCTTGGTCCAAGGTTGTTGGATGTCCCGGCCCCGAGATTTGCCGAATGCGGATTGTGTAGCCGACTATATGGGAGACCGTTTGCTACCTCACGTCATCTCAACCAGACTTTCCCACTAGGCTGTCGTTTACTAGGGGCGGGAAGAGACATCGCCGTCGTCTGCGATGTTGTCCCCAAGCGCATCGATGAGCCCTGACGTCTCAATTGCCTGACTTCATCGCTCGCACAGGGACTCGTTGCTGGCACATTCCTTTCAATACCTGAGGCGTTAGTCGCAGCCAACATGAGTGATTCCATTCCTCGTCTACCACCTGAGCTACTCTGCCACATCATACAGCACATCACCGATCCATTTGATCTCGCGCAAGTATGCTTGACCAGCAGAGACCTCTATCGTGCAGCAACGCCGGCTCTTTACCGCGACATGACTATCGACGTTCGCGCGTTGCTGAATGCCGGCACTATACACTCCCTGCTCACAAACAGTAGCTTGAAGCACACTCGCATACTGAGATGCCTCTCGGCTTGTGACAGCTTTGGTAGTGCCCCCGACCGTGCCTTAGTATGTCATGCCATCCGACACATCGTCTGCAATATACCGCGAAGTCGCTTACAAGAGCTGTAGTGAGTGACAAAGGCTGTCATATTGTGTGGATGAGCACCTTTGACACATGTTGCAGTATTTCCTCCGACATTCGAGTCGACAACGCTACCCTGATATGCATTCTCTCCTGGCAGTCGACACTACAGACTTTGGACGCCAGGCTCGACAGCCCACTCCCAGCAGGCGACTACTTACATTCTCTACAAAGGCTGTACCTCCCATACTACCCCAACGTATGTCGCCACGACATGATGCAGTCCACCAAAGCATTACAATACGCACCTCAACTGCAGCACTTGAGTGTGGGTGACGCGGATAACGAGGCAGCCGGAGGCGCTGAACCGCTATTCATGTTTGACTGGTCACCGCCGAGACCGTTCAAATCGCTACAATTCATCTCTACCGGCTATCCCAGCATCTCAAGTCGGCTTGAGTGGCCATTTGATTTCACGAAGCTGGAGCATCTTGCCTTACACCAGTGCTACGGCATGTCGGAAATGCTTTCGTCGCTTTCCGACTTGTATGAATCCACGCCTTCAAATCTGCGGTCTTTTTCGTTCATCAGTGGGGACGGCGCTCGATCTCCCTGTATCTCACTCTTGGGACGGCTTGCACACGCCAGCCCCAAGCTGCTGAGTCTGGACGTCACCTACCATCGTGACTGGCATGACGAGCCCTGGTCTATGCACCTATTGCTCGATCGGCCAAGCGCATTGACGAATCTGACCTTGCTCCCTGGGACGTACAAGGTACTTCCGGTAGTTCTCGAGGACCTGTCACTGATCAGCCATCATCATCGAGACCTACGAGAGCTGACTATCAGCATTCCGATATCGAACTTACCGTCACTGGGCACGATTCCCGACTTCGATCAACTGAAACCATACATCAACACCATTGTCGCATTGCCAAAGCTTGACACTGTCACTTTGGTGAATATGCCAGTCGCAAGCGGCGATATATACCCGAAGGGCTTCGGCAGCAGTGACGAAGGCGACGAATTCACCGAAGCCCTACTACCATGGGGCGTAGTCTACTTCGTAGAAGAGGACACTGCTTGGTACTACATGGCATTACTGGACGATTGGGTGCGTGCGCTCGCCAACCACGCCAACTGCAGACGTCTGCAACTTGAGTTGCCGCCACTCCGAACGCTGTCGGTTGGCTCAAAGCACAGTGATTCCTGGGCGAACGATGAAGTTGGCAATGTCATCAATGTAGGTCCGGCGACTTATGCGATCACGCCGTGTCGTACGCCATCTCGCTCCTCGGTTGCGGAAGCGGACGCAGAGCTCATGGTAGACCCTGGGGTATCTTATTGCCAGGTCACGAGGACTTCAAGTACAGTACAAAGACTCATCAGTATATGAGGGACTCTGCTTGGATTAGTGTGGCGCTTATGGAGGCTTCTACGGGCGTCCGTAGCTACTGAATGAGTCCACCCCATTGAATCATCGTTGCGACCTAGCGAGAATCATGATTGGCGCCCTTGTGAACTGTAGCAGGCACTCAATTTCCAGGTTACTATCGACTCAATCAGAACAGCACGGACCGTGATCAAATGAGCGTCAGTGTCGTCGACTCCACCTCGCTTTGAAGCATTCGAAAAGACGCACCACTTCGGCCAAGGCAACCGTTCCTCTCGGACGTCACCCTGACCTTAGATGTGGTCTTCTCCAGGCCTACTTCTCGAAGGGGATGGTTGGCTCAGCTTCGCTCCTGCGCGTACCAGGAGCGCCGTTCACGATGATGCAGACAGAAAAGTCCGTGGAAGCTGGGGAGTCAAACACCAAAGATTTGGAGTGCATATGTTGATAGAGCTTACACGATTGCAGTCTCTGACCGAAATAGCGTTGTAGTGCTCTGCGGATACGGCCAGTGATGTTGACATCCCAGTCATGAGGAGAATTGAAGTAGTTCTTGGTATCAGGAGCTGTTCATGCTGGAAAATCAGTCCACGCTACAGTGTCCGTCATACCAGGATGTCTCTACCACCTTTCCTAAGCGATTCGTTGATGTTATCATGCTAGCATAGCACACTGGTAAATGCCTGCCATCCCCTACGCATCTGCAGGTATCCGTTGCACGTCTGCTCACCGCTACAGCTCAAAGGCCACTGTCTATATACTGCAATTGTCCGACAGGTCCGTCAGGGAAGTTAGCTGCTCCAACGTGGCAAGCCTGCGCGGCTTATGACCCTGCGACCTGGAATTCAACTTGCAACGTGGTAGTCCCGGTCTGATCAGCCGTGGCTTCTTCCCTTTTGCCGACACGGGAAAGCGTTGACCTGGGTTCGAATCTTCCCGTGTGGGATCTTCCGTACCTGTCTTTCGGTATCACACACTGCTTCGTGCCGAATTCTGGATTTGCTGGATTGAGAGAAGGTCTGACGCGACTAGATACTACTCCAGCTCGTCCTCGCCTCAAACCAGATTGAGGCAACATCGCAGCTTAACAAACGCTTGCCGATCCATGATGCGTCCACGTTGACTTCACGGAATTCATAGTGCGTTCTATCCCCTCAGGAAGCATAGTTGTGTTATACACTCGCCCCAGTGAGATGCTGTGCTCCGTCCTCCGGGGCGAGTACGGGTCGCACCAGTTCGTCTGCTTCCATCGCACGCTACACCTCGTACATGGGTCGTGGGCTCCAAAGCATTGGTGCTAGGGAAGTCAGCTACTATCAGGGCAGCCGATGATGGCTAGGGGACTAAAGGAGCGGTCTGATTCAGCTTGGCGCTGCTTCCCTTTTGGTGCGGTCAAAGGATCAAATCTGCTTTGATCTGAGTTCGAGCATCGATGTAACGAGTGTAGGGCTATTGTGACGGCGCGGAGGTAACATGGACTTTCGCAATAGCCGCAGAAGTGCTCTATGCTAGTGGAATCCTCCTTCGAGACAAGAGCATCTTCCAGGGTGCTGACGAACGCTAGGCGAGATTGTGACTCGTACTTCGGGTTCCTAATGATTGAAGCTCAAGATGCATAGTATACCAGCCGGCCACTCATGGAATTCGACAGACGTCGAATTGTTGTCGTTGTGATTCTTAAGTCCACCGTAGTCGTGCCCATTGCTCAAGCTATCGCTGCACGCACCCGGCAAAAACGGCGGCAGGTCGGATGGTGCAGGATGCTGGTATATGAACATAAGAAGCGCACAGCGCTGCAGGGAAGTAGCTAGCCAACAGTGATAAGGTGCCAGCAATGTCATCTCTTCCCTTTTGCTGGTGCTCGTGGTATCGTAGGTCCTGCGTTCGAACCCAGCAAGTGCTGGAAGCCGCAGAGGGTCCCTCCATTGGCCGGGCATAATGCCTCTGGCCACGATTTGATTATCATCGGCCGAAGTCCACCATTTTCATGAGTATGTTATGTATGGAGCTGCTTCGACCACTCTTAGTCAGATCAGTGTAATGGTCGCAAGGAAGTGAGAAGGACAATGGGCGATGGGATAGCTCTATAGATAAATTCTAGCAAATTCTTGTGAGTGCTTGACATTGCTTATCTGGAGTAGGCGTTCGGATCATTAGGGTTCAATTTACAGATGGCCTAACGCCGTCGGCATCGCAATGGACGCACGGCATCACGAGCAATTGCGCGGCATCACGTCAGCTTGCATGACGAGCTGCGATTGCTGCCAGCTTCAGACCTCGCGAAGCCAAGGCATCACTACCGACTTGCATTGGCGAGATCATCTACCTAAGTGAAAACAAATGTGTGCTGGCGAACCGCGCTGTCATTCCCTGTGATCTACAAACTCTCAGTTTCCACGGTATCCTCCTCCGCCAACCATCACCAATCCGAGATCATCATGGCGTCTCAACCGAACGACACCCTCGACGGCAGCATGCTCTCCTCCATCACACCTGCGACCCCCGCCGGTAAACCCCTTCCAGAGGACCATTTCTCAGCCGCAGCCACAACCCTCGACAGCCTTACCACCCAAGCTGGCGACCACGCCACCCCTCCCAAAGCTCATTTGCACATCCCCGGACACCACGACACAGCCCACTCCCTCTTCCGTAGCGTCTTCCCCTACGACTCCCTCACTAACTTTGAGGCCGAGTGGCATCTCGGAAACTATGTCATCGACCGCGGAACAGGCGAGAAGTCCTTCGAGCCCATGAGCGTGTATGTCCGTCTGGGCATGCATCTGCTCTACTACGGCTCCGTGCAGGCCAAAGCGCTGCAATCGCACCAGACTCAGGCGTTGCTCAAAGCTCAGAGCGAGAAGATGGGCGCGCAGTATGATTCGCCAGAGTCCGTGGCGCATATTCAGCCGTTCATTGAGAGTTTTGAATTGCAGGGGAGTTTGGGCGAGATGGTGGAGCCGGATCCGACGAAGTATGCGACTTTCAATGCTTTCTTCGCGAGGGAAATCAAGACTTCTGCGAGGCCTGTGGCCGAGCCCGAGAACGCTCTCGCCATCTCAAGTCCAGCGGATTGCCGTCTTACTGCCTTTCCTACTACAGACGCAGCAACGAGGTACTGGATCAAGGGCTTCGGCTTCACCATGGCTCGTCTGCTGGGCTCCGAACCCTCGGCTTCGACTTTCGATCAAGGCAGCATGGTCATCGCCCGTCTAGCACCACAGGACTACCACCGCTGGCACGCACCAATCTCCGGACGAGTCGAATCCATCACCGAGATCCCGGGCACGTACTACACAGTTAACCCGCAAGCTATCAACGAGGCGGGAACGCTGGACGTCTTCTGCGAGAATCGCAGGTCAGTGATGCTTGTACGCCCGACTTCCAATCCGAACTCGCTTGTGGCGATCATCGCCGTTGGCGCGATGTTGGTGGGCAGCATCAAGTATAATCCCGGCATCGCTCCGGGTTCGGAGATCCAGAGAGGGCAATGTCTGGGTGCGTTCTACTACGGTGGGAGTACAGTCATCACGCTGTTCCCGCCCGGAGCGGCTGTGCTGGACGAGGATCTGGTGGCGAACTCTACGGTGGATGAGGCAGATACGGCGAAGAACTGTGAGACGTATGTGAAGGTCGGGTGGAGGGTCGGACAGGCAGTTGTGCAGGGTGCTACTGTGTCTTGAGGCTCGAGACGACCAAGAAAGATTATGCTCGAATGGTAAGGTTCACAATAGGCTGCACGCAAGAGCGGGGCCGGTTCCTTGACGAAGGAAAAATGCCACGAGCAGGTGTCTTATCGATCTAGTCAAACCATCGACACGGTCGCTGACGTGTGCCTTGTGGCGTGCAGGCATCGCTGAGCCATGCGACTGTATCTGTATACTCACTACCTATGAACACTACCTTATTGTATGATTGCTTTTCCGGCGAGAGCATGCTGGTACGCATGACATGTCTGCAATAAGATTTCAGATTCAGCCTAACGCCCTACAACTCATCACGCCCTCCCTTCTTCCCACTCAGATCCGGCATCGCAATCACCTTGACAATCAGACTCGTCCAGCCAGTGAAGTGCTGCGTCCGCTGTCCCTTGCCAGTCTCGGGATTGTACTGCTCCCATGCGAAGCCAGTCTCTTCCCACGAGTTGTAGATGGTGTTTACTAAGTTGCTGCGAAGAGCCGTGTACATCGTTGCAGCGCGCTTCTGGTGTGGACCAGAGGTGTGAGCGAGGGACTGGATGAATGTCAGTAAGCAAGCTGAACGGACACGGTGCTTATACGATGTCGAACATACCAGAAGTTCCTTCACAATCAAGTAGTTCAACGGCATCCACACCGGTCCTCTCCAGTAATTCTCATCGGTACCGTAGAACTCATCCTTCAGACTCAAACTTCGAATCCCGAACGGACTCCATAATTCCTCCTCATCAGCGATCAAATCCAAGACAGCGCCGAGATGCTCATGCTTCGGTCCCATCAAGCCAGTCATGAATGGGAAGATCGAGATGTATCCCTTGTGACATACATGCACGCTCTCCTCATACTCATCAACAGTAGCATCGCAGTAAGTCTTCGCCTTTGCATCCCAATGCAGCGCATCGACGTTCTTCTTGATAGCTTGCGTGATCTTAGTGAAGCTTGCCTCATCCTCAATCTCGTCCAAGTATCCTGCGATGCGCGTCATAGCTCTGCTGAGCATGCCAATCCACGAGATCAGATCGGTGTGAAGCTCACCTGGATGCGGTGGCTGAGGCCGTGGGTAGTCGTCTAGACCTGAGGTGAGGACGTGGCGTTCGCTGCGACCGCGCCAGCGATAGGCTTCCTTCTGTGAGGGTGCATCGCCGCGGCCATCATACGACTTTAGATCGCCGATTTGGGTGCGGCGGTACCAGGCGAAGTGGCGTTTGAGAAGAGGGTAGAGCGTACGAAACCACTGCTTCGTTGCTTTTGAGTCGTAGGAAGCTGGGGTCAGTGGCTTCTGGGCGCTGTTGGTCGCGCCACTCCCGACATCAGCCTTGTCAAGGATGGATTCGAGGACCATGAAAAGGGTAGGCGGATTTGCGTAATGAGGATACTGGACCTGGAACTCGCCTGGAACTTTCGATCGAGCTTCATTTCCTAGGATCTGTTCTCGTCCGATCCAGCCGTCTTCATCCATGAGGTTGAACCAGCTCGACAAGATCTGCATCACTAGCTCTGGATCCCAGTCAAGGATCGGCAATAAGTGAAAGCCTTCATCCCACAAGAAGCCTCGCGGGAAGAACGGCCTTGATGGGATCGCAGTGTACAGCTCGTAAGGTCCTTCGACCTTCTGCTGGTTACGGCCACGAGCTTCGGCCGTCTCGATCCAGAAACCTTCGCTCTCCTCGTCGTACTCGCTGGCATAGGATCGATCGATGACCTGATCGCCTTGGAAATAGCCAATGCCGCCTATGAGGTTGCTGAACAGACTCTTGGCGAATGGGATGTACTTCGAAGCTGTGAAAGGCGCCTGTGGCTTCAGGACTTGCAGGTACTTGTCGTCGAATGACTTCTGCACCTCCGAGATACGTTCGCCGATTGACTCCGCCGTGATAGATGACTCCTGTGAAGCCGATGCAAAGATCATGTCGAACTCAAATGCGCCCTCGAACACTTTCTGCACGAGATGTGAGTTGCCTTGCCCAGGGTTGTTCTGGATCGTGTAAGTCTGCCACGGCGGGGGCATCTTCTCGGTAGTATATTCCTCGACATATCCGTCGATCGTGGACTTCATCGAGCTGAAAAGAATGGCTGGAACAATGCTTGGTCAGAATCAGCATGACTGAAGTGTCATAGAGATGCTAGTATGGACTCACGCTTTGCTTGCCATAGCGCTTCTTCCTGAATTTGCAGTGAGTGAACAAGTGTGTGATCGAGTGGCTTAGCCTGGTAGGATGCATGGCTGTGCATGGGATGTGAGTTGCTACTGGGTTCCGTGACTTTCAAAACAAAGTCTCCGAGATCTGTCGACTGCCCTTCAATGACCACATCGCCTTCGAAGCCAGCCTCCTCCCCGCTCTCAGCATCTCTGACTTCCAGACTACCCAGACCCTCCAAGCCGACATTTAGCCAGACCGCAGACTTGAGCGTTTGAATCCCTCCCTGACTGCCGCCCTGAGGCTCAGCATCCTCTCGTGGTGTTCCCTTCACTCTTGCCGCCCAAGCTCCCGAGTCCAGCTTGACGAAACTCGTCTCCAGGTCTATGCCATTGCCAGTGTCGTGTATAGTCTGGATACCTCCACTCCGAGGGTCATAGGAATCCCAGCCATAGCCTGCCATGCCATCATTCTGCTCGCACGTGTGGCGAATACTGTTCTGGACTTTGCTGAAGTCCTCCACCCGCGCCCATAGCAGCGCTGTGGTCAAGGATTTGGGTATGCGTGGGCGCACGCCAAAGTATAGGTTCGGCTTGTATGGTCCCCAGAGCAGCGAGTCGTTGCTGGACTTAGTGAAGACCTCGCTGCCTTCCTGTGCAAGTGCTGAGCTTGCTGCCAGCAGCACGCCGATGCTCCATATCTTCCACGCCATGCTTGCTAGAACGTGAATCTGTACACTTGTCCAATGGCCGACACTCGACTTTCGAGGCGTGGAGGTGTTCCGCCCCCACACTCCGCCCCGCCCCGCCCCGCTGATGCAGGTACAACTTCTTGTTTCAACGTCTGCAGATCTCTCTCGGCTTCACTTGCCCCTTCAAATTGCTGAGCTATATGCTGTATCCTGGGTGTTGATCCAGTTCAGCTTTCACTCAATACCGGCGCCATGGACCTACTGCAGTCAGTCCGCAAGTCGGGCTCCCGCGGCGGCGTCAATTTCTCTTGGGATGCCGTCAAGACCGACACCCAGCGGGAGAACTACCTGGGCCACTCTCTCATGGCACCAGTCGGCCGTTGGCAGAAGGGGAAGGATCTGAATTGGTACGCCAAAGCTGACGACGCCGACAAGACGCCCGAGGAGAGGGCTGAACTGGCACGCATCGCGAGGAAAGAGGAGCTGCGGAAGGTGAAGGAGGCTGAGGAGGATGCCATGGCGAAGGCATTGGGACTGCCTGTACCAGATCGCGAGAATGCGAACTTAGTCCCGATTGGAGATGCTGCAAGTCAGAAGAAGATCAATGAGGCATTGAGAGAGGTGCTCAATGTCGAGGAGGAAGACGGGGACGGGGCGAAGCTTGGGTTGAAGGGCACAGACGCGCGAAGGTCTCGCAGTCGGAGCAGAGGCGGGGCGCGGGATCGTGAGCAAGGAAAGGACCGACGACGGGAGAAGCGCAAGCACCGATCACGCTCGAGATCACGCGATTACGACAAAAAGCGAAGTCATCGACATCGTTCGAGGTCACGATCTCGAGATGGGAGAAGGAGCCATACGCATCACTCGCGGTCAAGGTCAAGGTCGCGAGAGCATCGGCGGCGTTCCGGAAGGGACGACAGGCGCAGCGATCAACGTTCACGAGAGCGGGGGACTAGGCGGCATCACAAGGATGCGAGATCACGAGATCATCGTGATTCGCATGTTGGGTCAAGGAGCCGGGAGCGCACCGATAAGCCTCGACGCTACAGTGAAAGACGCAGTAGAAGCCGATCGCCTTACAAGGATGCTGACCGCCGACCATGAGGCGATTACGATACATCTTTCACGAATTCATTCACTACGGACCTATCCTGGCTAGAACAGTGACTGCTTGGTGGCTTCGCCCATCAGACTACCTCAAACTTTCGTCTATTCGCTGCACACTCTCATGTACGGGAAACATCCTGTTATCAGCATGCCGAAACCCTCTCGCTCAAGCTCATCGATCGGCGGCAGTATGTGGAGAAAGTTCCAGTCATGGGAAAATGCGCGCCACGACGTCCCATTCCACAGACCACATCCCGAACGGCACACCGATGAGTTCAGCGACGACGATGAAACCATCTTCCCCTTCGATGAGACTGTCTCGCTCGACGAAAGCTTCGCAGAGTTTGATGTGGCACATAGGAGTCACACAGCGAATCTTCATCGAGTGGTGGTGATGGAGACTGGTACTCAACCTGATGCTACGTCTATGGCACAGACGTGCCTGGAGCCAGGTAGCTCCGGAGATGACTTCGACTCAAGCTGTCCGACTTGGTTGGCAGTCGGGACTGAAGTAATGGATATTATGCTCTTAGTGCTTGCCAGTGAGTTCGTTTCCCCGTCCTTCGACACCTTCATTGCTTACAGTGTCCAGTGATTCTAGACGAGGTGCATTGGGTCGCTTCAGCCATCGTGCTGGTCAGCATGCTTTGTTTGTTGATCTGGTAGAGGAGGTGTAGCACGTGCCAAGTCTGTCTCTCAAGGAAGGTACGACTTGAGCGGTGGTCACACAGCGCACCTCAGGACGTTTTAAATTACAGTTTTATAATACCGCCAACGCTTGTACTTCACGGTCAGACGGCCAATACCTACCATCCAAGGCATCACTACACCTGCGTCGCGAATCTCACACAACCTGCCCTAACCTAGCCTACAACTCCTCTCGCTAGCTAGGATGGATCCCAATCCGCTCATTTTCCCAGGAGGTACATGGAAGAACGGCCTACGCGCAATGATATCGCGCTGCGAGGAAAGAATCGTCGAATCCCGTTCACAGAACGGTGGTATAGCCGACCGCGACCTCGAGGTTTATGAAAATGCGATCAAGGTGGTATGCCAGCAGGAGATCGACAACGTACTTGTCTCCATTAATACTCAAGTACCCGCGAGTGAGGAGCGCGTTGTAGAGGGTATTCGGGCAGCGAGAGGAATATATGAGACGGTGCTGAAAAGGCGCCGGCAAGAAGCCGAAAGGGTGGAGAGGGAACGCGCAGCAGAGCAAATGCGGGCCGAGAAGAAAGTGTTTGAAGATATGTTGGCGTCCGAGGTTCAGAAGTTTCAAGACCGACTCCATCCGATCATGGCTGCCAATGAAATCAAAATGAAGGAGCACGATGAGCAATTCGAGCGACTCCTAGACACGCAAAAGAAGACCGGCGCAGAACACACGCGGCTGTTGGGGATTCATCAACGGATGATAGCGGACAATCACCGCGTGACCAGCGAGAACTTGCTCCTCACCAGGAAGCATTTGCAGCTCGAAGACGACCACCAAAGTCTCGTTTGCGAGCATCAGCAACTCATGGAGGAGCATCGGCTTCTGCAGCAGCACTACTGGCATGGTGAGCAGCAACTTGCGGATCTGCAGCTCCAGCGGGAGATGGAGTGACTGTCTGCAGACTGCCAGGTAGAAATGGTACAGCATGCAATCACTCGTGTCTTGGCTACTCCATCAGCTGATCCGTGTACCAGACAATGCGACAGCTTTATACCGAGCATCTTCGCCGACGTCCAGAAGGACTCACTCAGGTCTCAGCTCAGTGATGTTACGCCCAAGTTATGGGCGAAAGCAGCGCATTCTCGATCTATGCTCTGGAGGTACGACTTACGAGCTTAGTCCACGCTTCTATATCGAGACTGCAGAGGCAACGGGAATGTAACAGGCCAGTGTGGCATCGCATGCTGTGTTTTCCGAGAGATATAGTATTTAATGACTTCTGAGCCATGTGGACCATGCTCGCTGCGTTGGAGGCGCAGTTGGCTGGGGCGGAGAAGCTGCTCGGGAAAGCTGGTCAGCTGAAGTAGCGTCTCTTACGATGCGGAGGTAGGCGAAGTGAAGGTCGACGCGGGAAGCATGCCTTGTCGTGCTGGACGAGCCAAGCGCTCGATGGATCTTGATCGCACCTGCCTTCTCATACTTGACATGTTGCGTCGATCTTCGATGCGCTCCCAGAAGAGGCCGAGTGCCACGGACTGTAGTTCACTCTCTCCTGCAATCACACACGAACCAAGCATCGCTCCAAGAAAAACACCATCAGAACCAAGATGGAGAATCACAATCCACCACTCGTCCGCCACATGGCGACCCAGAATCTCCGCGCCCAAATCATCGGCAAGTCTATCCTGACATCGCAGTCTCACCGATACGGAGTACTGACAGTGATCAAGACAACACCACCATCTTATACCACATCGCCAAACGGGTCGCGGACTTTCCCCGCATCGAGGGACCCTTTGCGTTGCCATTACTGGCGCCTGCTGCAGTTCCCCAACTTTTCGTCATCACTGCCGAGACCGAAGGCCGCTATTGGGCGAACGTTGCCTACTGCAATACCCGCGACGGCAAGATAATCTACCTCTTGACCACTTGCACGGTGCACTCGGATCTTGCAGCTTTGGGGGATCTGCTGGGAAAGACGCAAACGTCGCTAGGTTACCCACTTCGCCTTGGGATCGGCATGAGGCGGAGGGTCTGTGGACGGGGAGAAGTCCAGGCGCGTGGTGAATGCTTAGACGTTTGGCGGGCTGGCAGCTGGTGAAATTGCGCGAACAATGGTAGTGCGAGGCTTGCAGCAAATTTTCTGCCTACAGTTATCGTGGGTTCTGAGCGTACACTAAGTTTTGGCACAGACTGGATGTAGCGCTTGTACCTCCCTAACTCCCATCATCTCGAAAGCCGATCGTGCTTTCCTCCTGTGTGACGTGCATCGCGGCCGCGCAGGAAATTGCATCAGCACTGCTTTCCAAAGATTCACCAAGATCTACCAAATTGAAACTCCACTCATTGGCAATAGCCACGCAAATAAGGAATCAACGACTTATCAGTGGAGTCGGAACCAACGCCATTATGGAGGCTGCCGCAGCTCACGCCAGCCGCTGTGTCGAAGTGGAGGCTCTCCGCGCGCGAATAATCAGTGAGCAATGTCAAAGGTCGATTGCGCGCCTTTGCTGACCTCAAACACAGACAACATCACAGTACTGTACCAGATGTCCATGACAGCATCGCCATACGGACGCAAACCCTTTCCCCATATCGGCGGCCCCGCTGGCTCACCTGCTTCTCCAACCTTCTACGTCCTTACTCCAAGTAAGGGTGGGAGACATGTGGCAGGCGTAGTGTACTTCGAGCCTCATCATCGCCAACTCGATTGTCTGATGGCCGCGCCCGGGGACTACGACTCGACCATGGCAGCGATGGCCGAACTTGCAAAGCGAACAGACGAAACGATCTGTCATTCCTGCGCAGGTGCTTTGCGCGTGGACCATGGCCACACTCTTGAGGGGTGTACTTCTCAGTGATATGGCAACTAGGCACTCTAAGGGCAGAATCAATGGCAGGCGACGATGAAGGAGGAGACACAAGATACGACAGTCAGCTTGGCCATCAAAGAGGAAGATGCTGGAAACGCTAAGTTTTGTTTGGGGAATATAAAGTCATGCTACATGTTCGGGCGTCTGTCAAAGACGAAGTTGATCATGCATGTGCGGCACGGCCCGCAGGACCCAATAGACTTCGGTACTCCGCATGGCTGGTATCGTCACCCGGTCGCCTTATCCACGTCAACCCAGGCGCAGTGTGATCGCTCCTACTGACTCACGAACTGTACACCTACGCTGCTAATCCTACTCTCTTACACATCTCCCACACTTCATCGCACATACTCATCCATACACTGCTGTCGACTTTCACGGTGCTGCCTACGACATCATTAGAGCGAGCTCGCTGCATCCGGCGTCTACAACCGACTCGACCAGCTTCACTTGAGCTGTGAGCGAGCATACACTGCATCACTGAGTGGCCGATTGCGGCACACTCAGAGGGAGCCTTGAGCTCTCTAACACCATGTTCTCCGAATGTAAGCCTAGCGAGTGTCACTCACGAAACACCACTCATCACTCCCGCCATGATCGCGTGACTAATCTCAAGCACAGATGCCTCCCGTTTTCTCCAGCAATCCAACGCACATCTCTCCTTCTCACAACAAGGCGATCGCTCAAGTCGCTCGCGACAACCTCTCGACCGCCGACGACTAGACACGAACTCCCGCTATGTCCAGCGACCCGGCATGCCGAACCCATACCAGCAACAGCAGCAGGCATCCTCACAATCGCGCTTCCCCTTCGCTGGACGACTATCGCGACAAGATCCGCAAGCGCCACTCTTCTACTCCGCGCACGGCGACTTCGAAGAGGAGGACGAGGGCGATGAGCATGAGAGGGAGGTGGAGGACATGTACGCGCTGCAGCGAAGTCGACAGCACTTCGGGCGGAGCCACATGACTGAAAGTTCGGAGATGGAGGATGATACTGTGGAGAAGCTGGAGCGGCAACCGGAAGGGCAGGACCACGACAGAGATCGAAGTGCGCCAAGGGGCAGGACACGGACATCGAAGGAGCTGCCGCTGCAGGACTCTAGAAGTACTCCTGGGTCGGAGGCAAGCACGAAAGGAAAAGGCAGGCTCGTCGATGTGGATCTGGAGAGCACAATGACGGCTGATGTGCCCGAGACACTTGCAAATCTGTCACCAATCAGCGATCTGGACGATCGACCTGCGCCGATACAGACATTGCGACCACAGAAGCAAGACACACAGTACAGCGCCTTCATGCCACGAGAAACGGACGAGGAAGCTCTGCTGGGCATGCCGAGACCGCAGTCACCCGATCGAGAGAGTGTGCCACCGACTGTGATACTACCAGCGCTGGAGCCGCCGAAGCACGATGCTTTCTGGGCGACTCTCTGGCAGATATCGCTGTTCGCGATGTTCGGAGCTTTCGTTTTGACGTGGTTCCATACATCAACACCTTCGTCGAAGAAGCCGCTTGGCGACTCGATCTACAGTGCACTGCGAGGAAGCACCAGCATGCTGTTGTGGGACACTATGATCGCAGTGATCGTCGCATGTATCTGGCTGTCACTACTGCGACACTACGTCCGACCGCTGGTGTATACCCTCATTGTCGCAGTGCCGACTGTGCTGATCGCATTCGCCCTGTACCCGCTGATCAGCAGCTTCAAGGGCGAGTGGCACGGCACGAGTATACAAGACAAGGCGATGCGATGGCTGTCTCTCATCCCAGCCATGCTCGCCATCTTCTGGATCATGTCCGTCGTCAAATCGCGGCATAGTCTCGCAAAGTCGATCTCGATACTCGAGTTTAGCACACGCATCTTGACCGCATCGCCTTGGCTGGTCGTTCTCGGCTTCGGCACGCTCGCAGCGACGGTCACATGCACTTGGATCTGGATGCTCATGTTCGAGCGCATCTTCCTGAACGGCACGCTAGTAGGCGCACGCAAGTTTCTGCTCGACGCCAACGCCTGGTGGCTGGGCGCCTTCTTTGCCCTGCAGTATCTCTGGACCCTAGGTATCATCTCGGGCATCCAGCGCGCGACAACAGCTGCAACAGTCAGCCAGTGGTACTTCCACCGCTACGCCCCCGCGCAACCCACAAGCGAAGCCGTAGTCAAAGCGTCCTTCCTGCACGCTACCGGCGCACTGCTGGGCACGATCTGCCTCTCAACCTTCCTCTCCCTCCTCGTCCGCCTGCCGCTCATAATCCTGCCCGGCCGCCTCTCCGGACTGCTAAACATGTGCTTCTACGCCCTGATCCCGACCTCACTCGCTACTCTCACCAATCCTCTAACCCTCACCTACGCCGCAATCCACTCGCAGCCGCTCTCAATCTCCGCCCGGAACATGAGCACACTCAACTTCGTCTCCCGCACCAATCCCTCCAACACGCTCTCCCCCTCCTCCTTCAGCCCCGTCGGCTCCCCAGACTCGCCACTCCTGCCCTACCGCCTCGCCAAGCTCCTGCTGCAAGCCACGCGCTGGCTCGTGAGCGTCGCACTAGCCTTCGGCGGCTGGGTCCGCACAGCGCACAATCTCAAGATCGCCACTGAGTCCGGCGCAGGGCTGAAGGGCAGTCTGTACGCCTACATTGTGGCGCTCATAGCGGGAACTATTGGCTTTGCGGTGCTGGGCGCTGTGGAGAATGTCGTTGGGGCTACGCTTGACGCGGGTGTTGTGTGTTGGGCTAGTGAGACTGCGGGGGGCAGGGGGGAGGCCAGGTATTGTAGGGAGGCGGGGGAGATGTTTGGAGGAGACTGATTGCGTTTGGGAGGAGGTGGATGATATATGTTTGATGCCGGCAACGGCGGGAAGGGATGAGACGGTCGTTGGCTAGCGGCTTCGTATATTTATGGACGTACCCCGCAGCATGGAGTCGCATCTTCCGTTCTCCCATGAATCTACATCGGTATAAGCACCCACTTCGACTCGCCAACCGCCAGTGTGCCATGTCCGCCTTCAATTACACAGCAGGATAGCGTCGTGTGACTGCATGAGCGCAAGGAAAGGAGAAATGTTCCATATATACAAAGTCCGCCATGTGCTCATCGAAATACCCTACATCGTCCCACCACCAACATGCCAACCTCGTCATCTATGCATTGAAATTCAACCAGTTGAGTGTAACACACAAGCGAGCAGAACTCCCCTCAAGGCGCATTAATCTTCTTATCCTTCGCCTCCTCCACCTTCTTCCCATGCTCCAGATCAACCTTCTTCTCAGCCACTTTGCCTTTACCCTCGCTGTGTCCATTGCCATCGCCCTTCTTCCCCGACGAGCCGTTCTTCTTATGCTCCTTCTCCCTCTCATGGTTCACAGCAGTCTCCCGCTCCTTGATCCGCTCCTCCTCCGCCTCGACCATATCCCTCCATTGATCCTCTCCTGCGTAGCGCTCGTGGTGGATCTTCTTCTCAATCACATGTTTGTGCGTCGGATCATTCGGGTCCAGAATCTTCACCGTCTCCCACCGCCCTTTGCCGCGAGCAGAGTCTGAGCCTTCGAGTGCCAGTGAGGCGATGACGACGGCCATTGTAAGGCCTTGGGCGTAGACACGTGCTTGCACCAACTTCTGCTGGCCTGTGAGGTAAGGGCTGCGGCCGACTATGCCGAGGGCTGTGGCCATGGAGGCGACCCAGGAGCCGAAGACGATGGAATATTTGTTGTCTTCTGCCCATTGGACTGTGCGCTCCTGGGTGGACTTTTGCGAGTTTAGTTGGTCTTGCAGTGATTTCGACTCATCCTCGTAGCGCGATTCGGGGTGGCGGGATTGTTCGTAGTAGCGAGAGTATTTGTCGGCGGAGATGATGGCTGTCCTGACGTTAGTAAGGAGCTCCAGCAGAAGTCTGATTACTGGATCAACTCATACCTGCGAATGTGCCTGACGAGACGACAAGGAAAGTACGGAAGGGCAGGGTCAGGCCGCGGAAGAATGGGTAGCGGGCTGATGCTGCTGCTACTGCGCCAGTGCCGACGAGTACGCCCGCGACGCCACCGCCTATGCCGCCTTTGAGCGTCGCACTGGAACGTTGTCAGTGTATCATTACTGGGGTGCAGATCTGGTCGCGTGCGTACTTGTAATGCGCTTGCTCCTCCTCGGGCGTGAGAATCTTCATGATCGTGGTACAGCAATGCGCTTGTAGACCTCAAGAAGTTTGCTGCGAAGAAACACTCAGACCGAGTCAGCAAGATGTACAACGCAAAATCACGATTACCGCGATAGCTCCACCTCGTCGCCGAAGCTCTCCCAAGCAGCGACTCGCGCTATCTCGAAGAAGCATCTTCATTGCGAGCCGCTTACGTCATACTTCTGTCATCGCTCTGTTACGGGCCAGCCCGGCGCATGAAACTGCCGAGCCACGTGCGAGCCGAGGAAAGCTAACTTTTTAACATTATGAGACCACTGATCATAGTGCTCTGATCGTCCTGCGAGGCAAGATGGCGCCTAACAGAGTAATGCTGACCCGCAATGTCCGGCCAATTGACGTTCGGGAAGACGAGGAGATTGGCAGTCTAGACGGCGACTCAGTGGACGGCGACGAGCTGAGTCAGGTCAGCGACGATCGGTCAGATGGGAGCGATGACAGTGCGGCTGACGGTGGTGCGAGCGAGGAGGGAGGTGATGCAGAGGTGCAGCTTGGCAGTGTCTCGTTCGGAGCGTTGAAGCAGGCACAGGACAGTCTGGCAAGGAAGCGGAAGCGAGGGAGCGATGAGACGGACGAGCAAAATGGGAGGCTTGAGGTGCTGAGAGCAAGGCTGAGGGAGTTGAGGGAGAAGAAGGGTGTGCCTGTGAAGGCAAGCGAGAGTAAGATCCGGGTCAAAGCCACTGACGTTGGAGACGATGAGCTGGACGACAATTCAGACTACGACTCTGCGCCTTCAGAAGAGGATGCTCCCACAGCACGCTCCAAACATGCACCCATGGCGCAGTCATCCAAACATCAAGTTACTCGCAAGCGACAAGTCATCGATCTGCCAAACCGCAGACTGCGAGATCCTCGCTTCGATGCCCTGAATGCACACGCTCAACACCCAGGCGACAACACGGAAAAAGCCTACTCCTTCCTCCGCGACTACCAAACCTCCGAGATAGCCGACCTGAAAGCCGCGCTCAAGACCACCGCAGACCCCGACGCAAAGGACAAACTCAAAACCACCATCGGCGCCATGGAGAACCGCCTCCGCAGCAAAGCTGCCAAGGAGCGGGAGCAGGAGGTCATCAGACAGCATCGCCGAGAGGAGAAGACGAAAGTCGAGCAGGGCAAGACGCCGTACTATTTGAAGAGGGCGGAGCTGAAGGAACGGGTGCAGGTTAAGAGGTTTGAGGGGATGAAGGGGAAGGAGCGGGAGAAGGTTGTGGAGAAGAAGAGGAAGAGGGAGGATCAGAGGGAGAAGAGGCGTATGCCGAGGGCGAGGAGGGTCGATGTATGAGTCGGCAACCGCACCCTCTGAATTGCCATTTCAGAAGTCATGACCAAGTTGTGAGCGCGATGAGGGCACGGGTGGCCCCGCGCACATGCTTCGAGGATAACGCTAGCTCACATTTCGACGTTCACTCACTGGACTTGGCTCACTTCAAAAGCACTGCTACATTCAGCTACCTACCCTGCCCGAACTTGTTGCTTTCATATATCTTTCCACCCTCACTACACCAAGGCTTTTGTGATGGCCTCACTACCAAGTCCAGAACAACAGCGGACCATGCGCGATCGTATCCTCAATCTGGCCACCCGCTTTGCGGAGATCCCGCATCTTGACGTGGTGGAGGCAGTGGTCGGTGGTGCGACGCGCAAGTACATATACTCGGGCTGCGCCACTGGGGACAGCTCGGTGGAGACTGATGAAGACAAATGGTACGGCTTGGTGAAGCTAGCTCCGAAAGGTGGCGGTTTTTCCATGAATAGGTACCAGATGAAGACAATGCTCAATGGATCCTCAGACCGAGCGTAGGACAACTTCCTAATGGCTTTAGTTGGGTCCATATCTCTATGGACCCTTCGTTCTGGGAATGCGGCAGTGCGATCAAAACATCTGGCGAGCTCGCACGCAATCCTGCGCTTCTACGTGTCTACGGTTCTATTGCTGCGAATACGTGGAATAAGTGGATAGCCGATATCTGGACCGTTCGGACTGGCGAGCCGTTGCCAGTAGCCACAGATTCTGAAGGCGGAAAAGCAAGTCAGAAGCTGCTTCCGAAGGGAGTCGCGAGGGAGATGACCCAACTTGGGACCTTGGACGCCTACCTGACAGAAAACAGGGCTAGGGACCCACTGCTGCCACTTCCACGGACTACTACTGCGCAGCACACCATACAGAACCAGGCAATTCAGTCGCCAGATGCTTCAAATGCGGACACTCGGCGCAGCGTGCCGACACAGCTGCCTTCAGCCTCCCCGGAGCTTTCACGCTCTTCGGATATGCGCGCGACACGGAAGCGGCAAAGATCTGAGGACCAAGGAACAGTCTACGCCCACAACGACTCTCGATCCACCCGCATCACTCCGGACATATTGCCGCATCGTGGGCACGAACCAGCGGTCAAGCAAGAATTGCTGAGCGCTGCCATTCAGCAGAGTAGCGGCGATCGCTCGGAACCAATAGCACTGGACAGCGACGTCGGCGAGACATGGGATTCTTTCCTCTACGGCACCTGGCAAGGCAACCCGAACAACGATGGCGAGCTCCAGGAAGTCATCACAGACTACAGTCACAGCACCGGAAGCACCATGGTGGTGCCAGATATCGCCACGCTGCGCATCGCGTGGCGTCAGCGTGCTCGAGGCCACCGAGTTGACGAAACGAGCGCGTGGATCCATTGGGAGCGGATGTGCATGCGGCGCCAGACTGCTACGATCGCTGCGGTACAGACCGGATCAGCTGCACGCCCCGCAAGGCAGCCACGTGTGAAGATCGAAAAGCAGGAGGTCGACCTCACGGAAGACGACTGACTGACGATTGTGGGAGATAAAAGCAGTGCGAGGCTGAAGTATAGGCCGCTGAAGACAGCGTGTAAGGAGCGGTCTTCAAGGTCGCAGTGGCAGTATGCCGAAGCATCGCCAGCGTTGCTGCGACGCAGTATCACTACGAAGACACAACGTTTCTGCGAGACCAGAGACGAGCGGGCATGCTGATGGGAAGACTGCGCGATGGATAATCTGAGCGGCTCTGCTGGGAAAAGCAAGGCGATAAGCAGGTATCGTGGTGACCCTAGAGCAAGCCAATCGAGTACTGTATCCGTTTATGCCCTTACCATCGTATCTCCCACGTTCCGCGTTAGTTTATAATTAGTTTGCACGTGTCCGAGTGCTGGTGCAGATCAGACGCCAAAGCCGTTGCGGAAAGACCCTGGCGCCACCTACTCGCTTATCTGAGTGACCGAACTATCTGATCGAGAGTTCTCAGAACTAACCACAACGCACTTTGGTAGTCGGGATGCTGCTCTGCCGACACGACCATGGGGATAGACTCCATGTTTCCATCCATGACCTACGGAAGGTGGCCACCTTGCGAGGAGTCCAATGTCCCTGTCTGGCGCGCCTCGGACTCTACCGCAAGCCACGTGAGGTTTGACAGCTGAGATGCGGGTCACGGTCGAGACCGGACCTCGCTCATCAGGCCTAGGTCGTCTGGGCCGCTGTTATATGAACGTGCTGGACTCCCGGCCAAAGGAAGCATGATCTCCCCGTTGTCCTGCACTCGACTCCCTCAAAACTAATACGCCTCGGGCTCGGTGCAGGAGCGCAATGCAGTCGGTCTACGCAGCACCTAGTGCTCCATACTACGCGGAGAAGAAGGAGGCCGCCGAAGAAGTGCGTCCGGTGTCCAACGACCTTGATACAATAAACGCTCCCCACGAACAGGAGAACACGAGCTGGAGCCCTGGCTTTCTGAGTCGCTTTCCGTGAGTGATGATCCAAATCACCAGCAAGCCCGTATGCGGTCCCTAACAGTGGTGCTCCACAGTTGGCTAGGTCTTGGAGCTCTGTTCCTCGTGCTCGTCTGCCTGGCAGGTAACGTAGCCGTACTCACTGTCTCAGATGGCAAGATCCAGGGCGAACAGTCGTGGAAGGAACTTTACCGCGACGGCTTGACGAGAGGCCGCTGGCCAAAGCAGATCCGGCCTTCTGTCATCGTCACAATCCTCAACAGCGCAGCGAACCTCGCTTTTTCCCTGGCTATCGCTAATGGCGTCGCTATCGCTTGGTGGAGGAAAGCATTGAAAGGTTCTACTATCGAAGACCTGCATGATTCGTGGAACTTCAGCTCGAGCGTGAAGGCCGCAGCGCTCTCTGCTGTGACTTTCAAGGGGTTCAATACTATCGCTCTAGCTGCGCTGATTGCAAAGTGTGTTTCCTCCTACTCCATTTGCCAGATCCTCTGCCCTTTACAAAGCGCTTCAACACCTCGCGCCAGCATTTTCGGCGCGCAATGCTGCGCGTGTTACGTTCCTGAGTGGACATCAAGGGAGGGCCTCGCACTGCGACTTTCGATGACTGGTAGCAAATCCCGAGTGGGTGGACAAACGCTGACGTTGCTCTACCACAGGTGTACTATCATTGATGGGATTCTTCTACAATCTGCCACAGTCACAGGGATCGCCGAAGACCCGCCGACCACGCAACACGATGTTCGCTCCTGGGCTAACACAACATTCCCGGATACGGCTTTCAAAGGGATTGGATCGGGCAGCGTACACACCAATACTTTCCTTGTTGACGACGTGTCAATATGGAAGCAAAGCCCGCGGACTCTTCCCTACGTCGGCTTTGATGGATGCGAGAACGCCACCTGCTTCACTGAGATCCCAGCTGCTGGTTTCGAATTCGACTGCTCCGTGCCAACAAAGACAGCTACCAACTATATGGACTTGGAGGTAAGTCCTCGCCTCAAAGCTCGAGAACGATGGAAGTGTAGCTTACTATGGAACTCCACAGCCTGAAATGGTGGCTTTCACGACTACGACCCCGGACGGCCCGAGTGGCACAGTCATCGAGAAACCGGGAGTCGGCGTATTCAATATCGGCTTCGATATGCAGTACAGCGAGCCTTTGGTTGAAGATGACTACACACAGGGCACTACATCTGGAGCACTCTTGCTCAATGTACTATACGCTCAGGCCAGCGACGCCGGCTTATCACTCTATCCAGAGGGCGGCACAGATGTTTCGAACTACTCCTGTCCAGGTTACGTTTTCAATCAGTCATGTGTACTTCGTCCAGCGATCATAGGCTATCCGGTCATGGCTCAAGCCTACGGAGGATCGCGCAGTGTCCGTGCTGTCACGCTGACCACTAAGGATGCCGGAGGCTTACCGCTGCCATTCGATATTCACGTGAAGCAACAGAGGGGCTTCCGTGTAATCGAGAGAACCAATGTATACCAAAACAACAACGGTTTGGACGACGTTTCGCGACTCGGTGGACTCTTGAACGAATTTACTACACTTTTTGCCGGGCAGGCGGAATTGAACTGCACCTACAAACAAGGGTTCGAGCTCACCCCGTCAGGTAATGCCCAGGAGTACTTTACAAATCTTCCAGTCGGCACTGCGAACTTTACTGCTTCGAATTTATGTGGTTACTGGATGAGCGACCCAATGAATCCGGACACCTCGCGGAGGAATATACAAAGCCTAGTCGCCATGATCAACGAAATCATGTAAGCTTCCGAGCCTCCGCTAAGCGCTCGAGTATCCTGAAGCACTGACAGCGCGGCCCTGCAGGTTTCTAGTTGCCATTGACGCCAGCGGTTCCGACCCCAGCTCAATGCACCAGTACAAGACCGTACAAGCCACCATGTACACGGAGAGCATCCACTATAATACCCGCTTCCTCTACGTCATGGGCGCCATCATCTCGACAGTCGTGTGCGTTCTGAGCGTCTTGCCAACATACTGGGGTAAGCCACGCAGCAATTCCGTTCTCTGCTCGCATCAGGTACTAATCCATCGTGAAACCAGGTTACTGGCAACTCGGCCGCAAAGTCAGCCTTGGACCATTCGAGATCGCCCACGCTTTCCGCTCGCCCATGACCGCTAGCGCGGCAAACGCAGATATCGATCAAGTATTACAACAGGTCGGGCACCAGCGCGTGCAATATGGTCATATCGTTGCTGGCGATGCGAGAGGCGTCTTTGGAGTTGCGGAGCCAGAGTACGTGGCTGGGTTGCAGGGCACTGCCGGTAAGGATATCCGGACGAGGATGTTCCGTGGAAGAGGGGAGTAGAAGCCGAGTGTGGGATGTGCGGCTTGTACTGCGATCTAATTGCGGCGACAATTCTAAAGTCGTATAGAGAATGAGATCTGAGATGACTGCTGCCGCTCCTCGAGCTCTGCCTTGCCCATCGTTAGGCTACACTGCGCCAGCCGACCATAGTCGCCTGTATCACAAGTCCTTCTTAGCAATCTTGCTGTACCTGTTGCGAAGCAGGGGTCCATACTAAGACCGTGTTAGTGAATGTCAGGTCAACAATCAGGAACCGAAGGGCTTGCCTTGTACAGCACAAACGGAATCGGAATGAACGCAATACTGATAAACGCCAACACCGAGCTCGCCCACCCGACTCCGAGCTTCGTGTAAAACGCATTTGCGAACAGCGGGAAGCCCGCGCCAAAGCTAGCTCTCATGAGATCATTTCCCGCAAGTACACTCGGGATGTGATTGGGATATGCGTCGGGGAGATAGTTGAGAATGGCCATGAACAAGAGGAAAGCGCCCATGGAGAACCAAGCGCTGCCGATGATGGGCATGATCCAGTGGATATCGGGGCTGGAGGACCAGCCGAACCAGAAGAGGCAGCTGGGAGTGCTGTCAGTCAAAGCATAAGGTCCTCAGGAGGGAAACAGCGACTTACATCGGGATGAAGAACGCCCCAACAAAGCAAGGTATCAAACGCTTCTCCGGGTATATCTCTCCGTTCTCATCAAACTGCGGCTCAAGGTATTTATGCATCCACCAGAAGAACGGAGGGACAATGACCAGAGCGCCCACCAGTAATCCTAGATAAGCCAGTCCAAGCTGTCCGAGTGTGAAGCCGTGCATCCCAATGAACACAATAGGGAAGCTCTCAAACCATATGTACAACAGGCCGTAGATAAGTGCGATGTATAGATTCAACAGGAACACCATCGGCTCCGTGAAGTTCAGTGTGAAGGGGTGGATGAGCGTCATGTTCAGGATGTCGCGTGTGGACATGGCTTGGGCGTCGATCTCAGGCTTGGACATGAGTTTTGAGTTGCCGGTTCGGGCGCGGAGTCGGCTGGCGCGGCGGAAGAGAATGTTGCTTGCGCTTGTTTCGGGGAGGGTGAAGAAGAGGACGATGAGGCAGGCGCCGCCGATCCACATGAGCGTGTAGATCTGTATTGCTGTCAGTATATTGTCCATATCGCAAATTGAAGTGGAACCAGCTCACAGGCCACTCCCAGGCAGCTCGAAAGGTGCTGGTGATGGGACCATACTCCGTGACATAGCCACCGATCACAGGGCCAAGCGCAGGTCCACACACGGCAGCAACGCCCCAAATTGCGATTGCATACGTCCTCTTTGCCGGCGTGTACAGATCAGCACAAGTAGCGCCTCCAGTCGCAAGCACAGGAGACCCAAAGAACCCAGTAAGAAACCGCATGGCCATGAGCATGCCGAAGCTGCTGGATCTCGCCGTGGGACCTTGCAGAGCCACAAAGACTGCGAGTGTAGCGATGTAGACTGGCATGCGGCCGATGTAAGGTACCTCTGACATCGGACTCCAGATCATGGGTCCGAGACCGTAGCCGAGAACGAAGAGAGTCAAGCCGAGGATGGCAGCGACGGTGGAGACGCCGAATGTTTCGGATACGGATTCGACGGCGGGTGCGTAAATGGAGGAGCCGGAGTAGATGGAGACGGTCAATAGACAGATCTAAGAAATGGACACATCAGTAATTAAGCGGCAATCCTAGAGCGTGACAACCCACCTCTGCTGTGACGAGGAACTTCTTCGCAGTGGACCAGTTCATCGGATTCTCTACGAGTTACATTGGTACCTGTATCATTTGAGAGGCTCTCGGTGCATTTGTGTAGACGTACCAGGATCGTTCGGTCCATACCAGTCGACAAGGTTTTCGTTGGCATGCTTCTCAAGCTCTGGCAGGTCGGTCGAATCTGAGTCTGGTGCGCGCGATGGATACTCGTTCTTCTCGATCACGTTCGCAGAGTTGTATGGCGATGGCACATCGGTCCTCTCCTCGTCGTATTGGAAGATACGCTTTCCCGTGAGCAGTCGGACGAGCTGCCCGAAGGCAGTGTCGCGTATTAGGGCAGACATGAGGGCGATTTCGAGAGTAAGGAAAGCAGAATTGGGAGGACAACCAAGCCGATCAAAGAGCGCGGTACGTGAGAGTCTGGTACAGAGCGTGCAAAGGACGGGCCTGATCGAGAGAAATGGCCTACTTATCTGTATAGCGTCGGAGCGTCCTCCTGTCCTCCATCGTGAGCCCTTGACTACGTAGCAGCCACCGTCACAGATCGAGTCGGGGATACGGTGACGACCAGCATCTTGGGCTTCGCTGCGAGTGTGAAGGATTGAGGCATGCGGATCGACGTTGAGACATTCATACTCCGAAGTGAGGTTGCGAAGAACGAGATGAGGACCGTGCGCTCGGGCGGGATTTAGACTTTTCGGGGCGGACTTTGATTCTGGCTTACATCATGGATCTCTGCTTAGGCAGCTATCCTTGCTCGATCGTGCTCGATCTAGACACGCAGATCTAGGTACGCGAGCATCATGTATGCGATGCAGTCCCGGAGTATCGGGTTGTCGGCCGCACAAGACTGTCCGCCGTGATTTCGCATTAGCGAGCAGATGTGGCGAGCGAGATCGCCATTGCTTGGCCATGTGCTCGGTACTGTGGCTTCATATATGAATAGGGGAACTGGGGAGAGCTGAGAGTGTGGCAATGGAGATTGGATCTGGCAAAGCTAAGGTACAGCCGCAGGAGCCGGCGAAGAGACTTGCATGTCAAGCATGCCAGCGGAGAAAGGTGCGGTGCGATCGCGAACTACCTTGTTCCACATGCCGGGCCAGTGGCAAACCATGCATCCCAATCGCTAATCAGCGCATTCCTCGAGGACGTGCTGGCGGGCGGACGAAGAATGAGAATTTGCATGAGCGTATCGAAAGGCTCGAAGGGCTCATCAAGACGTACTATCGACATCAAAACTCGTCTCAAGGCACAATCGCAAGCGCGAGTGCGGAAACACCCACGGCGCTTCAGCCTGCTGGCAATTACCAATTTCTAGGCACTTCCTTCTGGGCATCACTACAGGATGAGCTCGAACAACTGGAGACAGATCTGGACGATGGGCGATCCGTCAGCCTCACGGACGACTTGAACAGTGCCACGCCCGAGGCAGAGAGAGGCATTTCGCGTGGCGGCACAGACCCTGTATTTGGCACCATACCAGGCTCTGATGCATTACGACCGCCGCTGCCTATGCTAAGCGCTCACCTGAGCAGAGTCTACTTCAGAAATGTTGATCCGATATTCAAGGTCCTTCATGCACCTTCAGTACGCGCGCACATCGAGGAAGGTTTGCCATACCTCGACTACAGCCGAGGTCATGGATCTGTGGCTGCACTTGTGTATGTCATCTACTACGCTGCAGTATGCACAATGGATGAAGAGGAGTGTGCAAAGACTCTCTGGCAGCCCAGGGCTCAGGCTGTGGATCACTTCCGAGAGATGGCCGAGGTCGCTTTAGCAAGGGCAGACTATATTGTCACCGAAGATCTGACCACGCTACAAGCGCTCGTGGTATTTCTGGTGAGTGTGGGTCACAAGTGACGACCAAACCGATGACTGACATGATCCAGGCCGTTCAACGTCAGGAAGATCACTCTCGGCGGACCTGGACTACAGCCACAGTCGCTGTCCGGATAGCACTTGCCATCGGTCTTCAGCGGCAAGCGACAAGACATGATATTTTCGACACACAGCAGAGACGTCGGACGTGGCATGCGCTGTGTATCCTGGACCTCAATCTCGCAGTAGACCTAGCGTCTGACCGACTGATTGCGCCCGAGAGATCCGTGGTATCACTGCCCATGAACATCAATGACTCCGATATTGCATTTGGCAGCGCAGAGATCATCCTGCCGCGGACTGGGTGGACAGACATGTCGTTCTCGCTCATGTTACAGGAGATAAGCAAGAGGGCACATCGCGCGCATGCTATTAACTCAGAGCTGTGGGAGCAGAGACAGGAAGTCATACATACGCTGGACGAGACAATACAGCAAAGATATCTGGATCATTGCGATCCGGAGAATTCCTTGCAAGCCTTCACCATCGCCGTCGCGCGCAGTACGCTCGGTGCTTGCCGCTTGCATTCGCTGCGAGGGACGTCAGAGCCCATCACACCAGGCCCGCTACCTTCTGTACATTCGGACAATTTGTTACTGATTGCCGTCGACACGTTGAGCTATTCTCGGGAATGTCATACCGATGCGAAAATGGCAGGCTGGAGATGGGCTTTATGGACACACTGGCACGCGATTGCTGTCTCCTTCGCAGCGATGACGACCATAACCACAGGAGCCTTGGCGGATCGCGCCTGGGAGGTTGTAGAGCCCAGTTTCCAGCATCTTATGGCTGTCGATGGCGGCGGGCAACGCGGACAGATGTGCAGACCGCTCGAGAAGCTTGCGCATCGAGCACGCAAGGCAAGGGCGGCAGCTATGGGCGTGGAACACGGTCAGCCGGGTAGTGCGCAGGATGCACTGCAAGCGGACAGCTATTCGACAAACACCGATTCGCTGTACTACTCGCCCATACAAGTGGAAGATTGGGGCTTGTTGAGCGACTTCTCCGTACCTTTCTTCGATGGCACAGGACCACAGTCATGATTGCACGGTAAACTCTGGAAGGAGCAAGCTTCTCGCCAACAATTACGTAGAGCTGCCGCAGCAAAGCTGAACCCGGATCAGAAGACTTGCCGAAATCCATGTGTCCTGAGGAGTCTTTATCTCACCCGGCTAACATTCCTCGAGCCCACGACCGGCAGCGAGCGGTAGATTTCCCTCGAATCCCAAACGTCTCAAGCGTCGGAAGTATGCTGTTTCTCGTAAGTTCTGGCATTACTTCCTTGTTTCGCTTGCCCTTTTGTCAGCCTGCACTGTATTGACAATTGTTCGATGAGCTTTCTCTGCACCCGAGACAATGTTTTCGAAACAAGCCTTGTCATGCTACTATCTGTTATCCCTGCACGCATATAATGGGCCTGATTGCCCCCAATCTGAGTTGTCTCCACATCGTGCCTCGCTGACCACTGCTATCACCACTCCTCGGCAGAATGGAAGTCAAGCAACACGACGACTCCGCTCCTCCGCAGATGAGCGCACTCATCGCATCGGTCCGTACTAGGCTATCCGCTGCCTTCGAGAACGATTTGGAGATCTTGCGCCTGGTTGAAGACCATAGCATCGAGGAATGTGATGGCATCCTTGCCCTTATCGATCATATCAGCACGATCCTGTCACAAGTTGAGACGAATTGCGAGAAAGCAGAGTGGATCGCCGATGCTGATGTGATGGATAGAGCGATAGTCATGATGGCATTGGATGAGCTGGTGGAGGGAATCGGAGACCTGCCACGGGACACGAGGCTCACTGTAGTGAAACGATTCCAACAGACCCTTGATGATGAGGCGCAAAAATCGGTGGGAGTAGCAAGTAGTCCTGTGGACGTATCAAAGGCAGACGAGGTGACAACTCCAAATGCCGGGGCTGACCTCATCGATTGCTCAATCAGCGACACCGCCGAGAAAGCGCTGACGACGCCCGTGCTACGACTTGCTGGAAGTCAGGCTGATGCTGTGGCTGCTGATGACACTGGAACTACCGCGCAAGATACATTGATCGCCTTAGCTAATTGCCGAGATCTACTCATCTGTATGTCATGCTGCGTGCTACAGAGAGATTCAATTGACCACTGACAAACGCGTAGGCATTGCGATGACGATCGTCTCGGTGTACCTGTTGCAGCAGATGCTGAAATGAGAGGCGCCCGTGTGGCCTTGCCATACAGGACGCTCACAGGCAATGATGGGCCTGATTCAGATGAAGCGGGAATGGAGTCGTGGAAGTATGCGCTACGATCTTGTATGTGGCTAGGCCGGTGTAGCGGAGCTCGACCTTGAGCCAGCTTAGCATAGATTGACGAAGGGAATTGCGTCTTGGTGCGGCGTAATGTCAATCATCAGCAAGGAATGTCTCGGTTCCTCTCCTCCTCTACCTTTACGAATTGTCTCCCAGCTCATGCGAGGGACAGGAAGGAACATTCGCCCGCTGCGAATCCATCACCTATCCGCAGCGGACGTACCCAGCACAAACGGTCTTGTTTGCTGTCCTCCAGCTTTGATACAGAGAGACACTAAGACTCCCTTCTTCACACACAACAACACATCTAGTCCCTCTCATTTCGCGTGAGTGAACTCCCCGCATACACGACTGCCCGCATAGCTTACTGACGTCGATAACACAGTACCCGCCACCATGGACGAAAACATCAGACTCACAGACTTCGAGGGCCACATGCGAGCAGAGATCGAAAGGACCCTCCAAGCCTTCAACAAGGTCCGCACCGACGCCAGATTCACCGACGAAGCCATGGTGCACATTGCCAACCACGTTGGTCGCGTGGCAGAGTCTGCGTGTCAACTCTGGCGCGAGGAGGGCGACGAGTCTTATATAGGGGTGGGACATGTCAAGTCGGCACTGCGGAGAGACCAGTCTACTACGGGGAAGTTCCTGGGTCATGAGACTGGGCGAGCCCAAGGGTCCAAACTTAAGCCAGTGCAGGTGGCCGACAGCCTTGCGCTTCGCGAGCAGATCTTGGGTAAGCCGAACGGACGGAAAAACAGCCCTTCGCAGGCAGCTGACATATAGCACAGGAAATGCGGCGGTGTTGTTTAGCCAGCACAGCAAGCTCGACCTCCTCGTGAAGTCATCCGCCGACAAGATCATCGCCTTCATCGTGTACAGATCGCAGGAAGGTACGGATCCGCAATTGCTGATGGAGAGCCGTCCTACCAACTGTGATCTTGCGGCCCTCCGATCGCTCGACGCGTTTGTGAAGCTGAAGGTGGCTTTCAGATTTCCTTAGACGGAGATCAGCACCCACTGGAGTGTGGTAGGAGGGGTAATTGTCATTGAGGCTCGCAGATGTAGCATTGTTGGCGAATGAGTGGCAGTACTCAGAAGTGGGAGTAGCTGTCGTCGCTCTGATTCAGCGTCTGCTCCAAGTACGGGTTCTGCATCTATGGCGGACTGGCATAGCGTGCATCACTTTCGATGCGCCCAAGTTGCCGGAAACGATGGAGTAGTAAGTGAAGGAGTAGTAAGTGAAGAAGTAGCAAGTGAAGAAGTTGACGAGTTCATCACATGCCATTGCTTTCTCCCAATCGTACTTCCACTTCGACTTCATTTCACCCTCATCTAGCTCTTGACTACCAACAACCTTAACATTTTCCCTTATCGCAGCCATGGTAAGCCTCGTTTTGGTAATCTCCCATGCATTATAAATGCTTACACATCTCACAGGCCTACGCGATGAATCCTGACCTCACGGTCTCACAGAGTTTGGCCACACCACCAAGCACCTCGTCGACAAAGCCCTGCAAGCCGCCGTCGACACCCTCGACCGCGATGAGTGGGATCCATGCAGTGACGGCGCTACTAGACTGCTCGGAGCGCATGCCGCTCTCGTCATGGAAAAGGCCATGATCACCTCCCGCGACAGCCATGTGCAGGACATCGTCTGCGACTTCGACACGCAGGAGGCGATCGATGCTGTGGAGAACGGGCCGAGGGAGGAGCAGGTGCCGGGGAAGGAAGCGGCAAGAGCCGCTTCGGTGGCGAAGGCGAAGAATGGAGGGAAGGTGGGAGGTGACGCTGCGGTGTTGAGGAAGCAGATCCTTGGTAAGCGCACTTCCATCCATGCGGTAGCAGTAACAACAAATCTAACTCAGATCACAGCCAACGCGCGCGCACTAGTGGAAGTGCAAGACTCAGGCTATGGACGCAAGGTGGCGTTCACCGAGCTCGTCCTCAAGTCCATCGGGACTTCGACCACCGCCATGGACGTGGGAAAGACGTCCCAGGGTGCGTCCGTGGAATGCCTTGCGCAAGGCGATGCCTGCGAGTCGGATCTGGCTGCGCTGCAGTCGCTTGACCGCAAGCTGAAGGGAGACGTCGCGAAGCAGTGGAAGTGAAGCCTTGCCAGCAGATGGCGTGCGGGTTGGTGCGCAGTGACTGGCATAGCAGAAGGCTTCATCTACGCCTATTGAAGGAGTCGACATTCCCGCAAGCAGTAGATATGCAAATGAAGCTGTAGGTTGAACAATCACATGCCAAAGTCTTCCCATCACTTGTACTTGAACCTCCGCTCACTTGGCTCTTGACCTATAACACTCTCTGACCAGCAACACTCCACATCAACCTCCGATACCGTAAACATGGTGAGTCGCATCGGACATCCACACAATGACATCGCATGCCTCACGCTGATCATTTCCCCCAGCCGTACGCCATGTCCTCTTCCAATCCGAACCTGGCCCTCACCCCCTTCGGTCACAGCATCAAAGAAACCATCCATGATGTCCTCCAGAAGGCCGCCGATAACCTATGGAATGAGCTTCCAGGCCGCTACGACACCGAGGACGAAGACGACTGGGAGAATGAAGTATGCACTCGTCCGCAGCCCGACGAGCCGCAGTTCACCAAAGAGGCGACGAAACTCATCGGCGCTCATGTCGCACTGGTGATGGAGAAGTGCCGTAGTGGGCGGATGGATCATTGGAAAGAGTACGTGATGTCCAAGGATGCGGAGGAGGCGATCGCAGAGGTCATCAAGGCTGCGCCGCCGGGAGGATTGACAGTGAGGAAGAAGTTGCAGTCGGTGTGGGATCCCGAATTCCGGAGGAAAAGAGCGAAGATGGATTCGGAGTCGAAGGAGGGCGCGGTGGTGCTGCTGAGGGCGCAGATTCTCGGTATGTATGACTGTGAGTCGCGCATCTTGGATCTCTCGCGACTAACACCCAGGATAGCCGACGCACGCAAGCTTAGCGATACCTCGGATCTCAAGACTTTGAGAGCAGTCAGCAGCGCGCTGAAGGAGATGATGGCGGAGCGGAGAATCTGAGTGGCTGGTCCTGAACGGGTTGTTGAACTTGTGCGAGATTGGTCGAGAACCCTCCACGTTGCTCGCATATTCACAGACACTGATGCAGATGTAGCAGAAAAGGGCTGCATATCTCTTCACTGTTGCAGCTCGCAGAGCGTCAATGCAACTAGAGTACTGAAAGGGAAGTGGCGGACTAAGAAGGAGACCTGGTGCAGGGGCTGATCCTTGAAATAAAGTAAAGAGAGGATGCACATACTCAGCAAAGCCACTCCCCAAACGCCTCGCTAATGCTCATTCCACCCGCTGACCTCCCGTGTCTTCCCTCTCTCATCCCTTGTCAACCCATCAAAACGTGTTGTTCAGCCCGCGCCCCTCCTCACCCCTTCCCCGGACTCAACGGCCGATTGAACCCTCCAACCCGATTCATATACTGCCTATACTCCGCCTTCTTCACCTTGCTAACCGCATAATTCCGATCATTCCCGGGCACCTTCGTATTCTTCGTGCTCTTGAACCCCTGAAAGCCCATTAAGCGCTGCATGGCGGCCTCCTCATCTTCATCAGAAGGTGGGTCGTCCATGACAAGATCGGGGGTTGGCTTGACTTCCTTTCCAGCTGAGGGCTTCGGGGCGTTGCCATTCTGTCGAGGCTGTGAAGGTGCTTGGCGGGAGTTTGGGCGAGGAGGTTCAGGTTGCCGGGGATGGGGGGTTCGGGCGTTGTTGCCTTCGTGGTCGTTCATGTGGTTTGCGCCGCCTCTGGGGCCGCCTCTTCCTCCTCTGTCACCGCCGCGACCGCCTCGATTACTCTGTCCTCGGCTGCTTGCTATGGGTGATCGGTCGCGTCTGCGCTCGTCGGGGCGCTCTTTGCGTGGGGAGCGTGATCGATCTCGTTCTGTGTGCTGGTCAGTCGATTGCTTGCTAACCTGTAGTCTTTTAAAGCTTACCGTATCTGGGTTTATGCGTTCTTTGATCATCACGGCGACCGCCCCGATCGTTTCGCGTGCCGTTGCGATCCATGCTGAAGCAGATGTGGAAGTCTATTGAATGCGGTACAGGCAAAGATGCACATGAAGTTCACTTCGGCCCAATCTTAGTCAGCCTTCGAGGTCTTGGCATTTACTGCTACATGTCTTCCAATGCCCTCCCCTCACTTCAAACATGGACCTTATAAGGCGAGAAACGATGAGCTGACAACCTCAACGAACGCCGCGAGCGGCCTATCTCAGATCTTAGGAGCCATGGCACCTCCACCACCCGACCCCTCCACCCTACCCTCCTGGGAGGCAGCATTCGCCCACCCTCTGCCCGTGGTCCGGTCCCTACATACCCAGCTCACCTCTCAGATCTCCTCGAACCGCGAGAAGCTGCGAAGCTTAGTTGGCTCGTCATACCGCGATCTGCTGTCAACGGCCGACAAGATCATTGAGATGGAGACCCAGATCAGGACTGTAGAGAGTAATCTGGGGAACATCGGGAGGGGTTGCGATTCGAGGATCGTTACTGGGAGGATTGGAGGGGAGAGATGGGATGAAGGACGGGATGGGGAGCGGGGACGATTGGAGAGGATTGCGAGGGTCAAAGTTGCGAAGGGAGGGATTGAGGCCGTAGGAAGGATCGTGAGAAGGGGTGGGAATGCGTTGGTCGCGGCGAAGGTGCTTGGCGTGGTGAGGTTGCTGCTCACGAGTCTCGATGGCTCTGAGGACCATGGGCTACTGGTGAAGGAGCTGGGCAGGAGGGTCACAGCACTGAAAGGCAAGCTATTACGGCATATCGACAGTGTGCTCGTCAAGCCTGGGACCGAGCGTGGAGAGTTGGTGAAGGCGCTATGTGCACATGCCATGATTACTAGCTCCAACCAGAGGGACGTCCTTCAGCACTTCCTGGAGCTCAGGCTCGAGGCTTTGGAGACGAAGTCACAAGACCCTTCCCAAGCTACTGTCCTGGAGATGCTAGAGCTGTACAGCAATACGATACTCGAGGCTCGTGATGCATTTACTCGTCGTCTCGCCGAAGGACTTGCGCAGTTGTCGAAAGCACCTCTGCTCCAAGACCCCGAAGTCTCGTCCCTGACAGAGCTGGGTCTCGATGTCCACGGCCGCTGGATCCCCGAAAATATCCGGACGTACACTTACTCCACGTACAGCACCTCCATGGCGACTAGCGATGTAGATAAGGGACTCCAAGCCTGGTCCAGCGAGGTGCAAAGGCTCATCATGCGAAGTGTAACGGCCAGCTTAGCGGCGCAGACTGACATCAAAGCTGTGCTAGACTTCAGACACGCAGTACTTATGAAGTTCTTCGTCGTCAGCGTTCAGACCCGGAATGAGGATCCGTCTCCGATGTTCGATAAGCTGCGGGCGGCAATCTCGATGCGGACGGACAGGCTACTCGCACAAGCTACACAGCTACAGCTCGATCTCACTGAACCTGGGAAACTTGTTGCAGATACCCATCAGCCATCCGTCTGGACGCTAGCAGCAAAGCCTCTAGACTCCACGAATGGCGCAGCGACGCTCCGCAAAGCTGTCATTGACCAGAGACATGGCCGCGATGAGCATGTACAACGAGTCCACAGCTCACTCGCTTCATGGTCCGCTCGAATTGAGGAGCACTGGGCTGTCATCGCCACCATGCGGACGACGAAATGGGAGACTGATGATCTGGACTTCGACCTTGATGATGTAGGCTATGAGGGTGATGCTGAGCTGCGCGCTCTGCTAAACAAGGACGATCCGCGGTCTGCCGAGGAGAGGCTACGCTTGGACACAACTCAAGCGTTGGGTGCGGCGTACAAGCAGATTGCGGGTGCTGCGAAAGACGGTGACAACGCAGCATACCATCTACGTGTGCTGCGTGAGCTAGAGGCGCGGACCAGAGCGCTTGGATCTCGTGTTAAGGAAAGCCCCTCTCTGAACGCCTCACTACACGCGTCTTTGTACGAAGCCATCGCGAAGCAGGCATGCGAGCATCCTTTGCGCGAGTACCGAGCTGCGCTGGAGAACGCGACGCAAGTCGTCAGCACACTGTGGGATGGCTCTCCGCCGCTGCCCATGCAGCCTTCGCCGGCAACGTTCAAGTTCTTGACAGCGCTGCAGAGGAGTATGGCGGGTATGGGCGAAGACCTGTGGAGTCGCGACGCTGTTGACGCCGTGCGGAGACATATCAGTGCAGCGCTGGCGGAGAGCTTTGACGGGGGTGTCGAAGCCGACAAGGACGCTACAGGCGAGAAGGACGATGAAACGGAGAAGGATGAGACGGCCGAGCAGAAGTTCACGTCGCGAGCTGAACGAGCAGCCACGCAGCGCTCCTTCGACATCATCTACCTCCAGCACCCTCTCTCCCACCCATCAAGCTCACCTCATCCCCTCGACGCAGTCCGCACAGCCCTTCAATCCCGCGCACAACTCGACGAAGCAGCCCAGCAGCGTCTCCAGAAGAGTGCGAAGGAGTACTGGAAGAAGACTTACTTGCTGTTCGGGTTACTCGCCGCGCGGGAGCAATAGACGCAAGATAGCATAGATAGCACACGCGACAATGGCACAGGAGAGTAAAGTGCTCGGCACTTCACCTCGCAGGCCTTCTAGCGCTTCCATGGTCACCTTGACGAATACCACGTGAAGCGCAAGCGCTCATGCGCGTCAAGCGTCCGGCACGTCAAGCACTTGTTGGTGGTGTGTATATAGGCGCGTACGGCTTCGCTACCTTTGACCGGTACCGTCGCGGTGCATGCTCGATGTGGATAAAGGACAAGACGTGGTGATGTTCTTCATGTGCATATGGTTTTGACGAGGGTTGTACAGTTCTATTGCATGGGTGGTACGGAGGTACAATGTCCTGACCGTCGCATTGGGAACATGCACCGCATGCATGGGGTGGAACTATTCTTGGAGCGTGCCCTGTGGCACAGTAACAATACCAAAATCCATGATAAATCGCATCGCTGCAACATAGTTGTCGACGCGGAAGGTTGCAATACCACTGCAGAGTACACGTCTTTCGCCACAGTAGATCAAATACCGATGACCACCATGTCAAACGACTCTCGAAGCAACTCACGAACTGTCAAACAAAAACCCAAATCCTGCGCTCGCTTCCCAAACCCCCGGCCCCGGTCCCCTCACCAATGATCTGCAGCAAGCCCCTGTTCGGAATGCCGCCAGGGCATTTGATAGTTCCCGCATGTTTCAGCTACAGCATGCTGTCCTCTAATTGGTCAGAGGAGGCGACACGAATGAATATCGCTGTGTCGACTTTGTCAGATGTAGAAGGAGGATGAGGAGTTTGGTGTGGAAGAGGAGCGGGGGCTATGGCGTGTGTATTTGAAGGGGCGAGGGGCGCGGGTTGGCATACTGGGATGAGCGGGTTGAGGTGTCGGAGGTGTTTGTACGCGACATGACGAGGAGGGATCTTCAAGTGTGAGGGAGTGACAGGCGGGGATGATCGGTCTGGGGGATTCGCGCATGTTGTGCATACAGCACCATCGAGAGATGAAGCTGCGTCGGTGATAACTCTCGAACAGTGCAGGTAGCCATCGGTGCAGCATCAAGCTGACGCCTTTCACATGCATATTCGAGTGCAAGCATTCGCAGCAGATTGGTTGGACAGGCGCTGCTTGGCGGGTGTCGCAGGAGCTGGCCTCGATGAATTCTCGTCCATGCCCCGGATTGCGAAACATGGCCCATCAAGATGGGCTTCAGCTAGCGAGCCGACCACGTTTCATGCCGCACCCTGCCCCTCGCACTCCCTTGCAATTCTCACACATCTTGTTGTCTGATATACACCTGCCGTCCATCTGCCTTGCTGTGTTGTTGAGACTGTGAACGACGACACTGACAGAGAAGTTCATCACATCGAATTTCGAAGACAGCATTTGAGATACCCGCCGAGAAGGGTCGAGGTACAGTAGCGCCGCCCTAATCGGAAGCCCGATCTGCACAGCACGCGAAAAGAGTGGAGAGAGCCCAGCAGCCAGCATCCAGCTTTCCCAGCACAAAGGCCCGCCGTGCTGTCATCGAGATACACGCATACAGATACAATCATGTCAACAGCTGTAGCCGCACCACCGGCCACGACAGGCGCGCTCGAACGCAACATCTCACCACGGCGCTTCGCGACACTTCTGCCTTCCACCACATCCGCGCCGCCTGCGATTGTTGCTGCGCCGCCTGCGGTTAGGTCGAGAGCGAGGAGCAATGGGAGTGCGTCTTCGGGGGAGCAGAGGACGTCTGAGGAGCGCGTGACGGGAGGAGCGAAGGTGTCGCCTAGCACGTGAGTTTGGCCCGTCAGTAAAGTATTGGACAGCTCGTGTACTAACGTTCAGGTGTAGACTGCGAGCAGGCGCACCACCTATGATTAAGGTGAAGAAAGAGCCAGGAGGATCACCGAGTATGGCTTCGGCACGCCCGCGACCGAAGAGACTCGATCTGTCATCGAGCACGACTGCGCGAGGCCCACAAACGGCGCGTCCGTCTGCACCACTCACTTCACGAGACAGCGCAGGACTGGGCATACAAGATGTTGGACTCGCCTGTCTGTCACCAGGCTTCCAGACACACGACCCACAACTGAGAGAACAGCTCCAACGCAGCCTCGACGTCCGCGACCAACAACGTCAAATCATCGAGGCGAGACAGAAGGGCGGAAAGCCAGGCAGCGCGAACGACAACGGTGAAGGAAGCGCAAGGACAGGACCACAAGACACAACGCTCTTCGGCGTACAGACTCGCACACCTCAGACTTCGCGAAGGAAAGGTCCGCCGCCGGGGTTGTCCATCAACGCGCCCTCAGCACATCAATTCGCGAACGACCGCGTGATCCAGTCCGCCCCTCTACACCAGACGTTCACTGGCTTACGACCAGGTGACCACCCATACACCCGCCACTCCCAGCTTGGCCCCTCAGCCCTTGGCCAAACATCCCACATCCACCACGTCCCTGCAACACAAACCAACAACCGTCTCCCTCCCATCGCAGATGTATTCGCCAACGACCGTCTCGACGCCCCACGCCAGTACGCCGGCAATTCACCATCCTCTCACTCTGACATCCGTCCGCCCGTGCCGTCGCCCGGCTTCCCACCATCATCCTCGCACCACCACCCCAGTGCTCCCGCGCCACTGAGCAGCAGGAGCCGCGAATTCCGCTCCGCAGACGAGGCGGTGCATTCACTCAGCGGCGGTAGGGACGAGCTGATGCCGAAGGTAGTCCACTACCGCGGCGTGCAGCCTCCCACGCCACCCTCGCCCATGCCGAGCTCAGCTATACACCAACGCCCAGCTCCTCACGCCGGCCCCGGCGCCATGTCAAACGGCTACGACCACCCTCCCCCTCCCCCTTCAGCCCCCATGGCGCGACCAGATATCCTCGACCGCACGGCTTCCATGAATGGCCGAAGACGCGGGCGAGAGGAGTACGAGCGGGATCAAGGCAGTAGTCCGCCGCTTGGCGGGAGCGGTGGATTTGGGGGCGTGAAGAGGGCCGCGTTCGCGGTGAGGGGCGAGGAGGAGAGGTATGAGAAGAGTGTACGGGAGGAGGGGGATTGGAGACGCGGTTTGGGGGAGGGGGAGGGCAAGAGGGAGGAGTTTCTGAGGCTTTGCGAACGGGCTTGGGATTTGTTTCATTCGTGAAGGACATGAACTGCGAACTTGAGGAGGGCTGCATGCGTGACAACTCGGCTCAGTAACCGTCATGACTCAAAGCTCGGCTATGCTGGGGAGGTCTTCGTGAGAGACATGGAGATCTCCCGTATTGGCCGACTGCGGACGGCATCTTGCTTGCTGGCGTGAGCTCCGATGGCTCCAGAACCAGCATTACTCGTCAACGGGCGGAGCTTACTACACAATCTCACCATCATACGTGGGGCAAGTCGAAGCTTGCATCATCATGGACACCTCGCGAGGTCTCCAGACCCGGGCGATGGGTCTACCGTACACCGATGTGCTGGCGTCAAGGCGCGAGGAATCTGGGCTTATAAGCCGTGGCGAGGCGTGGCAACGGCCACTTGGGAGGGCTGGCGCAACGGCGTAATGGTAATGAGCATCTGACGGTTGGGATCTGCTTCGATCAAATGGCGGAAACCAGTCCGCTTACTTGCATAGCTTCGATATACCTCTACCACTTTCCGCTTCTGCACCTCGAACAGAATACCTCATATCGTACTAGACGTCTCCTGATCAGTGCACAGGTAAAGCCAACCGCGCACACTAATCATCACATCGCAGTATAAAGAGCGAGCATTCAGTGCGGAACACAATATGTACAGATCATCTAACGATGTAAGGTATATATCACTCTCTCCGGACCACGCAGTGTCATACATGCCTCTTCAATCTTTCCATGAGGCCCGCCCAGTGGTCATCTACTCCAAGCTGTCCCGTGAACGCCGACGCTATGCTTAAAGCTGCCATCGCGATGCGTATGTCGTGAACTAATCTTATGCAAAGTCGCTACATCCCCATCATGCCATTATTCGCGTATGCCTGTGAGTGTCAGTCAACAACGGGCTCTTCATGCTTGGTGTGCGACAGAGGGGAGCTTACCATGGGCTTTATATCCGGGTGCGGCACCGCGTCGAATTGGTGATACTCCGGCTCATACGAGTTGTCAAAGTTGATGTACGCGCCTTTATTCTCCGTTGAGTCGCAGTACCGTGGTGCAGAGAAGACTGTGATGCAGTGCCCATTATGCTCAACCTCGTAGCCATCCATTCGCACTTCATGTGACCGGATGATCGCCTTCAAGTTATTGGCTTCGCAGAAGCGCTTCGTGACGTCCGGCCCGAATTGCAACCCTACGCCTCGTTTCGACGGTCCGCGACCAGGTTGGGGTTGGGGATCAGTCCAGAGCATCTCCATCATCAAGCCCGACTGCCCTGGCTGCCGCTGGTTGTGCCGATTGAGCTTGCGAATATCGTCTAGCGTGATCTTGTCGTCTGAGAACAGGCCACCGTGAAGCGTGAGGTACTTGTCGCCTATGAGTGTTGCCAGGGGGAGAGCGGAGAACGACTCCGAGAAGATTTTAAACACCCGCTCGTTATACTTGTGCTTGCACTCGCCCTCGAACCCGTACATCCGGTTCATATCGTCGGTCTCGTGGTTGCCCCGGTTGAGGAAGAAAGAGGAGGGATACATCCACTTATACGCGTACAACAGGAGTGCGATCTCCGAGCTCCAGGATCCGCGGTCCACGAAGTCACCGTTGAAGAGGTAGCCGTGTGTTGCTGAAGGGTATCCGTTCAACCGGAAGATCTCGAGCAGATCGAAGTACTGCCCATGCGTATCGCCGCAGACTGTAAGTTTCTTCCCAGACTGAATGTGCGTTTCCACCATCGTGGGCTCGTTGTAGACTATGTCTTTCACTTTGAGGATTATCTGGTAGACGTATTTCTTGTGCAGGAGTTTGCCGGTTTTGAAGCGCTCGATCATGTCGTCTATGAAGTCTTGGGTCATCTCTTCTTTCAATGGTACGCCGTCGTACGAGGATTCTACGACCATATTCTCTAGATCCAGACCTTCGGCTGCACTTGGCGCGTCGGCGACTTCGATCGCCTTCAAGAACGCATCTCGCTTCACCATCTTCTGGCAAGCCTCATACTGCATCTTCGCTGTCTTGTCGGCGGGGTTCTTCCTCACGACGATCTTCCAGTCATGTATCGCATCCGCATGTCTCAGCACAGCCGTATTCGCCATGGCTCGTCGATAGTAGGCTTTCACGAAGTTTTGATCGAGTTCTATGGCTTTCGAAGCGTCTGCTATTGCGTAGCCATAGGCTTCTTGCTTGATATATGCCTGCGCTCGGTTCGTGTAGAATGAGGGTTCCTGGTCGTTCGCCTCGATGGCTTTGCTGTAGTAGTCGACTGCCGAGGGCCAGTCATGGGCTTTGAAAGCATCGTTGCCCTTGTTCTTCAACGAGACGGCGTCTTCGGCGGCCATGGTGGGTGGTGGTGACTGTGAGAGTGGCGTGTAGCCGTTGGAGTGCCTTCTATGGGCGAAGCAGGGCTCGGAAAGGTTTGTGTATTTCGCTTCTGAGTTCTGCAAGCTATTCCAGACAGTATCGATGCTCTGCTAAGCTCTGCAAAAGTATCGTGTGAGGTCAAATCTGGCCCTTCACGCATGAAGTCAAATGTTAGCCTTCGTGGAACCTTATTTGAGCCGCAGAAGGTCTGTGCGGCCTGTCCTCAGACAAGTTGACTGCACCTCTTCCACTTTGTCAACTTCCTCTGACAATCACTACAACTTCCATTGAAGAAACCGGGAACTCGCCATCGCAATCACCACTCTCGACTTTACAATTCAAATCATCTCACGATGTCCAACCGCGGTCTCCGCGCCTGCATGGTCTGCTCGTTCGTCCAGTCAGCGACCAAATTCCTCCAAAACGGCTGTCCAAACTGCGAAGACTTTCTCGAGATCCGGCAAAATCCCGACAGCTTACAAGAATGCACTAGTGCAGTTTTCGAGGGCATGATCGCACTGGCGGACCCGGAGAGCAGCTGGGTGGCGAAGTGGCAGCGCCTGCAAGGCTACACGCCAGGGACGTATGCTGTGAAGGTCGAGGGAGTGGTTAGTGATGTGTTGATGTGATGTTGGGAGAAGTTGCTGACTGGTGTGTAGCTGCCGGATGAGTATATCAACGCGGCTGAGAATGCGGGCGTGCATTACATCCCGAGAGATGGCAGTACGGGCGAAGATATTTGAAATCCGAGCATGCGGGCTGTTTTCTGCGTGATTAGCGTGGCGTTAGGTGTGAGAAAATGAGGCGAACTGGGAGCTCGCAGCGGACTTCGCGAAGGAGAGGAGTCAAAGCACGGCCAACGGCTGAGGCCATCAGAATTTGTTCAGCTACTATTGAAGGCAATCACTTTGCTGGCTATCCTGCACTATACTAGGTTTCAACCCCTACCCGGACTTCTCAGTTGCTCATCTCTTCATTCTCATTCTTCAACGTCTTTGCTACAGCACTGACAGGAGAAACTGGCATCTGGGCGCGGGCATTCCCAGCATTGACGGCTGGAGCACTTGGTGCAGTAAGACTGCTAGCGTCCAACGCCTGAGGGCCAGGACCCGATTGATTGGCTCCGCTAGCAGTATTTGCTTGTCGTGATTCTGACCGCAGCTCAGGGACGCCATCATTCGAACGCAGCCTCAGCATCCTCTTTGCGACCTCAGACTCCAGTGTGACTTGGGCACCGCTCTGATAGCGCATGGTCTCGGATCTGGGATGGTCTGGAGCTGTCCAGCGACCACTGAGCGTCAGTAAACGGATGCATTCGTGCAGAAGCATTATGTAAGCGCGACCAATGATGCGTTCGGGTGGACCATGGATGAACATGTGCCATTTCCTCGGAATCGGATGCGTGTTGCTCTGCCACACGACCGCAGCATGGTAACGATCGTCGAAATGAGTGATGGCGACGTTGAAGGTCGGATCTACGCCTTGCTCGTCTGCGATCTGCTGGGGGTTCAAGATTCTGAAGAGGATTCGTGCATTAGCTGCATCTGTCAGCATTTGTGATGGACAATTCTATGCGCGGGAATGACGAGCTTACCCAGAGCCTGTTCGCGAACAAGTGAGATATTGACATTTTCGGTAGCAGCCATATTCGAAGTCGTGCAGAATGTAGCTCTTCCTCAGGGCCACATGGGCTCATACTCTGGCGGCCTTATGAAGGCCACCTCTAGCTCAGTGACTCACGGCTCATCTAGCAGATGCTCATCGCGATCTTGATCACTTGATATTCCGATCCTGAGTTGATCTCAGATGGAGATTTCGGAACGCGAGACGGAGATCTGCAAACATTAGCCTCCGCAGACGTAGCACCTCCGGATTTGATGCGCCTTTCCACTGGACATAGCTTAGTCACCAAGATAAGTGCGCTGATTCACTGGTAGATCCATTGGCCATACGTGTACAGACACATCCACTGAACTCACTTGCTTCCAGAGCTGCGACTAGGACTGCTCTACCTACCGCTCGCCCCAGCTCACATCAAGTGTGCCATGCGAATCATCACTGTCCATCAGCATCACTACTCTCAAGTGCTCATCTCATCGTCCGAACTCGACGTCTCTTGCTTGACATTGGTGGCCCTCACAGGCCTTGGCGCCGTGGCTTCGTTTGCAGAAGCTGCAGCAGGCGCCCGTTGCTCGGGATGCGGATGATGAGGACGTGAGGCGTAAGGCTGGTGACCGGGGGCGTTCGAGATCGATGCCGCATGCGAAACCTGTGCGTCGTTTTCATTCGCAGCTTGGGACGGGTTGAGTCCAGCAGCGGCACCACTCGGAGCTTGCTGTGTTGGCGGTGCAGCACCGCTCGATGGAGCTGACGCCAAACCTGTTCCTGCTCCCGGACCTTGCCCACCAGTCTGGTTCCATGCCGTACTCTGGGCAATCGCAATGTCCATCGTGACCGTGCAACCATTCTGGAAAGTCACCAATGTCTCGAAGTCCTGTCGGAGAGGTGCGAGCCACCCTCTAGTTGTTGAAAGTAATTGTACAGTCTCCACCAGAAGGGCAATGAGAGCAAGTATTGGCGTCTCAGCACCGGGACCGGAGATGAACTGATGCCATTGTTGATCAGGTGCGAGGACGGCCTGCCAAATGAGGGTAGCGCGGTACCCAATGTCTGGTCGAGTAGTCACAACATCGAAGCGCGGATCCATGTTACGTTCCATCGCTATGCGCTGTGGTTGGAGGTTTCTGAAGAGCGGACGGGCGTTGGCTGCACGGATCAGTGTCACTTTGTGCGGCTGCGGAAGCGAGGAGGAGCCTGTCCTTACCGATGACCTGCTCGCGTATTGATAAGTAGAAGGTGGAGTTTGACATTGTCTGATCTGAGCCGCAGGAGTGGGCCGGGTGTAGCGAGATGCTGTACGGTCCCGCTGTAGGACTTTGTATGTAGTACTACATCTTTCACTTCCGCCTCAGAGACAGGCATCTGGTGATTTCGCTCTTTTCTTGTCGTGAGTAGCGTCTCCGCGGGACTAGATGACCGTAGAAGCGTCCTGAATTCTGTGCGAGTCTACTGCGGGTGCTGCGTACATAGCTCTGGGCCGCACGTGACATATCACTGAACGCAGCTAGAACCTGAGGGCCACCGTAATCACCTTGGACATGGTCTGGGATAGGATTTGGGACCGAGGGACATGGGGCGTACCCACGCTAGGCCACTGTTCTCAAAGCTAGTGTCTGATGATCTCGGACCAATACGGTCTCCCATATCTAAGCTCTTCTTGCAGACCCTCCAGAGCGGACGATCTGAGCCCATGATTGCGGTGGGGTGTGGAAGCTCTGTACGTCTGAGTCTCCGGCGCTGGGATCCGCAGTGATGGTGTCTGTAGTGACTATGGCATCGAGACCCAGATTTGATGTGTTGTGTTCTAATGTCTCAATTCTTGGAGTGCTGGTGCCCGGGATACTAATGTCTCCGACTTCAAGGTTTGCGATGTCAGTATCTGTGAGGTCAGCATCTGTAGTATTTGGCTCTGTGACGGCAACCACTGGCATGCCGGACATCGCACGGGGCCATATATCGATTATATGTGGGATCAGTGCAGTACCAGTGGAAGTCTTCGCTGGAAAGAAACGGCTCTTGCGCCTGAATAGCCCCTCTTCCTGGCCATGGCAGTCCAAAAGCCAAACAGGCGTCAGGATTCAAATACGCAGAAAAGTGATCGCTATCATGGGGAGGACCGACGTCATGTGCACGAGCCGTCGTCTGATTCCACACTGGCCTTCTAGCATCTCTGAGTCCATAGCAAGCCAGCTGTCACCTTGTATGCTCATGATTTCGGCATCCAGGAGGATGGGCGCTGACCAGCTATCGCACTTCATCAGCAGTCGTACACTCTCTTGCAGTAGCAGATGGAGCGCTTCCTCTGGGGCACTGTGTCCCGGTCCGACGAGGAACTGATGCCAGGCACGCAACTTAGACGTGTCCTGCCATACTATCACGGCACGATACTTGTCGGTACTGTGCACTAGTACAATGTCGATTACTGGGTCGAACTTCTCGAGCTGTATCGAACGCTTGGGTAGGACAGCCCTGAAGAGAAGTCTTGCGTTGGCTTTGGCGAAGGAGTCAGTGATGAGGACGTTGGTAACAGAGGGAGATGCTTACCGATGGCCTGTCCGCGGACATCAAAGAAGCTCACGATGTTGGACATTGATCTCGCGCGGGTATGGTTCAGCAGCCTCGCGTCTACAAGTGATGAAAGTACGCTTCAACCACACCTATAGATTCCATGGTCCGCTCGGCCATCTGCAACGCATCTGCTTGAGATGTTTTTGTGCTCCGCCATCTTGAAGATGCACAGAAAGAGGATCTAGGAGGCGATCTTACTACATCGTGTCGGAATGTGGCGATCTCACGGGTAGTGAGCTTCAGATCTTAGTCTACAGGATAATTGTATCATTGCCTACAGGCCTTTTCTCCGGTCAACTCCTACGGTCTGCTTTGCTTTGAATCAGGTCGTCCAGAGAAGTATGCAGCTTGCCAACTCCGATGTCAGTCCAGAGAGAAAATCACCTGATTGGCTCACGATTGCCGGCGCTACTGCCGGTACGCAATGTTACCACTGCGTCAAGCGCGCTATCGCGTCTTCGACACATGCATCAAAGTTTCTTGATCATGAACCAAGATCATGGCAGAGGACGTCTCGATGACGGACAGTTCAATCACGGCTCCCGTGCAGCCAGCTACGCAGACGTCCACATCATCCAGAAAACGAGTGCGGACCCCAAAGACTCAGACTCTCGCAAACCTCACTCTGCGCAATCCACTATGGGCCTATATCCATCTCTCCCTTGTCACGGCCAAATTTCCAAGTTCATACCCGAACTACCCGCCTCTAGATTCCTTCACAGCGCATCTCCACCTCACGTCTGCGTTGTCACAATTCCTCGGTCTTCACGGCGGAGCCATCCCGATCGACATCCTCAAACTTGAGGGTCAGGATGTGTGGGTCCGCATCCCGGCCGACGATCGCGTGGGCTTTGTAGCAGCTATGGGAGGCTGGGTGGGTAGAGGTGGCGAGGGATGGAGAGTCGTGGGGTGGAGTTCGTGGAGTGCTGGCGCGAGTGGGAGGGATGGAGGGAGAGACTTGTTCGGGGATTGAGGCACTGATGTGGGTTCGCGCCTATGACTTGTGTCTATCCTACAGTGCGTCCTGACTATCTGGCACGCATGCGAAGCAATTGCGTTGGCGCACTCCAAGGCCTGACAGGCGTCGCATGGCAATTGGTAAAGAGGCATGCTCATCGCCAACGCTGGACGCTCAAATACATTACAACGCTATCGCCTCCTGCCAACCTGACTTACATGGCTTGCTCGATTCGCCGCAACCGCCGTGTGCAACGACCTCCAAGCAAACTCAGCGATTTACTCCACGCTTCCATCCAGCAACCCTAATTGCCTCATCCTAGCCGGGTTCATCCCACCAAACGCTGCCCTCTTCGCAGCCTTATCCGCTTCATCTTGGTCTGGAGACCCAGTGGTGGGCGGTGTAGCGGTCTGCATTGGCTCGAAAGACTTGTAATCAGCGTGGGCTGAGCCAGGTCTGCTAGATGCGCCCTTAATGGAAAAACCGGCATTAGCATCATCTGCATCCGGAACGTCAAGCGAGGTGTCGATTGCGATCGTCTCGCCGTCAGTGGCGGTGATGTCGCGGACTGTGTCGATATCAGTGTCCATGGGATCTTGATCGAAGTCCGCAGGCGGCGGGGGAGGTGGCGGTGCAGGAGGCGCGGAGTCACTTTGCTCGGTGCGTAGCTTCTTCAAGACCGCATCATCAGCAGCATCGTTCGTGTCATCCTCTTCTCGGTGTCTCTTCAGCGCCGTTGAGCTCTCTGACCCCGCGGGCGTTGCTTCCGGCCCAAGTGTGTCATCCTCATCATCAGACAGCACAGGCTCGTCGATGTCCGCGGAACCAGCAGTAGCTTGCGGCGAGCCAGGCGGTGTATGGCTCTCCTCGCCTGCGGCAGCTTTCACGTTCTTACGCTTCTCATGCTCTGCCTTCTTCTTGATGGCTCGCGCAAACGTCTCGTGTGCGTACTTCTTCACACTCTTCGCATGCTTATCGCTGATCTTGGAGGGATGCTCGATTCGCTTGTTCTTGAAATCTGTGGCAGTGATCTTCTTGCTGATTTCTTTGGCCAGCTTCTTCAGATCGTCTTTTTCCATCTTCTTCTTGAACTTGTTCACGACGTGCATGATATGTGGTTGAAGTGTGCCTTCGTATAGCTTCTTCTGTTTGTCTTCGGGTAATGATCTCCACTTGTCCTCTTTCTTCTCCTTCTTGGGGGTCTCCACAGGTGCGATAACTTGCACAGGCTTCGGTGCGTCAGTCTGCGTGCCGACGATATTCTTGATAAGATCTTGTATCGCCTGCTGATCCGAGATGGCTTTCGGTGGCGGTGGAGGCGGTGCCGGCATGGCTGGCATGCTCGGACGCTGCCATGACGTGTTTCCACCTCGATCGTAGTAGTAGATTGAGCCATTCGGTGCTATCGATTGGAACCATCCAGGTGGCAGATCGCCAGCAGGCGGAGGTGGACGGAAGCGAGGTGGTGGACGGAATGCATGCCGCATGGGTGCGTTTGTTCGCGGCCCAGTGGGTGCACTTACCCGATCAGGTGACTTGCTTCGCGATCGTGACCGTGTTCGTCGTCGGGTGTCATCGCGACGATCAGCTTTGCGTCCACTGTCCAACGCTGGGTCGCGCTTCACGCGTGGTATCCGATATCCGATCTCGAGCTTGCTCCATGCCTCTAGTAGTGCCTTCGCTTGACTTGACACGCGCTCATCTTCATTCTCGACCAGCGGAAGTACGGCGTCCTCGATCTTCGAATCCTGGATCTTGTTCTTGGTGATGCGTGGCAGCTTATCGAGCACATCCAGTATTTGCAAGCAGATGTTGACATCTTCCGAGAAGTTCCCGATAGCTGTCTTAAGATGTCGATAGCCGTGCATGCGTACCACTTGGTTGATGATGTGCGCATCTGTCGCCCGTTGTAATCGGTTGAGAAGCTTGACTGCAATCCATTTCTCCTTGCATTGCGGCAGCTGAGCCATGACACTACGCACGCCACCTTCATCAAGCTCCCTAGGCTCGACGTTGTTGACATATTCCTCGTCATCCTCGCCAGTCTTCTTTTTCCTCGGCTTTTTCGCGGTTGCTGTATCCCATGCATCTGCGTCGTCGATACCGAGAGCCTCGATCGTAGCTTTAGACAGCTTCGTAGCGCGCTCAGTCTGTGTCCGGCCACCGATGTAGCCAGTACAGTTAGGCTCACCGCAGTAGCAAGGTTGTGGGTCTGCACCATATCGATCAACGTTGTAGTTGAAGACGATCTCTTCGCCAGCTTTGATGTGTCGCTCGGCGAAGATGCCCATTCGCAATCGATCGCCGACCACCCACTTGTCAACATACGCATTCGGGTTGCACGAGTGATTGCAGAATCGTCCAAGGTTACCCTTCGTCGTCGCGTCGACAAACTCGCCTTTGTTGAGTGACATGAAGTAGAAGTGCTTGATGCCTTCCTCGTCGTACTGCTGCATCTTCCGCCGGAACACCTGCTCACCGATGACTTCGCCGATATACTCGAAGACGAAGTCATTCGGCTCGAGGTCAGAGTCTGCTCGCAAGCCATAGCCTTTCTTCTCTGTCTTGATGACAGAAACGTTTGCCCACTGTTTTCGTAAGAAGCGTTGATTTTCGCAAGCCGAGCCACACCCGCAATCTCGGGCGCACTCCATTTTGGTGGCGCGATTGATGCAGTCTGAATCCTCGCCACAGGCATTGTTGTGCTTGGTTGCTGCATCTATGAGACGTGTCAGCCATGTTGTGAATGCTGTATTAACACTTTGTCAAATATGCTGTTGCCACTCACCCCACTCTTCAGCACAGTCGCACTCAAGCGCTGGATCAGTGATGCCCATGTACTTGTTGGCGTAAATGCATTCCGGCAGCACCTGAAAGCTACTCGTGGCTTCTGACGTCTTGTTCTCGTACTCCAGGAACATTTGTGGCGCCCGCTTTTCCACCTTCTGTGACACTGATCGCGACAGCTTCGGCTGCTTGCCAGGCTCGAGCTTCAGCGAGACTCCGCCGCCGATGTGGTCTTCCTCCTCCGTCTTAGGCATGGGCGATTGCGTGGCACTCTGCATCTTCGTCGGTGACCGCGAAGGTCGCTTGACGCCTCTCGGTGTGCTGCTGTCCACCGCTGGGGCCAGTGCCGGCGACCGATCACCGTCCGCCGGTAGTGCCACGGGTATAGTGTCCATATCTTCTGCATCGCTTCCTTCCTCTTTCAGGTTCATGCCTCGCACTTCTGATGCCAACCGGCTTGACGGTACTTCTGCCATAGTGACGTGCCGTACGGGGGTGCGGGTGATGGTGCTGGGAGGTGCTCCGTCTCGCGCGCGGGACTACCGAAGGTTGTCTACGGCATGTGCAAAGTGTGGCAGCACGAGTATTCGAATTTGCGATGTACGGGATGTGAAGGAGCAAGGCGGTGCGGAGTGTGAAGCAAAGTTCGACACTGGTCGAAACCGAACTCAAGGATGCACAGATTGCTGCAACATAGACACAGCCGACACGCAGCCTCGTGAGAGTCCGCAGTGAATGTAGAGATTGCGCGCGGGTGGGAGGATGCTCGGCCAGAGCGTTTGGACCGTAGAAAGATAGATGATCTACGGTAATGAGTGACTTGATCTGTCTACGCCGCTACGTGATCGGTACCCACTACGTAAGATCTTGCTGGTCTACTGCTCTCTGCACAGCATCTTCATCGGTATCAGGCGGTCGCTGAGGGAATGATGGACGACACCGCCCCTACAATGATATGTGATGGCAATGAAAGCCGCGCTGTAAGTGAAAGAAGCTGGTAGACTTGTGCCTGGGAATGAACTCTTTGGGCAACGCCAAGCCACCACGGCTTCACCCGTTAAAGCAAGGAAAGCGTCGACAGAGGCAGATTTGTCCTCACAAGAGCTTGACAAGCCTGGGAAGCAGCGTCCCGAGCTGTGCTCATAGACTGTCGGCTGTCGGTGTTCGTTGGCGTGCTGGACCTTTGGAAGATACCTTCGTTTCCGAGCTGCTCAAAGGCTTAAAAAGGCGATCTCCTTCGTGCAGAAGCCTAGATCCTAGTATTGCTGTATGAGAGACCACCTCAAAGATTGCGGCTTCGAGGGCTCGCTTGCAGGCTTGTCGATCGCATGAGATTATGCCGCTTTATAACAGTCTGAATCGCTCATAGTTAGTATGGTGATTCGAGAGACACATCGATTGGCCGGAGAAGATTGCCTCTCGCAACATCGCCTGGAGTGAAACAGCTGACGCAAAATCAAGCGTCATCTGACCTACTTAAGCATCTGTCAATGGACTTCCATATCACGATGGTGCGGACTTCTGATGCAATAGGTATTGAAACATACGGAAGGTTGGTGTCGCGAGTGCGCAGAGTGGAGGTGCACGAGTCCCCGGACGCGGCTTCGTGCCGTTCCGGCTTCGACCACTCCATCTATTCGATCACGTCTCTTGGTGCATTCAATGCCTTCCACGACACACCCTGTGGTCAAGGACGGAGCGTATAGAATCAGACTTGCTGTCCAAGTTCCCTATCCCGAACGAAGAGTGGGATGCACGCTATGTCACCATTGCGAATGCCACCATGGCCGGCTCAGATCAATGAGCCGGTCGAACCCCGCAGCCACTGCCTTTTCGGCACACTCGAGAATGCTTAGCAGATCGTCCTTGCAGATCTTCTCAATCATTCGTTGATTTACCCAGAGGAGCTTACTTACCATTCAAGATGTCACTCTGCCTCTACGATAGACACCGATCGTTGACATGGGTCAGGCGAGGAGCATGGCGGGGTTGGAGACATCCTATTGTGACCCATAAGGTAAATACATAGGTAGGTCCGCAGTCATTGTATTTCGCGTCTCACGACTTGCACTCTAAAACTCGATCATGATCACACATCCATACCTGGCAATAGCCTGTCTTTCCGGTGTCGCAACACATCGGGTGTCGGTCACAGTTGATGCATCCAAATCTCTTGGTCCTCTCCCACAAACCTCTCGCTTCTTTGGCTGCGATGAACCGAATGAAGCCACTCAGTTGAATGGCTCTGCCTTGATCAAGGAGCTTGGCGAACTTGGTCCATCACAGACGTACTTTCGAACACACAACCTGCTCACTACTGGAGATGGCTCGCCACGCCTCAAGTGGGGTAGCACTAATGCCTACACCGAGGACGAGACTGGGAATCCCATATACAATTGGACCATCGTTGACGATATCTTTGACACCTACCTTGAGCGTAATGTCAAGCCGTACGCGCAGATTGGCTTCATGCCGAAGGCGCTGAGTAACAATCCCGATCCATACGAGTTCTACTTCGACGAGACTCTCTCGTACAATGTGATCTTCACGGGCTGGAGTTATCCCCCGAAGAGCTACCAAAAGTGGGCGGAGCTGGTCTACCAGTGGGTGAAGCATTCTGTAGAGAGATACGGAGCTGAAGAAGTGAACAGCTGGTACTGGGAAGTGTAGGTCTAGTCCGACATCCCCTTGGTCGACGCAAACGTACTGACAATCATGGTGCAGCTGGAATGAGCCCAACATTCCGTACTTCAATGGCACAGAGCATGAGTTCCTGACCCTCCACGACTACGCTGTAGATGCAGTCCGTCGCGCTCTACCGACTGCTCGTATAGGTGGGCCAGAGATCGCAGGCGGGGGCACTGGTGCAAGTGGTGACTACCTGCGTCAGTTCCTGCAGCATACTGTCGATGGTCAGAATGCTGCTACAGGCCAGATCGGAACAGAGCTCGATTTCATCAGCTTCCATGCCAAGGGCTCACCGACATACATCAACGCTAGTGCTGCCACGCCAGGACATCTCCAGATGAATGTGTCTGCGGCGCTACAAAATGCTCGAGATGCGTTCAATGTCATCAAGGAGTTTCCCACGCTTGAGCACCTCCCAGTCATCATCGGCGAGGATGACCCTGATGGCTGCGCGGCTTGCGCTAGCCCAGCGTATGGCTACCGTAATGGCATTGTGTTCCCCAGCTACACCGCCGAGTCTTTCGTGCGGCAGCTTGATCTTGCTGCAGAATATGGGATAGATCTCCAAGGCACATTGACCTGGGCATTCGAGTATGACGGCCGGAAGTACTTCGACGGGCTACGAGTGCTCACAACAAACGGCATCGATAAGCCAATCCTCAACATCTTCCGAATGTTTGGCAAGATGACTGGAGACCGCGTGAAGGCCCAAAGCAGCGCTCAGCTGGCACTGCAGGATGTCGTGGTAAATAGTGTACAGAGAGCTACTGATGTCGGTGTGCTTGCAAGCTCCGATGAGGGCTCCGGCAAAGTTGCTGTCATGATATGGCACTACCACGACGATGATCTGCCCAAGCCAGATGCCCAGATCGAAGTTGATGTGCACGGACTGGCGAAGAATTGCAAGTCCGTAAAGTTGACGCACTATCGCATCGACGACAACCACAGCAATTCTTACACCACATGGCTAGGTATGGGATCGCCGCAACAGCCTACATCGGAGCAGTATGAGACACTGCGGACTGCCGGGCAATTGCAGACAGTGGGCAGGCCGAAGTGGCTCAGGTTGAGGGGTGGCAAGGTGATGGTAGATTTGAACTTGCCGATACACGGCACTTCGTTGCTAGTGTTCGAACGATAAGATGCTGCATGTATGATATCGCATTGCATCATGGCGTTCATGCGGCGCGTAGAGTGAGACTTCGGCGGCTGGTGTAACAGCAGGGCCGAGACTGCATGTATTTCGAAACCAAACTGGCAATGTGACTGCTTCTTCAAACCATGGCGAAATGGCTAGTTGCACAGCTGGCGGAGTGTGAGAGAAGTGCACTTGAGCGAGCGACGGGTTCTCTACTTTGTATCGTCCACGTCCCGTGCAGTCGGAATGGACTAACGGACCTCGTCCCGGTTCGGCAGTACTCTGACGAGCACGGAAGAATACTCGAAGAACAATCTTGGGTCGGCGCGTGCCGTGCCTCCTGCAGGTCTTGCGCCATGGCTCCACCCGGTTCTTGACAACACACGTCAATCCCAAGAAATTTGTTGGCATCGCATACCGAGTGTAATCATGTTGCAATGCCCAATGTAACGCCGAGCCTGTCACCTGAGACTTAGCAATGGCTTCGGCAGCCTCTGTCTGTAAGTCGATCATGTATATATGTTCAGGTCCTCACACGGTCCGTTCATCACTTCATGCACGAGTTGAAAACAAGATCGCGACTAATGCACCCTCTGCATGCTCCTGCAGCGCGTTTCATCTCCAGACGGCGGACGCATTTTCCTTCCATCTCCTATCACCCGCGCTCCCTGCAAGTTATTCAGCAGGCGCTGCGTATTACTCTCGTCTTCTGTGCACCAGACCGCGCTTTTCTACAATGGCCCCCGCCATGCATCTTTCCTAGTCCCCTTGCATTGACGCCGACGCACTTCTCACACACTCGTTTGAACCTCCTACACAGCGTCTGCAGTCTTGCTGCACCTCTCCTCACGAGCTTCTCACGCCGAGCGCATCTGCCTGGATCTGTACCTTCGAAGCGCGCACCACAGAGCACTTCTCTTTTGTCTTCGACCGGCCCGACCTAATGACTTGACGAGCTGTACGCGCCTCAGCACCTTGAGCGACTTCATATCTGTACGACTTCCCGACCTTTGCGACGTATGTTTCTCATGAGTCTGCGACACGACGATCCGAACTGTTCCCCTTTATCTGTCAACCTATGGCTGGCTATGGCCCTCGCGACGGACCGGGCTTCTCTAATGACGAAAAGGTATACCGTTTTACCGCAGCTGGGCACAAGGCACAGGACTTACATCACAACGCAGAATTACCTATTGGCAGAGATCATAAAATGCGCTTCCATATCGTCCACGAACCTACTTAATGTGGTAATGGCAAATCAAATACAACCACGATGGGAGGACATGCCTCTCCCGCCAGGTGCGGCTATCCTGCGTTGGAGTCCAATTCGTGGCAGGTTGCTAATACCGAACAGGCCGGTCCCTCAATGCCTGTCGCTTTGCCTTCGAAGAGCTCAAACGCGCTGCACACTCCCCACTATCCCAGAACGTTCCTCACACACCCCTCTCAGCACCAATCGGCGGCTCCCTCAAAAGACCCTGGGGCTCTGACGCAGCCCCACCTCGCGCGATCATGCCCAAGCTCACGTCTACATCTGGAATGAGTCTGCCACCGCAAATGTCATCGCAAATCGGTCAAGCGCAGCCACCGAAACGCAAGCGCGGACGTCCGCCGAAGAATCCACCTCCAGCGCAACTTGAGTCCGCCGCGCTTGCGGCCTCGATTGGCACTGTTGGACCAGCATATGCGCCGCGCGAGGCACTACAATACACCGCGCCGCTGCCTTCCATGCAGACTTCTTACCCTTCGGGTCCCTCAGCTCCCGATCCTCGCGCCTCGCTCCCGCCGCTTCAACGCGTGCCCATCTCCGGTATGATTAGCACGCCCACAGGTCAGAAGACGTCGAGCAATTCCAGCTCATCTTCGGGAAAGAGGAAACGAGGCAGAAGCATGCGTCTGGAGCCCAGTAGCATGGCGCAGATGCAGCCACCGGTCTACGAGAGTCCATATGCCGTACAGGCGGAGCAGAGGGATTCACCCGCTCTAGCAGCTATAACGCGTCACAGAGAAACGAGTGGAGCTGGTACAATACCTTCGATGATCCCAGGCCCGCCGCTAGCTCCTGCGCCGGCTTTGGAGCAGGCGACACAGCAACCGAGTGAACCTCGCATGGTCACTGCAGGACCCGATAGGCCTCCCTCCTCTGGTCCTACTGAGCCGACCCGATCTCAGACATGATTGCAAAGTCTCTACGCCTACTTTGCAATCGCTTCAGCTTTGCCATAATCCTGTGATGCGACCAGAACTTCCTCACCGACACTGCCACACGGCAACACAACACCTTGCTTCGAATTTTGCTTTCCTTAACGATCTGGTTCTGCACAACGATGTACCATCAAGACGAACTTGAACGGACGCGGACTATTGTATCACGACTTGACTTTCCTTACGAAGACTTGGGCTGGCTGTATGATATTCCCCTGATGATGTATAATACGCTCTGAAACGGACAGATACATGGCGGATGAATGAGAGGATGTAATATTAGAGATGTGGGACAAGGCAGCAATGTAACGGGATTGACATCAATCCAAGTCTCGGGAACTTTCGCACCGGTTTCACCAAGATCCCATCCATGTCGGGTCATCGACTGCTTATCGTAGGATTGGAGTGCCACCTCTCTGCCCTTTCGCCAAAGGTCATGCAAGCCCTGAAGCCACCATCGAATGCTAATTCTGCATCGCTACACGACCACGGGCGCAATCGCTCTCTTCTGGCCGAGAAGTCAGCACGTAGACCGCGTATAACGACGTCGACGCCTCATTCGCTTACATTGGACAGTTCAAACGAAGCGCTCCACCACTGCATGCTTCAGTACCTCGTCGGCGGACTGCATAGCAGCGAAATCGGAGTGGCAGGCTTTGCCCTTGACAAGCACCATGCAGTGCTTCGGATCCTCGGCGTCGCTCACCACAAGCGCCGTGACTGCTGCATCAGCCCCAGCAGATCTCAGGACCAACTCGAAGTTGCCCTTGCTGCTTTTTCCAACAAGTGTCACACGCGCATTAGCTGGGATTTGTCGTCAGTGTCCTAGCACGCTCCCATGTTTGGCTGCGTCACATACCGAGGATCTGCTGACGAAGCGCAAGACAGGCACTACCCTGCATTGACTGAATCTTGACCTTATCGATGCCTGACTGCTCTTTGTCGACCGTGACATTCGATGTATCGCCATGTGCGCTTGCTGCCATAGATTGCAGTGCTTCTTCGACATGATTAGACCAGACAAAGGGACTCTTCCGATCAATGGTGATACGTCGGGCTTGCTGAATGAGACGAGCAGTATGTGTGGCGATATACTGGATGGCCTCTTCGTCAAGTACGGGCGCCTCCATGTCCGCGTTGAGGGTCTGTAGAGTCTCCTCGATCTTGGCTTTGGTCTTGTGCTCCATTTCAGTGAGCTTGAGTCTATCGTCCATGGTTGCGTAAGATCAAAGCCATTTTTCAGCACGTGTCTGCTACGTGGTATTTGGGCAAGAAAGGACTTGTATGGCCGAGTGAAGGGGAGGAAGACTGGGTGTTCACGGAAAATTGGGCTCGTGCGGGACCAGAATGGTGCAAACCAAATGCGTTTGGTCACGTTGGTAGTACGACGGCTACGTGCCTGGTCTGAGCGATCAGCCACCCGTCATGATGTCTCGATGTGACGGCGAAGCGAAGTGTCGTTCGAGGCACAAGCGGAGGAGCCTTGATACTCATCTTCCTGGACTCATTCATTGACATGGAGGTGTCATTGTGTACATGGGAATATTGCAAGAATGTCCTCACTTCCAATATTTCATTACCTTACATCCCGATCCCGCAAACAGCATGGCCAAGCAGCGCATCGGCGGTCCGGCACAAGTTCCAACCCGACGTTAGTCGACCTGCTACCAGACCTGATAAAGAGCGTCGCCAGAGCTCGCCAAACCCCAGGCCGATCAGAACATCGAGTAAGACCCTTCAACGCCTCCAGACAGCATCGAATACACCCAGCATGCTGCCTCGAGAGCAAGATCGCCAGCAGAGCGTCCCGACACAAGATATATCGACAGGACGGCGTGTGTAATAACTGAAAGCTGATCAGCAGGTGGAGGTAAGCCGTCGGACAGAATTAGTGCTCACCTATCATTGCGTCGCGACAGTCCGCCACGCTGTATGATGAACGAGCGCGCAGCTCACTGGCATGTCTGTGCAAGATCAGATTCAGTTTCCTTTCGATGGACGCGAACACAAGCACATATAAGCGCTCTTGCATGGCGTCGTCCGCTGAGTCTCCGCCCGACTTTCCGTCCCCACTCATGCTCGGCACTGGCGCGCGCGACTTGTCAGCTTGCAGCGGCCCAGTGATCATGCATGCAGACTGTGCCGTGCCATCATGGCAATGGCAATCTGCTGCTGGACATTCCATCACCCCCTTGTCGATGCTCTCAACGAGCCTGCCGGTCTCCCCAGGCAAACCTCCCTGTAGTACGTCCACTCTGCGTAGCAATTTCTCTGACAAACTCCGCACAATTTCGAAGCCAGCAGCCAGGGGCAGACTGTCTAGCGTTGCGGCCAGCTCGCAGGACTGAGCTTGCCAGATGGCTTCAGACATTACCTCATGGTCCCAGATCCACTCGCCTCCCTCGCTGTGGTCGTGAGCGGACATGATGATTGCGGTGACCGATTTGGCGAGAGCTCGGACGCCATCGGGTAGGAGCTGACCAGCGGCGTTCCATAGCGCTCTCACATGCTCGTTCTTGCGGAAAGCTTCGAAGATGCTTTCGTAGATGGAGTGGTGTAAAGATGTTGTGTGGTCTGGGCCACAATATGTTGCTTGTGTGGATGTCGTCTTCGCCGAACGCAGCGGATTAGGCTCTGACATCTGAAGGTTATCAGGTCGCAAGATGACTCTTGATCCATTAGAATGCACAGTGATTACATATCCTCTTTATACGTCAAAGTATCACAGCAATTTCGCGATAGGTCCGTGGCAATTCGACAGATGGTCGTACTTGCCTCAGACACAACGACACGCTCGCTATGATAGCATGCAATTGCGGTGACGGCTTGAGACAGTGTCCTTCTTGAACGTCACGACGTCGCCAATGTCTGTCAGTACGTTCGGTGCACATTGACAGATAACGGGAATATTGCTTATCATGTAAGGGACTAACGAAGCCAAACGCAAGCGCCGCTTGAGTGGCTTAACAAAGCTAACTTTCTGGGAAGTATAGAGTGTTTGTCGTAGATGTTGATGTGCGGTGAACGCGCACATTGAATCAGGCTACCTTGGAGTGCAAGTACTAAATTCGATGGAGATCTGTTAACGAGCAAACACTGGTAAGCTTAGGCCGTCTTCATCTCGATGGACCCCCGTTCAATGACTGACCAGTGTTGACAATCGCCTCCTGACTCTCCGCATCATCGTCACGACCATATAACCCACTCACATTCTCCCTCCGTGAATGCGGCTTGGTCTTCGATTGACTCCGATTCTGCATCGCATAAGCCTCGCGGGAGTACGACACATTCCCATGTTTCCGCGAGCCATCAACGGTGCCGAAAAATCTCGGCATGAACAGCGTGATCATGGCTTTGAGTGCAGGCGCACAGCACGTGATAAGTGCGACATTGATCTCTATCCCTGAGATCACCTGGTTGTAGCCGTATGTTCCGTCGTTATCAAGCCCCATCCAGAAGTTGTAAAAGACCTTGAAGCGGATCGCACTGATGATAGTGACCACCCAGCCGAGTGAGAGCGCAATGCCGACGATGACTTTCCTGCGAAGATTGAGTTGCAAATTCCACAGCATTGCCATTGGAATAAGGAGGACGACCACGTCAGTCAAGATGGCGAGACCCGCGGTGACAAGCGAGAACGCCTTCTCGTCGATACATTGGAAGTCATCCGGCGGCACAGGACGGTAGCGATTCCAATAAGCGGAGACCGGGATGCACTGAAACAGGGCTGCGATGAAGACCGAGATCATGTGGCCGATGTTAATGGCGCCAAATACGAGTAGCGTCCATTTGATAGCCTTGCGCCGATCGCCGAGCCGTAAGAAGAAGACGACCATCGATGCTTTCACCAGGCCCAGCACCGGGTTGTAAAGTACTTGTTGAGCGAGACTGTATTTGGTGGCGAGAATAGTCTCCTCCAGGCTGAGCTTCGGGATGTCGACAACATGGTAGCCGAACCAGTTCATTTTGATCCAGATGTATTCCACCACTGCGTAGGAGACTGCGAACGCCCAGCCGATAAGGCACAAAGTGTCATCTATCCAAGACTTTAGCAATCGCGACTTGACAAGCTCGCCAGGAAGTACCACACACCCCAATAGAACTGCTTCATCCAAAGTCGGGTTGCCACCCGTGCTGCCACGGATACTGTGCTAAGGATTGGGAAGACGACCACAGCGGCTAGGACCCGCGGCTGCATGTTCTCGGCCATCTCGACGCTGCGCCCGGCGATACCATGGCAGACCCATTGCAGCAAGACCGGGCGACTGACAGGTTATAGCCTTCGTTGAGGGACATTGACCGTCCTCTCTCAGAGACCGTCCAGGATTCGACTGTGCCTCTCCATCCTCGAAGACTGCTGCATTAGCCGATCCCCGCACGCAGTTTGCAACTTGCTGTTGCCAGGGTTCTGTGCCACTCGAACGATCTTCACTCACAAAGTGCCAACCTCCTCGTGCTCATGCGCAGGTGGTATGTAGAGCCACATACCCCTGCACCGGCATCCAATGCGTGGCAGTCGCTTCCGCGCCAAGGACCGTGCCGCAATATGGGGGACATGTTCCTGCAGGTCGTGCAGGTCGCAATCCTTACGACACAACAGCGATCGCAACGGCGCAGCTATTCATCGGGTCTATTAAATCGTCAACACCTTGCAAATGAAGATCGAGCAGCGTTCATTTCCCTGCCTCGGCTCCAGGAGCGACCCCTAACAGGCCCTCCCCTGAACGCGCAGGGAGTCATTGATTTCCTAGTTTCGAGAGTTGAGACATGCCTGCCAAGCTTCGCATATTGCATGCAGTAGTACCTGTGGCACGAAGGAATCCTCTGATTGAACTAACGGGTGACCTCGAGGGAAGAGAACAGCAGTTCCGCCGGTGCTGAGCGCGGCCAACGCCTGATCAGCCCGTCCCGGTCCTGGCAGGCTGCCTCGTGCGATCGTTGATGTCCTTGACTCCACGACGAGGCGTACGAGTGTCGTCAAAACAACCAGCAGCACCACGCGTGGTGTCTCAGAAGCAACTGCCGGCGGCACAGCAACGGACCATACGTTCCGACGAGCCATCTGCATCATGGGGATCGCCGCTCATGCAGATGGGGAATACCTCATCTGGGATCGCTGTGGCAATTTCGTAGACTCCACAGTAGAACAATTATAGGTACTAAGTATGGTAGCGCGCTGAGACAAGACTAATCCTGCTCTATACTTCTTGATTGAGAAACGGCAACAGAGCTGGTGAGGGCTTTCGTATTTGACTTGGGCGAAGTCTGAACCATCTCGCTTATGTTCTGCAGCTGGATTTCCCCTCTAGTTTCCCGACACCGAAGATGCTGGCATCCGGCTTGCTCGCGCCACTTTGGCTTGCGGCCTTCGTGCTTGCTCGTCAACTTACCCCTCGAGACGCAAAATCCAATGCACTCTATCTGGACGACATTGAGCCACGGGACGTGAATCTCAAAATCATCTCGCCGGCACCAGACGGCAGAGTCCCTCTCTTTTCATGGGAGACAACCTCGATCCCACCACAACAACTGTCTGGAACCCTGCAGTCCAAGCTCGGTGCTGTCGGGCAATTCTTGAGCATCTTCGAATTTGCCGACGTCGATGTCAGCGCCTCGAAAACTACTCCACCTACGTACAACCTGCAAGGTCCCGGCAACTGCAAGGTCTTCCCCGGTGATGTCAAATGGCCCTCTCCAGCGAGCTGGGCAGCGCTCAAGCTGGTCACAGGAGGTGCGCTGCTCAAGCCATTACCCCAAGCGTCGGTGTGCTACGCCAACACCGGCGGCTCTGTGAGCGCAGCAAAGTGTCAGGCCATGGCGAAGAGCTGGACAGACCCGTTTGCGCAGTAGGCCAGATCCGTAGACTGCGATCAAAACCCCACTGACCGCGTTGTAGACTCGATGATCCCCTCGAGATGCTGTCAGCGCTGTACCAAGGCATGACATGTCAGCCGCCGGCCATCTTCAACAGAACGAATACTTGTCTCCAAGGTGGCTATCCCACTTACGTGGTCAAGATCACCAATGTAGCTCAGATCCAGCTTGCTATCAACTTCGCACGTAACACAGGCATCCGTCTGGTGATTAGAAATACTGGCCATGACTTCTCTGGCAAATCAGGCGGAGCTGGCGCACTCAGTATCTGGACCCACCACCTCAAAGACGTCGCTTACTTGCCAACATACAAGGACAGCAGCTACACTGGATCTGCTATCAAGGTCGGTGTAGGTGTTCAAGGTTTTGAGCTGTACGCTGCAATGGACAAGCTTAGCCTCGTTGCTCTCGGTGGAGAATGCCCTACCGTTGGCACAGCTGGCGGCTGGATTCAGGGCGGCGGTCACTCGCCCGTGAGCTCTCTCTGGGGCATGGGCGCCGATCACGCCCTAGGCTTCGAGGTCGTGACAGCAGACGGCCGCTTAGTAACCGCAAATAAGAAGATGAACCCAGACCTCTACTGGGCTCTTCGAGGCGGTGGAGGTGGCACCTTCGGCGTCGTTACTTCAGTCATCATGCGTGTCCACAAAGACATCCCAGTCACAGCAGTTTCCTGGAACTACGGCACAGGTCCAAATGTCACTGCCGCCACCTTCTCGGCAGCCTTCAAAGACTACTTGACCACGTTTCCCGAGGGCGCCAAGAACGGTATATACTCCTACTGGAACGTCTTCAACTTTGGTGGAGCCATGACATTCTCCATGGCACCCTACTTCGCAGCTGGCAAATCACTCGCCGAGACCAGAGCACTCATTGAACCTCACTTCACCAAGCTGAAGTCCCTGGGCATTCCCGTAACGCCAAAGTACACGACCTTCCCCGGCTTCCACGCAGCCTACAACGCCTCCTTCCCCGTCGAAGCCGTGAATAATAAAGGCATCGTGACAGCCTCGCGCATGTTTCCCAAAGCAAATTGGGCCACACCACAAGCCTTCAACACCATGTACACCGCGCTCTGGGCCACGATCGAATCAGGCAAAGCCATCATCGGCTACAACATCTCGCCTACCTGGGCCCGCGGAGGGAAGCAAGATACAGCCGTCAACCCCGCCTGGCGCACCGGCATCGCATACCTCATCACTGGCTTTCCGCACGCAGATCTTTACGCGTCTGGCGCCGAGCTTCTGGCGGAGAGAGAGAACTTCACGCGCGGCACCATGGAGAGCTGGCGAAAGCTTACGCCTGGCTCGGGAGCGTACTTGAATGAAGGCGACAGGATCCAGCCGAACTTCCAGTGGGCTTTCTGGGGTAGCCATTATCCGAGGTTGTTGGAGATTAAGAAGAGGTACGATCCGTTCAATCTGTTTTATGCTACTACGGGGGTCGGAAGTGAGTTCTATGAGGTGAGGAGTGAGACAGGATATCCGGACGAGAATGGGAGGCTTTGTGTGAAGGCGAGGCCGGAGATGTACTTCGCTGAGGGGCCGGAGTATGTGGAGGGGAGTGAGGATGCGTGAGAGGAGCATATTCTATGATGTGCTATGTCGCTAATGAGAGTCTTCCATGCATACACTATTGAGTACTATCTTTCAATTGATCGTACCCCGTGGGCCTTCGTTCGCCATGTGAGAGGCAGCAGGTGTTCGGTGAGCTCCGCTGATGCTCATATGGGTGAGGATAAAGCCAAATCCATGAGATCCCGCTTCCACACTCGCTCGCCGCTGTGCCCGAACCCATCACCCTAGACTGATCTGCTCTACCGCAGCCAGGACGCTTCATTTCAATTGAGAAGCCCGCAAACTGAATTCATCGCTCCACACTTGTCGTAGTTCACGCCATCGCTGTGGTTATCCAAGACCACAATCATCAGATCTTCACCTACCCCCGTTGCTCGCTGTCGCCAGATTCAAATTCCCGGATACCCTCGCTCAAGCACCCTCCCCATCACTAACAACAACCACACTCCTCTCCTGCTGCCCCTGTACCCCTTCCATCGCCTCTCCCTCCCCACTCCCACCCGGCCCGTCGCCCCTGAGCGCCTCAATCTCCCTCTCCAACCCCTCGATGACTCTATCCTTCCCCTCAATAATCCGCCTCCACTGCCTCACACTCCTCATCTGAGTCTCAGCCACACTCTTCTTCACCTTCGGCTTCGGCCTCGGTCCCAAAAGCGTCTCGTTCGTCTCCTCGCCCTCACTCTCCTCGCCGCCATTCACTCCCTCGCCTTGGCTGCCCGAAGCGCGGAGGGCGTTATACTGCGTTTCGAAATGCGTGGCGCGGGCGCGGGAGGCTTGCAGCGCGTTGTGCATGTGCGTTAGGCGCTGGGTGGCTTCGGCATGCATTTGGGTTAGCTTTTGCTCGGTGGCGAAGTAGCGTTGCGTTAGTTGGACTATGGAGGCTTCGGCTGCGAGGAGGCAGGGGGATTTAGGAGGGGAGGGCGTGCGGGAGTGGATGGATGGGGAGGAGTGCGTGGGCGCATGCTGGGTTGGTGGCTGCATGGAGGGTGGTGGCTGCGTCGGGGCAGATGGGCGATTGGCTCTGACCGGTGGAGGTGGCGCCATGACTGCTGTGGGAGCCACGAGGGCTTGGACGTGAGGAACAGCGGATCCGGGGTTGAGGGGACTGGAGTCTGGAGCTTGCGACGTGCTTCCAGTGGCTTCGTTGGCCGGCGAGCTGCGGCCATGTACCTCGTTGTCGACATGTGTTTGGAGGTACAGCAGTGCGTCAGCTGCCGTGTGAACGTTGTCAGGCGACACGGGCGCCACAGTCTGCGCGCGCTCACGAGATAGCGGCGATTGATTGATCGTGCGGTGCGGTGCCATGCGGGCATGAGCGTGCGCGGTAGCAGCAGGTGGCTGATGATACATGCGGCTGCTAGCTGGAGAAGTCGGCCTCATGGGCGCAACAGATGCTGTGCGCCCGTGGCGAACAGGCTCAGGACCGCCAGGAGCAACGGTTTGCGCGCGGACGAACCTCGAGGGCTCCACTGAGGCAGGCTCTTCGTTCGCCATGCGGCGAGGATCGTTTGTCGCATGCGCCTCGTCGTCCTGCTGGAAGAGAGAGAAGGCCGACTTCTTTGCCGGGTGTGACGAGTTGCGGGGCTCGAGACCGCGTGGTGTAGTCCATCCTGCGGTCGAGACTTCCACAGATTCTTCGCCCTCATCCTCGTCATCTGCGGCCACCGTACTGCGCTTGCGCATGACCGTGCACTTCTCCGAGCAAAGAGCGCTCACTGGCCCGTTATGCACAGTGCAGTAAGCGTCGTCGTGCTCACGCTTGCGCTTGAGGATTCCGCGATACAGCTCGGGCGGGTTCTGCCTGCCGTTGCCTTTCACTGAAGGGGTGGTCATATTGGACGCGCTGGGCGATATGTTCGCCATGTCTTGAGCCTCTCTTGATTGAGTAGACATGAATGAGTCTGGATGAAGTCGATGTTGGGTGTTGGAAGTCGATGTCGATTGTGAAGTGGGTGGTTGAAGAGATTGTCGAGGTGAAGCCGGACCGCAAAAGGCTAGTTCACGGATCTTCACTTTCGTTTTTGATGATCTGCACGTGATGCCTTGCGTCATCACAACGCCACACGTGAAATGAAGTGAAGTGAACTTCGATGGCTTTTGCGGGCGCTTTGACCGTAACACAGGCCTTAGGTGATCCGGATTGCGCCAGAACGTCGACTCCCGAGCGTGGACGGATGAATGAGATGCAGCACGCGTTAGTGGTCACGCTCGCTCACGCCGTGGGGTCGAGTTGAGAAGAGTGAGGCTAGCGGACCCTGGTCATCCCAGGGAAGTGCCAGCTTGCTGCGGCGATCAGCAACTGATTGAAGCGAATGAGGGTACTGAGGGAGGAAGTGAAAGGGTATGCGCATATGTACATCATGCAAAGCAATCATCCCATGTCTCCTACAATGCCAGATTATATGTATAGTCGTCCTCCATGTTCTGGCTGACCCACAACACCGCAGAACTGCATCATGAATTAGCCACATCATCGCCAGCCCAATCACTCGCATACCAACATACCTTATCATCACCAGCGCATTCGCCATAACATTCGCCACCCCCATCCACAACGTCGGGAACCCGGCCTCAGGCACAACATACTTCAACACCATCACCGTCACGCTCCCCGCCAACCCTCCAGCCATAGCCGCAAACCCCATGAACAGCACCACCCGTGCCTTCCACGCCACACCATCGCCCGAGTACGCGAACGTGTCGCCCGAAAGCCGCGTCTTGTCTATGCTGTTTATGACTAGCATTCCGAGCGCGGAGAAGATGCCCGGGATCCAGTCGACGAAGTTCATGTGGAAGTCTGAGGCGTTTTTGAGGGATTTGGAGAAGGAAGCTGCGTCGATGAGGAGGAAGAAGGAGAGGGAGAACTGGAGTGGGTGTTAGTGCGAGTGTGAAGGGAGGGGACTTGGGATGAGATGTACCAGGCCGCCAGCGAGGTAGACGCCTGCTGTTCGCGAGTTGGCGCTGTTGAGCCATTGCGGCTTGGGGAAGCGAAATAGGCGGTCGCTGGACATGGTCGTTATGATGTGAGAGCGAGTTTGTTGGTAGAGCTGTATCTATGAAATGAGAGGATATGTCAGGCTGTCGCGTGCTACGTGAAGTGAGGTCTGTCGAGGAGCTCCAACCGGCGCTTGCTGCAGCCGACAAGGATGCGGAACCGTTGCCGTTGAGCCGCACTGCCCTCCATGACAGTATCGAGCCACGTGCCCGTCTTCCAGCAATACAGCACTTCGTTATGAGAAGCCATTGACTGATCGATGGACATATACTGTGGTACGAAACCTCAAGGAGACTTGAAAAGGTTATTGATGGTGCGTTCTACTTCGTCAGTCCCTGGGAGACGCCCGTGAGGTAGGTCAGAGATCAGTCTCTTCCTCTCGCTTTCCTTCCTGCCTCGGCATCGATCTCACCAAAAACACTACTTTCTGCACCTTACTCCCTGTCCCCATACTCGCGTCCGTATATTCCATGGCCTCTTTACCACTTCCATCGTGGGGCAGCCTGTCCTACACCCACTCGCCTCAACCCCTCCAACTCCCCTCCAAGGACCAACCCAACCGCACCCTCCCCTCCCTCCTGCAATCCATAATTCCCCAGCCCCGCCTCTCGCCCCTCCTCTTCAACGGCCACCTGCAAACCGCAATCCCAGCCCTCTTCCCCTCAGCGCCAGCAATACACTACAAACGGCGAGTCTTCACCGCCGACTCTGAGACCTTCAAAGGGCATTTTGCTGTGGACTTCGCCGTTCAGCCACCGACCACCGGAAAGGAGGGCGAGGGGGAGCTAGTGACCGAGGATCCAGTAGGTGTCGGACACACGGACTTGCCGGAGCGGACGAGCTACTTTACGAGCGCTGAGTTCGAGGCTCTGGAGCGGAGGGAAACGGACAAACCGCTGCTCATCGTGTTGCATGGGCTGAGTGGAGGAAGTCATGAGATCTACCTCCGGCACGCGATCGCTGCGCTCGTGGCTTCGAGCGATAAGACTGAGGATGAAGGGCTGAGTGGAGGAGACTTCGATGTACTAGTCGCAAACGCACGAGGCTGCGCAGGGAGCAAGATCACGACGGGGATATTGTATAATGCGCGGGCGACGTGGGATGTGAGGCAGACTGTCAAGTGGGCTCAGGAGAAGTGGCCAAGGCGGAAGTTGTTTGGGATGGGCTTCAGTTTGGGGGCGAATATATTGGCGAATGTACGTGTTCCACTTCCAACGCATCTTACTCTCAGCCAGAGCAAAAGCTCAATGCATCGCAGTATCTCGGCGAAGAAGGCGCCTCCTGCCCCCTCACCTCCGCAATCCTAGTCTCCAACCCCTGGACCCTAGACATCTCCCACACAATCCTCCAATCAACCTACATAGGCAAACACATCTACAGCGCCGCCATGGGGAAATCCATGCGCGCGCTCTTCGCCCGACACGCAGCCGAAATAACCACAAACACCGTTCTGGACCCAGCCGTAATCCAAGCAACGACCTACCTCCACGAGTTCGATCGCGAAGTACAGTGTCCGACTTGGGGCTACCCGACGGAAGGGGCGTATTATCGGGATGCTAGTAGTGCGGATGCTGTGCTAGCGATAAGGATTCCGACGCTTTGTTTGCATGCGCAGGATGATCCGATTGCGTGTGATCAGGCGGTGCCGTACGATGAGATCAAGTGCACGCCTTGGGTTGTTATGTGTGCTACTAGTGGCGGCGGGCATCTTGGGTGGGTGGAGCTAGGAGGCGAGAGGTGGCATGCTAAGGCTGTGACCGCGTTCTTCCGGGCGATGGCGTTTGAGGTCGATCTGGAGGGGATGGTCGTTCCTGAGACGAAGGCGGAGAGTTGGGCGAGTAAAAGTGGGTATCGGTCGCCGTTTGGGTATAGTCCGTTGAGGAGGAAGCTGCAGCTTGCGGAGAACGGCAAGTTGATCCCAGGGACATGAGAGCGTCGTGACTCGGGATCCGCATCACTCCAGGTAGAGACATACAGCATAGATCATAGATCAGATACGCAGTCCGCGACGTGGCATCCGAGTCCTCAGTCCACCTCATTACTTCTCGTCGCCCAAAGCAAGCATTCCGACTCACTTCACCCCAAAGCTCACCTTCTTCCTCGGCTTAAACTTACTTTCCTCCCTCGACAACCTCGCAGCCTTCCCCGGATTTCCCTTCTCCTCCTCCACCTCACTCCTCTTCCTCCCCTTCTCCTTGATCCTCTCCTTCCGCTCCTCAAGCTTCGCCTTCTTATAATCCTTCCTACCCTCCATCTCGACCTTCCTCGCCTCCCGCACCTCCTCCAGCTGTCTCGATCGCATCATCTTACTCTCGATATTGCCTTCCTTCTCGGCCATGACTACGGCTAAGATGGCGTTCATGCCCTCCTTGTCGTCGACGAAGTTCTTGCCCTTTTTCATATTGGGCGGTTTGGTGATGCCGTTCGGGATTATGCCATTCAGCTCGGGGATGTTGAGTTCTTTAGCGGTGTAGATGCGTTTCTTCTTTTTGGTGAGGATGGAGTTGCTGTTTGATTTTGTCTTTTGCTGGACTGTCTTGGGCTTTACTGTGGGCTTGCTGGAGGTGCGTTTCTTGATGCCGCTTGGGGGACCAGAGGAGGGCTTGCTGGATCTTTGGTTGGACGGCTTACTGGGACCACCTTTGGTCTTGGTGCCCTTGATTGGCGCCATGTCGGGAAATTTGAGATCGACGTTGCGATTGGGATCTGACGCCAAAGTCGAGCTACGGAACTTTTTGACATGTCGAAGGCCCGTGCGCTGCACTTTCAGCCGCGTCCCGGCGCGTCGGGATCGCGACTTCTAACGTCACGTCTCGGATGGCGTGTAAGACAGCGACTGTTTGTCTAATATGAAGTAAGCGACTGTGTAGACAGGCACTCGCCTGCAGAGTCGCCAACATGCCACCATACCAGGGCTATCAGATTCCCAACCCTATGGCCTATCAGGATCATGGAGCACCGTCGAGATCGCAAACGCAGATGCCGCATCGCCAAACGTTCTCCTCGATCCCAGCGGGGCACCCAGTTGCTCCTGCCTCTCACCAGCGGAATGCAGCCCCGCAGCGGGACGAAGCTTGGCAGCAACCTCATGTGAGCTACCAACACACGCATCAACCACCATATCCACCACAGTACTCGACACCCCCTGTGCAGCAGTATCAATCATCGACACCACTGCAGCAGTTCGCTGCTGGTCAACTTCGTGGAAACGATATACGGCAACGGCAGCCATCTGGACCTTATCATCCATCTGGTCCGACTCATCAAGCACCTCGAGTGGCGACTCATCAGCAGGCCGGTCAACCTCAGACGCCAAGACAGCAAGCTCAGCCTTATCCACCGCAAGTCCAGACATCGTATACTCCGTCTGTACCATCAGGACCAGGTCTCGTCGCAGTAGACCCGTCTCGCAGCCAAGCCATCAGACATTTAGCGCCAGTCAGGCCAAGTCCTTCGCAACAAGGCAGAACTTCAGCCCAACCCCTATCAATGTCGCAATCGCATGGGCTTCCTGCGATCAAGCAGCAGTCGGCATCCAAGCCACTCGACGTGAGCCAGGGTGTTGCTGCACAAGACTTTGCTCGAGGTCAGTCTCAGGCCACGCCCACTGCGAAGCCGGCACCGCCCTCTTCTGGCAAGACTGCATACGTGCAAATCCCGACACATCATGTCGTCGACAAAGTGCAGAAGACTTCGAAGCCGCAGTCACGTGCACCCAAGCGGCGCAAGTCCAACGAGGGCGTAGCAGTGCACGTCACGCCGGTCTCGGTCCCTGTGCCTCTGCCGCCCAAGCCTATGCACCAGCCTGCAAAGCTGCCACTGTCAACTCCTGCTCCGTCCGTCCAACCCGCTGAGCAAGTGCCACCCAGCATACATGATCTCACGGTCCTGCTCGCTCTTGCTGATGAGTACCTCACTGCAGCGCACTCAATGAGCGCACATCTCTGCTCCGGCGATGCCACGGACGAGCACTGGGAGAGCTATCATGCCATGATCGCCACTGCACTGGGATGCTTGGAGTCCGCGTCGAAAGACTGGGGCACCCACGAGCCGTGGAAGCAGGCTCGAATCAGGCTCAAGCTTGCCGAGGTATTGCTGGAGGAGACGACGAACTCGGAGGAGCTGGCGGACCTACTCGTTAAGGGCATCGATCACTGTGAGCGAGAGCGACTGATGGACATCAAGTATGCGTTGAAGCATCTGGAGGTACGAGCACAATTCCACAGCAGTCCCAAATCAGCGTTCAAGCTCGCAGAGACAGCGATCGCAGATGCTCAAGCACAGCGGCTACAGCGATGGGTGTACGCCTTCAGATTCCTTCGCATCTCCCTCAGCATGCAGCCGGATGGACCCTCCGAGACTGCGTCGACGCTCAAGCATCTTACTGAGCTGGCCGCAGAGGCTGATGCACGGCAAGACGTGGCTGTACAGATCATCTCAGCTTCGCTCGAAGCCATCATGCATGTCCACTCGAACAGACCGGATGCTCTTGAGTCGGCGCAGCGAGCACTCACTGCTGCTCGTGCCCATCAGCTAGCGCCTGAGATGGAGCAGCTGCCACAGATGTGTGCTCTGCTTGACTGTGTGGACTTGGCATGCAGTCTGTCAGACTACCAGAACGAGCAAGCCAAGTCTAAGACTGACAGACTGCATCATGACCTCGATAAGCGGACCAGGACGAATGCTTGGTCGAAGGACGGCAGCTTCTTAATCACGCTCGGTGAAGCAGCGGGTGAAGGTGTCGAAGCAGATACCGCAGGCATCTTTCGCAGTACTGCCTCAGGCGAGCTTGCCTTATCATTCCAATGGCTTTCTAGGAGTCAGCTATACATGATCGGGTACTCGCTCACAGGCTCCGGCTTACTGTGGAGGAACAGCGAAGACAAGAAAGCCGAGACCTTCATTGCGCAAGGACTGAAGCTTGACCAGCCTTTGCCAGATGGACTAAGTCTGTCTGTACGTGCCTACGGGGAGATGCAAGCTGTCCAAAGACGCATGGCATTGGAGGCGAAGCTAGTCATGATCTTCGCGTACTGCACGAGAGCGAATTGGGCATCAGCAGCTGACGCCATCGACGACCTTCGACGGGAGTCGAGTTACACTGCCGATCTGCAGGACGAAACCACCGCAGCCACGCTCCTCTACCTCGCAGGCGTCTGCAAGCACGGCCTGGGCGACCTTGAGACCGCTCTCTCGATCTACCAGTCACCCAACCTCACCATTGATCCTCGCAGCAAAGCGCCACCATACCTCAGAGATCTCCGCCTTCTAGCCGGCCTCAACCAAGTTCCTATCCTACGGTCTCTCAGTCCTTCCTCCGCCTACCCTCTACTTGCCACTCTGCACCCTCTCTGCCAATCTCACACCTCCCCCTCCATCCGCTCAGCGTACCAAATCCTCGCTGCCTCATCCTCGCCCTCATCCCTCCCGATAATCAAACAAAAGCAATACCTCCAAGCCGCTCTCACGCCTGCTCAGGCCGCTAAGAACTCCCAGATGCTGAGCATTATCATGAATACCATGACGGAGATGTTCTTTACCGGGATTGTAGGTAAGCAGGCTTTGCAAAGTGCTGATGCGGGGACTCAGCTTGCGACTAAGAGTGCGGATCCGCTTTGGGGGGTTGTGGCGCAGGGTATGTATCGGAGTCTGTTGGAGAGGAGTGGAGAGGTAGGCAAGGTGGACATCGTAGAGAAGAGGGTCAGGCAAGGCTGGGAGAAGGTGCCAGAGGGGGTGCGGGAGCGGCTGGAGGGGCAGTGGGAGAAGGAGGTGCATCTCCAGGGTGGTGCCTGAGGCAGCCATGGACACTGGCTAGTGTATGGCTGGAATGAAGTGATGATGTGGGAAGTGAAATCTGCTCGTGACGTACTAGCTGACACACATCACTCAGATGAGGTGGCCTCCACCATCACTTGCTGTGCGACAGATCCCAGCGCTCTCGGGCAAGTCTCAGCTAAATCTCCGCCTGCAAACCCCGTTCCCTTCGGGCACGGGGTGGGGTGTGTATACATTTCCCGGTAGGTAAGTGAGGCTCCAGACATGTATGTCTCCTTTCATACTAGTACTTCGACATTGTGCGCGCATATTTAATATCACTCAGTGTGCTACCATCCATCTGGCATACTTCTTCTACTACTCTCCCCACTCTGCACACTGTATCCACATCAGCCCTTCCATACCTTCCTCTCGTTGCTACGATCAATACATCTGATCCAGAGTTGGCCACCACGACCATACTTCTTATCAGCACCTCGATACCCCAACGACCAGGCCATCATGGCCGCCAACAACCCCTACAAAGAGCTCCTCAAACAACTCGGTATCAAGCTCAGCGCCTCCGAAGCCGCGAATCGCACCCACGAACTCCGCATTGCTGAGCAGGAGGCCTTACTCGCTTCCCAAGCCTAGCTAATCGGCCAGTTGCAAGGCGAGCTCACAAAAGGTAAGAACTATGAGAAAGAGTTGATCAAAGCGGTGCAAGGCCGTGAGGAGGGGATCAAGATGTTAAAGATGCAGGCGGAGAATGAGATCAGGCGTCTGCAGGGTGTTATTGGGGAGATGGGGAAGAAGATTGAGAGCCAGACTAGCAAGACCGTCAGTGTGGGTAGGCCTAGTAAGTCTGGCATCGCTCCTGCTTTACGGGCAGTGCCGACGTTTGGGGCGGTGCATCAGTTACAGGAGGTGCAGACGGCAGCAGTGACAGAGCGTCCGACGGTGGTGGACTCGGATATGCGTGGCGCGACTTCGAAACAAACGCCAGCTGTGAAACAGGCAATAGCGCCACCAGCAGAGCAGACAAAGCTTTGGAAGCGAGATCTGATCGAGATCACCGACGACGACGAGGAGATGCCGATGAAGTCCTCAGCCTCAACGTCAACAAAAACATCATACTGACGAAGAGAAAGCAAATCAGAGAAGCCCAACCCTCCAGCCAAGCGCAAGAACCCTAGCACCACGCCCGTGCTTCCGCGCGGCTCTAACAAGCGCTCCCACCTCGAAGCCGACCTCGCCGACCTCAGCCTTGCCACAGACACGAGTCTCCTCCAACTCACCGTCGAAGTCCCCGCCAAACGCCAACGCAAGTCCAAGCTCGCCAGCCTTGCCACCACCGAATCCTTTGACTTCAAGCTCGTGCAGTCCTACTCCCCCGGTCCCACCAAGCGCAAGCACATCATAGATTACTTCGACTCCTCCGCTTATGCTTCAACAGACAGCAAAGCCAACCTCTCAGAACTGACCCGCGCCATTGATCGGCTGAACACAGACGTCTGGGAGCGCGGGAACGAGGAGCCGTGGCAGTTTGAATTCCAGCGGAAGACTATGAGGGATAGGATGAGGCTTTGCGTTACTGCTGTACGATCGAAGCCGGCGAGGTCGACCAAGTGGCGGAATGGGGATCATGGGGAGTTTGCGTGTACTCATTGCGCAGGGCATGGGCTGCCTTGCTTTACGTGGGCGAAGGAGGAGAGGGAGTTCAGGCTGCTGCCGTTGCATGAGCAGGATAGGGCGAAGCAGGTGGAGAAGGGGTTTGAGATTCGGTATTGGGTTAATGAGAGGGATTGAGAGGTGGTGAGCGCATTCAGAAGATAGGAAAATGGACGCTCCGGAGGCAGGAGAAAAGATCAACAGTGCTTGAAGATTGCGATGGACGAGATCGGGACTGCTGGTGGAGTAAGAGAGGGCACCTGCAGTCGCCAGGTGTGCCACAGCGAGTGGCGTCGTCGAGCGCAATACTTGAGCGATTGGTGCGGTCGCAACCGGCGCTAAAAGTTTGTTAGTGGAAGGAGAGGAGCGGCTCCAATGAAATCGTTCGGTTTGTAGCGATGGATTGGCAGGAGCGGGGTGGACTGCTTAGTGCGCTTTCCGCGCCACAGTGCCTCGTAACATATCGACAGCGCTTCATGGCAGCAGGCTTCGCTACACCCAGGGAATGTATCAGACCATGAACAGGAACTTGACTCCGGTGAAATGGTGCTGTGCCAGCTTTGTACATGTACATGCCTAAACCCAGAGATGTGCCCGTAATGCCTGCTCAAGTCCCAGGTCCAGCTTCGGCACACACCTAGAACTCCTCCTGCTCCCGGAAGAACAGCGTGAAGCTGATGATCGTCGTGTATATCAACAGCCCTCCCACGATACTCATAGCCATGGCCTCGTATCGGATTTGCTCCGTATGCGCCAGCACGACTGGTAGCGCTGTAACACTTGTCAGCATTCGTCCACACTATTACCCTTCCCATTCTTTCTCCCCACACTCCTACACGCTCTCCACCCGGATGTGGGACAACATACCAACACCCATCACCACCAAAAACCCCGTCAGAAACCTCCCCAACTCGACAATACTGCTGCTCCCGCCGTCCATAAAGTCATCATTCGATTGCGCGCGGCCGCAGATCCAGTTAGGCACCGGGGCGAGGACGTAGGTGGCTACGACTAGGAGGGGAAGGAAGTTGTGGAAGAGGGCTGAGGAGAGGATCACGAGGAGAAAGCCGATGGCGAGGATCTGGAGATTAAATTAGCGCAACGTAGCGCAGGGGGCGTACGGGTTAGAGCAGGGACGTACGAAGGACAGAAGAATGATAGTCTTGAGTCCTGCCATCTTCGAGGTTGTGGCGCGGGTCCTGGGGGAGGGCGGACAGTGGACCGTGAAGGCGCGAAAAGGTGTCGCAGGTGGGTCTGATCAATCCGAAGAATTTCTTGAACTTTCCCCAGCAGTGTTGTTGTATTGCGACGAGTCAAAGAGGTGTTGAGGTTGTTAGCGATCTCCAATGATCGCAGCCTTGACGTCGGCGTCTGGTGCTCTCGTGCAGTGTGAGGCTCGGCGGGAAGCTCCGAGAGCTCTCAAACGTCGCGTCAGTTCGCGGCCTGGAAACACTCAAGGACAATCTGTAGAGCCTCATTTTCTTGACTATACACTCTCTATATCGTCTCACTTGCCACTTCTATCCCTCCACACGACCACACAGCCACCGTCGAGATGTTCAGAAATAACTATGACAACGACTCGACGACATTGTAAGACTCCCGAATACTACAATCGCCTTGAAGTCAGATATATCGATGGAGTACTGACGAGCGGTAGCTCCCCACAAGGCCGCATATTTCAAGTCGAATACGCCCAAGAAGCAGTGAAGCAAGGCTCAGTAGTCGTCGGCATAGTCAGCAAAACACACGCAGTCCTAGCTGCAATAAAAGTACAGACATCTTCCACATTATACCGCATTGAATCGGCATCTAACAGACAACCCAGCGCAACGCAGAAGAACTCTCCTCCTACCAAAAAAAGATAATCCCCATAGACACCCACTACGGCATCGCCCTCGCCGGCCTCGCCTCCGATGCCCGCGTCCTCTCAAACTTCATGCGCCAGCAATCCCTCTCATCGCGCCTAACCTACGATCGCCCAATCCTGCTCTCAGACATCACCGCCCGCATTGCAGACCGCGCGCAAAGCAACACTCAGGTAGCTGGCAAGCGACCGTATGGTGTTGGCTTGCTGATCGCGGGCGTGGATGCGAAAGGGCCGCATTTGTTTGAGTTTCAACCATCAGGAGTGACGCTTGAGATGGTGGCGACGGGGATTGGGGCAAGGAGTCAGATGGCGAGGACGTATTTGGAGAGGAATTTGGAGGAGTTTGAGGCGAGTTCGAGGGAGGAACTCATTAAGCATGCGTTGAGAGCGCTCAAGGACAGTTTGAGCCAGGACAAGGAGCTGAATGTGGAGAATACTTGTGTGGGCGTGGCAGGCGTGGGAGAGGACTTCAAGTTGTACGAGGGGCAGGGGGTTGCAGGGTGGTTGGAGGGATTGAGTGAGGCGAAGGGAGAGAGTGCGGCAGACGGAGGGGAGAGCATGGAAGTGGATGAGTCATGAGAGCTGCGAAATTCTCGGGCGGAATGGTGTGAACCACCAAGACAAGGTCATCGGTGGAGACGGAGCATGATAGCGGATCTGCAAAAGCTGTGGCCCGTACTGCGAGCGTGCACTCGAAGTGAGACAGAGGACTGATAGACCACAGTGAAGTAGCATGAGCAACGAATACTGTATCATACGCCGCTGACTCCCTTGTGTTTATTACCAACGCAGGTGCCCCGATGTCACGGCGAGTAGGAATGTTCGACTCTCCTATTGCTCTGGGTGCTATGAATGGATCATTCTGTTTGTGTCTCAGTCAGTCTGCTGCCGGCTATTTGCTGACTCCTACTGGAGTCATTGGTAAGAAAGGGGCAATTCGTTCTTGAGCATGTATGTCCGTCTCTTCCTGCTTCTCGTTGTCTACTACCTCTCCACATATCTCTCTCAGTGCTAGGAAAGTGACCATCATCACTGTCACCATGGCCTCTGCTACAGCCGAACCCCAAGCTCAACTCGACTACGATGGCCTCGCAGAGGCCCTGAAGCAAACGCTGCTTCGTTTCCTCGTTTCTTCCAGCCTCATGAGCGAATCAAACATGACCGATCGCTACTTCGAAACCGATGGCATTTGGGGCCTTGCGGACCACACCTCAAAGATTATACAGCATATTCACGAGACTCGCACCGGAACGGACTGGATCGGAGACGATGGTGCCATGTGCCTCGCGATCATCACTACGGGGCTCGAGTATACCTTTCGTTACTGGCACAACTGGACGGAGGTTGAGGAGGCTCGGCTGATTGCTATCTTGCATCGTATTCTGGCTGAAGCGGCTCAGAGAGGTGCTGTTGGGGCGATCAAGGACTCCGGGGATGCGGATGAGGTGTCTGCTGAGGTGACCGAGCAGGCTGCGGAAGCAATGGTTGCGGCGGCTCGACCTGTCGAGGCTCAAGTGGAGGCGGTTGTTGGGAAGCCCAAGACTGAGCTCTCCACCACTGCGATCAAGGAGAAGAGTGTGCCAAGGGCGCTTGACGAAACCAAGGTGCCGGCTGCTCATTCTACGAGCAAGCTCATTGATATCCGGGAGGCGCTATTGTGTAAGGACCGCCACTGTTTTGCCATTAGCTGGCCATTCATTGACGTCCGTGTAGGCATCACACTGGCCCTTTCGTCGGCTTACTTGGTTTGTAGCCTTGCGTACTGCTCAAGGCTTGGAGACTATTCCTTCCAGACGAGATCCTGAGAGTTATTGGAGGGTGTCTGATCTTCACGTGGTAGCAAGCGCGAAATGGGTTAGCGACGATGGAGGTGGTAACGGAATGAATGACTCTCTTGGCCAAGTCACATGGCAATGCAGTAGGAGATAAGGTATGCCTCCAGCGTGTTCGAAAGCTGAAGTGTGTAGTCTACCTCACTAGTAATACGTCCATCGAATTCCATCTCGGTACACATCAGTTGAAACAGCCATCCTTGATGCCGACTGTCCGATTTGAGCGCAATGACCATGCGTTGATCACCGGAGACTATCGAGTACCATCTGGACTTGAATATGCGATATGCCTCTCATTGACATCATGCACAGTATATTGTGGTCTGGTGTGCCCATTATGCGCAGCCGTCTGATCTCATCAACTACATGTAGTCCACTGTCAGCACGAACAATGCATGACATACGGGCCGTCATTGCAGCCTGCGCACCCTGACTTGATCTTGAGTTTCGTGGGGTATTTGGACGTACCTAATCCAGGAGATAGAGAATCTCTGTGCGATGGGCTGACAGCAGAGCTGTGACTATAGCTCCAGCCGGCCGCAATTCTATCTCGTGAAGGCGGGTCCTTGCGAGGATCTCGTCGATCGTCGATCAATCTTTGTCTGTGTTTATTCGAATCCTCCTGGATGCCAACTCTTGACGCCGTTGTCAAACCCTGTCCTCTCTGGAAATACCCCGTTGTAAAGGCATCAGGAAGTTCGGCTAGTCCATCGTGTTCGCGCGGAGTGGTCCAGGGGTGGCGGACTCGAGGAGCAGTCACTTGAGATGCCATTGCCGCAGCAAAGTAAGATATCACTCTGTCTTTGTATTCGGCTCGACACCTTATACAAAGGGCGCTGGCCGATGTTGCGACGATAAGCGAAGCGAGCGCCCAATCAGTTGTGCACCTGCATGGACCAATCTCAGCGTTGTTGCAGACGCGCGAGGCCGTCTTGCGGTAGCCTGCATACGGAATCCTGCCCTTCGCATTACTGCTTTGGCAAGTAAATAGCTTATGATCTAAACCTTGACCACCCATTTGGTCGACGAGGCAATGCATACAACCCGATGCTATGGATAGCTTACTCCCGGTCCGCACTGGACGAGTCTGGACAGATCACTTTGAAGGTTTGCACAACAGGGCACCAGAGCATCCTCGAGTATATACTGACTTCTCATAGGCGTGTGGAAATTAACCGTGAGCGAGTATGAGAGTGAATGGATCAATTCGATTGCAGTCGTGCTGTACGCACTTGCTCTCCCAAGCTTACAGGTGATTCTGGCTCACATTGTCGCCTTCACTCTTTTTTGGTTCGACCCCAAAGCTCCGAAGGGAGTAGAGGTGACTGAGGAAACACCACTCCTTCCCAAACGCAAGCAGCCATTTCGCAGGCGCGTTTGGAGGGCGCTGATCTGGCTGGTGTCGGTGCTTGTGCTCGGTGGGACGTGGGCTCTTGCGACTGACCGCGCTTCGAGGAACACCGCGGGCGAGATAGCGCTGTCTAACGCGTTGACCTGCGGATACTGGGGGCTTCGAACCGATGCCAATGACAACGTGCTCAATGAAGATGCACTTGAGCAGGGATCAAAGGAGGCCCGGGCTCGACAGTATGCGCGAGACTGCTACGGATCTCGCACTGCTGATGGCCCCAACCAGTGTCGAGTCTTCAAAGAGCCTCATATTGGCACGCTCGAAATACTCGTGAACCAGCCATGTCCTTTCGTGGAGGGAAAGTATTGCGAAGGCAGCGAGCGTACTGCCAGGATATTCACTACTGGACTGGTTGATGCAAAGTTGCTAGGTATCAACGCTGACCGTACGCCCATGCTCAATCGCACTACGATGTGTGTCCCACTCAACATCAATGCTGGCTTTGTTCAGAAACCTTCCAACGACTCGAGTATTGGCGCGTGGGAATACTACCTGGGCCCCAAAGGCGACCACAACGAGACAGAGTACACGTTTCGCCAGTTCGGCGATCCCTTCGACTTCGACGTCCGGTCGTACACGATGAGGTGAGTGAGCAGCGTACAGCCCATGGATCGGTACCATCCCTAACATGGATCCTCATTAAGTACATACGCGCATGAGTACGGCAAGTCCTGGGAGCAGAATTATTGGCATCCTCGTGCGGAGCTTGCTATCCGAAAAGGCTTCACCACGAAGTTCAATCCTCATGCCCTCACCATCATGTTCGTCAATTCTTGCCGACTATTCTATCAGAAGGCCTCGGATGATTCGATCTTCCCGGCGCAAACTCGGCGACCTGATGGTCTGTATGCAAACTACGACAGTCGGGCTCGACCTCTAGCATGCATAGACTGGATCGAACTCTGCACACGGGAAGGGAAGTGTGCTCACCCGAGTGTTGCGGACAACGACATCGATATGCCGCATGTGTTCACGAGATACGCGATGAACAAGTCCACCTCATACGATAGCATTTTTGCGCGTGGTGCGTCTGCACTGGACGCTCAATCTCGCATTCGAGGCGACGTGTCTCTGCCTTTGTCGGAGAGTCCTCCTCAATGGGCCGTGGAGAGTGAAGCTATATTCCAGACGTCCCTTGCACGCATGCAATACGATGCATTCGATATCGCAAGCGGAGCTGGCAGTGACAGGCTCGACATTTATGAGGAAACTCTGCCGCCAGCATTCCGAGGCAGTAAGTCGTGCAAGTTGTTCGCATTTCAGCTTCCGAAAGGATATCACAATCTCGGATTTGTGCAGATGATCTTGGTCCAGTTGCTACTACCCTTGGGTATTTTCCTCCTTGGATTTGAGACCGATCAGGACTTCAGCGCGGACAAACAAGAGTCAGGACGGTTTGAAGACAGCAAGGTCACGTACTTCGATTGGGCATGGGTGCCTGCTGGGCATCTCTTGAGCTGGTTGTCCAGATCTGCTGATAATTCGAACGCTTCCGCGGAACCGCATCGTGGGCGCGGCCATAGTGCAAGATTAAGCAGTGGTGACGGCCAGAGTCAACATAGTTATCAATCCATCGATGCACCAGCACGTGCTGGGCTATCAGGTCAAGATAGTCCGCCACAAGCACCCGCATTACAACGACTCGATGAGGAAGTTCCTGGTACCCAGCGTGCCTCCGAGGCGTCACTAACCGGTCAACCCACGGTGCCTGAGTCAACAGCTCCCGAGGCGCCCAACTTGCAGCCGCCGTCTTGCACGACCGCTTCCACTGGGCTGTCTGCAGCTCAAGAGCTCAAAAGGCCAGCACCAGCCCGTACTCAAGCACGAACGCTACAGCAGCAGACCTTGAAGCAGATGTTCTCGCGCCAGGGTCAGAGCGAGTACGCGACCGCGCAGCGACGCACCTAGCAAGTCGTAGGCCTCTCCTGAGGAGAGACCATCATTGCACAGCTTGTTGATGCTTTCGAGCGCATTGTGCTTCGACAATCCGGTGCATGGCCTATCCAACAAAGAGGGAGACGGCAGGTTATGGGCCCGAGCGATGAGAGATATGCCGTGACGACTTACCACTATGCAACGACGAGAGCAAGAATCCCATGATTACGTACTCCGCGCTGCCAGCAACGGTAATCGCGACTCATCGAACGGTGTCTCAAAGGCTGCCCTTCGTCCTGTGCGAGAACGCAGTATTAATATCCCATTGCATCAGAAGGCCATTGCAGAGGAAAGTTGACGCGCGTTTTATGCAGTATAGGTGCAAGATATATAGCGACTCAACCAGATATTTTCCAGCAGCGCTGATTCATCAATCTTCTACAAAGTCCTCCTGTGAGACTGTACTGTGTTAATAATAGCTTGTAGCATGGCATCGCCAAGCAATTGTACGTCACTGACACGAGAGAGGGGCGTGGAGGGGTCGAGCGCCGAAAATTATTGACAAACGCCCGAAACATCCAACATCATCCATCGCGGCAGTTGATCGCCAACTTGCCGAGTGCAATGGCTTGCAGATTTCGACGTGCTAGGCGAGCTAGCTACTGGTAGACGCGTCCGCGAGTGGTAACGTATTGCTCTGTTCATCTTGTCGTCCAACCTTTCCGTCAACTGTCCCTCTACTCATCAGTTCGCATCGTCAATTGGGAAGAATATCCTTCAACCTTTCATCAGATACAAGCCAGTCAAACGCAACCATGGCTCCTTCAACCCTCCCCTTCCACGCCGACCACATCGGCTCCCTCATCCGCCCTTCCTCCGTCTCAGAAGCCCAAGAATCCTTCTCCGCCGGCAAGATCTCCTCCTCAGACCTCAAAGATGCTCAAACAACAGCAATCAAAGACATCGTCTCCGCACAAATCAAGCACAACGTCCGCGCCCTCACAAACGGCGAGTTTGACCGCAAATACTATTTCTCCGGCTTCTTCGAGAACCTTGAGGGAATGCGAGAGATCCAGAACGTGCCCTGGGATATGGCCAGACTCTCCGCGCCGCCGATCGCAGCGCTGAAGAAAGCGGGGAAGAATTACCCCATGGCTGTGGTGTGTGAGGGGAAGATAAAGTGGACGAAGAGCACATACCTCGAGAACTGGGAGACGCTCAAAGCCTCTGTACCGCAGGACAAGATCGGCGAGTGCAAGTTTACGATGCCACCGCCGTGTTACTTCCACCTCCGCCTCGCGCCAGGGAAGTGCTACAGCAGTGACGCCTATTCCAACGACGCAGACTTCTTCGCAGACCTCACAGCCGCCTACCGACAAGAGTTCAAGGCCCTCTACGACGCCGGGCTACGGAACATCCAAATCGATGACCCAACGCTAGCCTACTTCTGCTCCGACGAGATGCTCGACGGACTGCGGAAAGACGGAGAAGACCCAGACGCGCTCTTCGAAACTTATCTGCAAGCGCACAACGACACGCTCAAAGACCGACCTTCCGATCTACACATAGGCCTACACGTCTGCCGCGGAAACTTCAGCAAAGGCATGCACTTCAGCGAAGGCTCGTACGAGAAAATCGCCTCGCGCTTCTTCAAAACGCTGAACTACGATACCTTCTACCTCGAGTACGATAACCCACGATCCGGTGGCTTCGAGCCCTTGCGCTTCTTGCCCGTAGGCAAGAACGTCGTGCTCGGTGTCGTGACGACCAAAGAGCCAGAGCTCGAGGACCGCGCGACGATTATCTCGAGGGTGAAGGAGGCGGCGGAGATCATCGCCAAGGGCCAAGGTCGGAGTGTGGAGGAGGCGATGGGGAGTATTGGGATTAGTCCGCAGTGTGGGTTTGCTAGTGTGGCTGTTGGGGCGGAGGGCATGACGGAGGAGAAGATGTTTGCTAAGCTGGGGTTGGTGAAGAGTGTAGCCGAGGAGCTGTGGCCGAAGAAGGCGTGAGGTGGTCGTCTGTAGTGAGAGTAGGTCTAGGGGCTGGCATGATTCAACATTGCATTTGAGCGTGGTGTTCATTCGGGAGGAAAAAGAGGCAGATCCAAGGACTCGCTGAGCAATGCTCTGAACGAACGGCATTGCATGTACCTTAGTACTGAAGCGGTAGAGAGCCAGACGCAAGGCATGAGGTTGAGATAAGGTATGGTTTTCAACATGGAAGGAGCGATCTCAGCAGATTAAAACAGCAAGAGCGGAGGCAGCTTGTTCTGACTTTACTTCTGCACCCTCGATCTCGTGTTGAGCCGACTGTGCATTGTTGGCACACGATTAGTTATGTGAGAGAGAGGTGATCTTTCATCAATTGAATTTGATATCGACTTTATTGTGATGGTGCCAAAGCAGACGGTGTATACTGCTCCCAACTCTCGGTTGTGGTTTATGGATCTTTAGGTCAAGCCGTTACGACTTGCTATTTTTCATTCGCAGCCACATACTGACCTGCTCAAACGCCTCGCTCAAAGCGCATACACAGCACCCGCCAAGCATTGCCGAACTGAAAATTCCCATCATGTTGCGAACGACCGGTCCGTCATGCTCCATCTACTGGCTCTTCACCGGGTTGCGGGCAGGTGCCACACCGTTTCCGTTCCTGTTACGGAAGAAGTGGACATCCTTGCCCTCGCCCTCAGCTCCCTCGTTGGGCTCGACCCACTGGCACCACCTGGCGCTCTTGTACAAGCTCTGCAGGAAACCGATACTACCGTTCTTGGTGTCGCTGCGGTAGTGACGGCCCATGACGGGCTTAATAGCCTCGGTCGCCTCATCAGCGTGGTAGAAGGGGATCGTGGAGATGTAGTGGTGCAGGACGTGAGTCTCGACAATGCCGTGCATGAGGGTGCGGCCGATGAAGCCGAACTCGCGATCGATCGTGGCAGCGGCACCACGAGCGAATGTCCAGGTCGCGCCGCTGTAGTGGGGAAGGGAGGGATCGGTGTGCTGCAGGTAGGTGATGGCGACTGCGATATGTATTAGTAAGTAGCTCATACATATAGTTGCGACATGTAAAACTCACCAAGCCAGTGATTGACCCAGAGGTACGGGATCAAGTACCAAACCGCAAGAGACTTGAAGCCATAGGTCGAGCCAACGAAGTACAGAGCCGCACCCATCAGGAGAAGGCCGAGATCACTCAAGAGGATCAAATGCTCGTCTTTCTTCTCGTATAGCGGGCTGGCAGGCAAGAAGTGGTTGACATAGTTGTCACCGTTGGTCTTGCCCTCACCCTTACCCTCCTTCTGCTTGGAGTGGTTATTGTGTCCAGTCACGTTCTTGAGAAGGTACATCGGCCATCCGAAAAGCTGCTGGCCGATCAAGAATCCAGCAGTGTAGATCGGTGCCTCCTCAAGCAACTCATGCATGTCGTGAGTCGACCAGCTGGATGCCTTGGCACGGTCGTCACGGGTCTTGGGAACGAAGACCATGTCGCGCTCCATGTTGCCAGTTGCCTTGTGGTGCTTGCTGTGGCTGATCTTCCAGCTGAAGTAGGGTACGAGGAGGAAGGAGTGGAGCACCCATCCAACAGTGTCGTTCAGCGTCTTGCTGGGCGAGAATGCTTGGTGACCGCACTCATGGGCCAAGATCCAGACACCAGTGCCGAACATACCCTGGAGGACAGTATATAATGCCCATCCTGCAACTCTGAGAGGGTATGATGGAATGTACTCTGGCGTGCAGAACTTGTTGAACAAGAAGAAAGTCGTCGCCAGCGAAGCAAAGTCGCGGGCGACGTAGCCAAGCCCACGAAGTCCAGATCGCTCGAAGCAGTGCTTCGGTATGGCATCTCTTATGTCCTTGATTGTGTAGTCTGGGAGCACGAATTCGTTGCCGTAGGTGTCGACCAAAGGCTTGCTCTTGAGCTGCTGGAACTCCTCAACGGAGCCCATGGATGAGAGAGACGTCGACGATGCTGATGCAGTTGGAGAGTCATTCGGCGAATTGTAGACCGTCGAGGGAGCCGAATCGACGGTGTTCGTCCGCTGATACGCCGCTCTTTGCGGCATAGCTGTCGTGCTCATCTTGGCAGATGGCTGTGTCTGTGCTGCGGTAGACAGCAACTGTGAAAAAGATATTCAGAATCAACAAGATAAGGCAGTCGCTATGAGCGAGTGGACACCTTTCTGGTGGGTTGTTGTTGAGCTGGAAATTATATCTTGGCGTGGGAGCTCCGCAAAGGAAGAAAGCACAACACTCGTGCCGTGTGAGGCCAATGGTGTTACAGATCGTTGGTGTAGAGAAGGAAGAGAGATCTCAAGATCAGAACGAGAATCTAGGGTGTGGAGCGAGCGATCTGTAGCGGTCAAGGGCTTGGAAGCTGGCGAATGGTGCAGGCATTGGCACAATTTTTGAGAACTAGCGCATCAGGGTTGAACGCTCGGACTCTCTGCCCACATTTCACTAACAGACATGTGGCCAGACCGATGAGGGACTGGCAAATAGCGTACCACTGTTTCGATCGCCTCCAATCGTTCGCACGTAATACATCATGCCTCAGCAATAAATACAGCGTCTATCAATTTCGCCCACTCAGCGCTCGCACATCATACCACATGTCCAGTGAGGTCAGCACCCGCCTCAACGATCTTCTTTGCTCCCGCTTCGCTGGGACTTCTGCCACTGCGAGCTGTCAGGGCCCGGGACAGATCTGCAGGTCGCCCGCAGCACCGAGAGCTTCACCTGCCTATTAGATTTGCTCCCTACTTCACCCGAACACTGCCAAGCACTGGGTAGCGAGCTCGCTGCAGGCTCAACATAACGGCATCTGCGTGAGGGTGGCGAGTTCGGCCTCGACTCCGCTATGGAAGTACTGATGTATCGCTCTGTTCGAGCGCTGAACACTGTTAAGGATGCGTACTGATACTCAAGTCTGTCACTTTCGGTAACATGTTTCGTGGAAACACATACAATAGTCTCATCTCGGCCTGACTCTGGAAAGCGCTGCTCCTCTCCGCTTCATGTCTCTCCTAACCCTCCACTACGCAGCCACATCAAATCTACACGCACAACACTTCATTTAACACGTGAAAGCACGATCGAATCCGAGGCTCTGCTCCTGACATGTGAACATCTCAAGCTCGTCCAGCCACACTTCATGCAACGGGCATGCAGGCGCAGGCGGGCAGCACGAGGCAGAGAGCTTTCGCCACGAGACGCAGCACCTGGCGCAGAACTGTATGGTCATTGGCTGTGGGGCTGGGTATTAATGTGGCACCGTCGGTTGTGATGATATACACGGTCCATAGAGCGGACCTCCGAACGGGCCAGATTGCTCTCAGGGGTACACTTGACCCAACATGAGAATGTCCGCGTCCGACAGTCATTTTTTGCGATTGCGGCAAACGCTTAAGCTGATTCTATCAAGATGACGCCTGAAGCGCAGCTTTGAAACGGCACGAGTCGGCCATTGGAACAGGCGTCACAGCCAGAGAACACGAACATAAAGTAGGGTTCAACTGCTTTACGTGTATCGTCACTATCGACGGAGGACAATCGCTTATCTGTTCCTACCTCCAGCCCGAATACGGCAGGGCCATACCCAATGCCCTTCCCGCAAGTACAAATTCGGGCTGCATTGATATCGTAGTGAAGAATGCAGGTGGCCATACCCTTCTACCCGTCCCTCGAATCCAAATACCACTGTCACCCTTCTCACCCTTCGTCTCCGGCGCATTCGCCGCGCCTGCGCCACTGCTTTGTCGCATTTCAGCGACGAGGAAAGACACGGCCGCACCTTCGAAGCTCAAGCCACGAGCTTGCATAGCGATCGAGGACCCGACCGCCGAGACGGTTATGGAAGTCGGTGCGGCACCCATATTGCATTTGTGATTCCCTTCGAGTCGCTGCGCTTCTTTGGAACTTCCTTGAGCAAAGGCAGTCGGTGCAAGCAGTCCTTCACGGGAGGCATGCTGAAGTGATAGCCTCCTCAGCATGCTTGTCCCGCTCAGCACCAAGAATGTGGACCGCTAAGCCAGTTCGACCACAGACCCATCGACGGGCTCGTGGAGGGGACCATAAGCTGCCTGTATGACGAGTCGAGTCGCAAAGCTTGCCGCGTTGCATGTTACTGACCCCAACAGTTCGCAGTAGTCAGGCAGCAAGCTCGACATGTCAAACACCTCGAGCAGCATGGTAATCGTCTCTGTCTCCAAGATGTCGCAACGCAGGGGTGAGGTGATCATTCTTCGCTCCGCTGCGTCGGTGAAGCAGAACCGGAAAGTCCAGAGATTCGGGTTATGCCCATGGATTGTACGAGGGCAATAGTCGCCGGGTCTAGTAAGCAGACCTCCGGGACACGGTTCTGTTCAGCCGCTATAACGTCAGCGCCTCCAGATCTCTCCGGCGCCGCCACTCCGTCGTCTTCAGTCGCCCCTGCGACAGCATCGTCTTCCTCGTTCGATCTGCTCCAAAGCCCCGAGCCCTGGACCGTGCTCCGCTCCAAGTCTTGCTTAGCCATATAGGCCAAATCCTCGAATCGTTTGATGGTCTCCGGATGTTCATCGCCCAGAACTTTGGCGGAAAAGTCCGCAGCCAGCTCCATCAGATCCACCGCAGCATCGTGTTGTTCGAGATCTCTCAAGGTCCACGCAAGGTTGGACGCCGACTCCAAGGTATCCGGATGCTCTGTACCTAGCACTCTCCGCCTCGCCTCTAGAACCTTGACTAACAGCTCCTCTGCCTCCTTCGACCGCCCTTGATCCCGGTATGTCGAGGCAAGATTGTGCATAGATCTAAGCGTATCTGCGTGCTCCTCACCTAGCACTCTCCGCCTCGCTTCTAGCACCTTAACTAACAGCTCCTCTGCCTCCTTCAACCGCCCTTGATCCCGGTATGTCGAGGCAAGATTATTTATAGATGTAAGCGTATCTACGTGCTCCTCTCCTAACACTCTCCGCCTCGCCTCTAGTACATTAAGCTGTAGTTCCTCTGCCTCCTTCCACCGCCCTTGATCCGAGTATGTCGAGGCAAGGTTACTCATAGCTTGAAGCGTATCTGGGTGCTCCTCACCTAGCACTCTCTGCCTCGCCTCTAGAACCTTGACCCATAGCTTCTCTGCCTCCTTCCACCGCCCCTGGTACCAGTATGTTAAGGCAAGATTGTTCATAGATGTAAGCGTCTCTACGTGCTCCTCGCCTAGCACTCTTCGCCTCGCCTCTACCACATTAACTTCTAGATCCTCTGCCTCCTTCCATCGCCCTTGATGCGAGCATGTTAAGGCAAGATTGTTCATAGATGTAAGCGTATCTACGTGCTCCTCGCCTAGCACTCTTCGCCTCGTCTCTAGCACCTTGATATTTAGCTCCTCTGCCTCCTTCCGCCGCCCTTGACGCGAGTATGTTATAGCAAGATTGTTCATAGATGTAAGCGTCTCTTCGTGTTCTTCGCTGTATAAGCCCTTTCGTAGCTCCAAGCTAGCCATTTTGAAGGTCACTGCGAGCGTGTAGTCTCCCTGCTCGCTTGCAAACCACCCAGCATCGTGGAGCAAGATCGATTGCTGAATGAGCGGTGCACGATTGCCTAGCTTTGTTTCCAGCGCAAGCACAGCATGCGGGAGTAGCTGCCGGCACACTGCCCAAGTCTCGAAGTCCCCATTTGGAAATGCTCCACTTAGATTGACCACAAATTGCGAGGCCCAACGGTCGAAGGCTTTGTTTAGCATGAGCCAGGCTTGCGTCGACACCTGCACGAGTCTGTGCATCTCGAACATCGCGGGATCAATAGTGATGGAGATGAAGGAGTAGTCGATAAGGGCATCAAGATCTCTCTCGAAAGCTTTCTCTGCTACACTAGATCCGTCGCTTGACGAGCTATCTGAGTCGTCGCTACCGCTATGCGCAGAGCTAACCTCACGACTCCGGTACGTATTGTCGGGGTTACTGTCGGGATGTGTAGTACGGGTGATCCCTACGCCGGGCACGTTGCCGTCGAAAGAGAATGTTCTATCCTTGAGCAGTGCTTCTGGTATTGTCTGGCGATCGAAGAAGCTCATCAAAGACAGCAAATCTGCCGCAGAGGGTCTGGTTTCACGGATATGCTCAAACGAGATCTGCCAAGTCAGTAAGATAGAGTTTCGCCCTTCTTTGTGTCGTCGTGGGTCTGCCTCGTCACGTTGCAGCTCTTTGCGCATAGCTTCGTCGCTCTTGTCGAGCGTCTCCAGATACTGCCGAACTGTACATCTATGTCCCCTTCTCTTGATGTACGCTGCAGCCTGCGCCATGGCGAGTGGTAAGTGATCCAGTGCATTCGCGAGGCCTGTGGCCTCAGCGTCACTGCATTTGTCGCCGAGCTTTGTCTTGATCAGCAGTATCGACTCCACGTTATGCATTTGTTTGACGTCAATGATGCTGCGTTCAAACTCCACTACCTTCGTGGCAACCATTTTGCTTCTCGTGGTCACGAGTATGGATCCATGGCTACATGTCGACAAGTTCTCGAGCAGTTGGACTCCCGACGAGCTTTCAGGGTCGTGCGTGGTTCCCACATCGCCAGCTTCTGGAGTCGTCTCCAGTATGCCCACATGGTCCACATTGTCCAGTACAAGCAGCCATCGTCCATTTCGCACGTCCTGTAGCCAACGCTGCAAGATCTCGAGCACGTCAACTCCAGGCTCATCAAGACCTTGGATGTTCAGCCGCTTCAGGTTGTTGCGAACGCTGACTTGCAACCTCTGTGCATTACTTGCATATACCCAGAATACCCACTTGTCTGGGCTGCGGTCTCTCTCCTGGAATGAGTACTCTATCGCCAGCTGTGATTTACTGGTCCCACATGAGCGACGATGTCATCAGCCTGCAGCGCGATGATACTTACCCTGCGCCACCAAGTCCACACAACGCACATCTGCCCGCTGGCGCTGACAACATCCTCTCTACATCGTCGAGGATTGTGCCCCGAGGGACGAAGGTCTGGTCTCGTAAGAACGGGACCGTCGAGAAAGCTGGAACCGGCGCCGGCGATTGTTGCGCCGCGTAATTGTTGATGTTGTTGCCAATGTGCAGTTGGCTGTTGCCGGAGGCATTAGCTTCACTGATCTGTATATCAGCGAGCTGCCGCATTGACTCCATGGTACTATGCTACATTCAGAATGACATCTCCATTCTCCGCACGTCTTTGAAGGACAATAACAGCAGAAGCGAAGCCGACGGTATCATTGAAAAGGACCGATGCGGCGACGAGGCTGTCGACAAGGCAGAGAGCCGCTGCGCAGCTGCCAGCACCCCTCCAAAGCACATCGCTGCACGGCTGCAGGTGGCTTGCATATCGCCAGATCGAAGTCGCGACGGGTTGTGAAGATCACCAAATTGAGGCCACATCCAGTGTACAGACCATAGTCCATGACAAATCCCGACACATATTCCATCATTGCATCTCACGGCATAGCGCTTGCGTGCGGGCACTCGCGTAGATGCAAAATCGTCGAACAAGAGAGAACCTTGGAACATCCAGAGGAAAGGGCAGGGCTTGTGAAAGGAAAGCTAACGCCATGCGGCGTAGCGCGATCGTCCTCAAGTCAGTGCCAAGTCCGTCGAACATGCGCTCAACAACGTCCCTACACCATATGCTCCCATGCCTGCTTCCCCGTTGGCGGAGGTCCTAGGACTAATTGGAGAATCGACCGTAACATTCAGAGTGGTTGCGTGGATGGCTCTTAGCCTAAAGTATGCAAAGTGAAACAATGTAGCAGTCAAACTAAGCCTGCTAGCATCCTCAGATGGATCAGTCAGAGTAGGCGCGATCTCTATACACAACGCGGTAAGCTATCTATACATATCGTACAGTTAAAGTGCTGGCGTGAGTGGCGTGCGGATCTGCAAATTGCCACACCAAGCTGCAGCTTGTAACAGTGTCGAGTGTGTCCAACCGGCTGCGACAGCCTGTAGCCGTGAGTCGCTCCGTCCAGGCTTCGTAGCAGACTCTCCTTGCGACATCCGAGTCCCCGGGCCCAGCTCCAGCTCAGCTGGTGCTGCACTGCTTGTCGTCGCCCAGCTGACGGCTAGCCGCACCAACGCAACTGCATGTTCGCTTGGACAACATCCAGCTTCTCGCTAAAGACACATCGTCCACCCCCTACTCATTCTTCACCACCCCCACCTTCGCCGCCCTCAACACCCGTCCATTCAACAAAAACCCCTTTTGCTGCGTAAAAAACACAGTCCCACTCTCCTTCCCCGCCTGCGGCGCCTGAAAAGTAGCCTCATGCAAATTCGGATCAAACTTCACCCCCTCCACACTCGGATCCAGCCTCTCCAGTCCATGCTTCTTCAACGTCCCCATAAGAATCTCTTCTGTCATTTTCAGCCCGCCGTGCAGCGATTTGAGCTCCGGGTTTACGTCGGGAGAGGTGAGGGTGGCGGCGGGGACGGTGGTGAGGGCGCGGTCGAGGTTGTCGATCGAGTCTATTAGGTCTTTGGCGAAGCGTTGGATGGCGAAGTCCCGGGCGGCGGCGATTTCGCGTTTGGTTTGGTTTTGGAGGTTGCGGTATTCGGCTACGGAGCGTTTGAGTTTGTCCTGGAGGGGATGCATCAGCTATAGTTCGCCACGTCCTACAGATCTAATCTAGACGTAGTCGAAATGTTAAGACGTACTGTCACATCTATGAGCTCCTTCTCCTTCGCCTCAAGCTTTGCCTGGGCATCGTTCGCTGGCGTTTCGGGTGGCGCTGCTGCATCTCCCTCCGATTTGGCCGATTCTGCTGCCGCGGCTTCGGAGTACCATCTTCGTGCTGGTATCCGCTGCGATAATGCGGGTGCGATGAATCGCTGTGATGTGAACGGAGATCGGAGTACTTTTGCCGCTGAGCTGGGTAACGAGGATTTGGCGGCGAATTGGAGCGATCTTGCGAAACGTTGGGTCTTCATGATTGATTTGATAGTTGATCTAATGAAGGTGTGAAGGAGAATAGAGGCAAGAAGCGGTGATGCACGCGACTACTTCTCGTCTTCAACATTTTGCCCGATGTCCGCCGTCATGTTCTTTCCCGATTGGGACAGCCGTCCGAGCTTCCTCATAATTGCCATCATCACTCATACTCAATGCCATAGTGCTTCCAACATCCATTTCTTCAACATCCATTTCTTCACTATACCCAAAATATACTACCTCATACGACTACACGACGAGAGCAGCTGAATAGTTCGAACCTCGACGCGCTCGACAGCGCACACTCTCCCACACTCTTCACGGCCATCATGGCAGCCAATGCAGGTGACCTCGAGGAGATACTGAGCCGCCTCAAAACTACCTCGCGCACACCTTCGAGCAGTCAGCCCTTCGCACAGCCTTCTTTCTGGGCACCACAGCCGGCAAGCCAAGGTGCCTATCAACCACCCTCCGTGTCGACACCACTGTTCAGCCCGCCCATACAAACGCCAAACCCCATACACTCCTCTGCCATCATCAGTCCAGTCAGTGGAATCTCGCCACTGCCGACGTCGGGTGGGACGGCGCAGGAGCTGAATAGGACGAACAACTTGCTCAACCTGCTGAAGTTCAATGGAGCTGCACAGAAGCCAAGCACGCCAGATGCTACATCGCAGGGTACTTCGGCAGGCGCAGCAAAGCCTTCATTCGAGTCGACTGCGAACAAGGCGAATACTCAAGACTTCCTCCTGAATCTCCTCACCAAACCCGCGAAAGCTCCTTCCGTCGCTAGTCCGATCTTGCCAACGAAGGCAGACCTCCCCTCAGTTGCCTCGATTGCACAGAGTCTCGGCAATGTCGCTATCACCGCAGACATTCCACAGATCGAGACCACACCCGCTCGCCAATTTGGCAGCCCGGCCGAAGCTACCAAGTTCGCTGCACCACAGCCAACGAAGGCCGGCATGTTCAACTACGTCAACCCATTCGACACACTTCACGCATCGTCACCCCTAAATCGCACTCCACAGCCCGCTGGCAAGATCGAGATCCTTAAGCATGGACGCGAAACCTCAGACTCACTTAATGGGGAGTCAGGCGCGCGTGCTGCGAAGACGAGGAAGACTGAGTCACCAGAGCGTCAGCCTGCTCAGCAAGAGAGTGTGGCTGCGACACCTGCGAAGGATGCACAGAGCGTTTCGCAGAAGCTGGAGGAGCTGTCTGGCAAGGTGCAGAACCAAGTCGAGGAGGCATTGGCTGCTGTAGATGACAAGCAGACGCGTGCGCCAAGTGCCGCAGCCACGAAGTCGGCTGACAAGCAGAACAACGATGAGAGCGTCGACACCGACTGGTCGACTGCCGAAGATGAGGACACAAAGTTGGAGGAAGAGGACAAGGTCGAGGTCTACAACTTCCCAATGGAGCCATTCGTCACGCTGCAGCTCACAACTGCAAAGGCGCCTAGGCAGTTCCGCAGCGAGACCTGGGAGAAAGCTACGCCAGTCGCGCGTCTCAAGAAGGACTTCTCGCACGATGATCGCACTCTGGCCACTGCTACCCAACACTACATCGTCTACAGTGTGCCACCCACGGAGAAGAAACCAGATGCTGGACTGAAGATCATCCGCCAGGACGATGGTAAGAACAAGGCTGTGTGGAACAAGGCAGGAGAGCGTCTGTGTACTGTGCAGATCTCGCCTTATGCTATGGGCGACGTTGAGTGCGTGCTCGCGACTGATGTCAATGGCACCATCTTCTTCACCACACTCTCGAAGTCCGGTGGCGACACTTTCGGCGATGACGACCTCGAGGCTTATGGTTTCACGATGTCGCCACCTCCCAACGCCGATGAGCCAAGCTCTACGTCCGCTTTTGGTACTAGCAGTGCCATAAAGACGCGCGCGAAACTTAGCAACAGGCACGCTACATCGTACTTTGCGGTGGCACGTGGCAGGCAGATCCACCTAATCGCACCTGATGTGGTCAAGTCCAGCTACCTGAACCAAAAGACTCGCGTTGCGGATACGGAGAAGTACTTGGCCGAGAACAGCCTCAGCATCAATACTGGCAAGGCTGGCAAAGACTTCTGCTTCTCTGAGGATGACACAGTACTGATAAGCCTCGACAAGATCGGCAAAGTCAAGTTCTGGGACATCCGTACATTGACAACCGCGATCGAGGAGTCCAACGGCGGCAACCTGCATCACGAGCTGAAGGAGCCAATTCATGGCTTCAGTACTGGCGCATCCCCTCTCCATCCGGATGACAAGATGTCGCCTAGTTCTGTCACACTCCTTGACAAGGACCGCCCGTGCGCTAAGGGCGTAGCACTGCGGTACTTGCTCATCGGGTATCAACAGAATCACATCCTTCAACTGTGGGATCTTGGCCTGGGCAAGTGCGTGCAAGAGCTGCACTTCCCAGAGTCTGCCAAGGGATCAAATGCTATGTGCACTATCAACTATCACCCAAAGACTGGCGTGCTCTGCATCAGCCACCCAGGCCGCAACAGCATCTACCTCATCCACGTCTCAGCTCCGAAGTATGTGCTCCCGGCCATGACTCAGGCACACTACATCACCGCTCTGGCACGTCAAGACACATCTCTGCCTCGCGTAGAGTCTACGGCCATTATGAGTGGTATGCGCGAGTTCTCGCTTGGCAAGATCGGCGAGCTTCGCTCCGTGGACATGCTCAAGACTCCATTCCCATCCGAGGGGAACAGTGGCGATGCAGCTGCAGAGATCTTGTTTGAGCTGTATGTCATGCACAGCAAGGGCGTCATCGCCCTGCCCATCAAACGCGCGGATCTCGGCTGGGACGCGAAGAGCAAGGTCATCAAGCCTGTACCTGCACAGGAGGCGGGTGTTGTCGAGTTCACGAAGTTCAAGGACAAGCCTGCTACTGAGACATCGCCTAGCTCGCAACCTGAGACGCCTTCCAAGCCGCCCAAGGTGGCGAAGAAGGAAATTAAGGCAGAAGCACCCAAGGCTATCATGAAGAAGGAGCCTTCGCCATCGAAGCAGACTCCGGCTACGAATGGTACGGCTGCGCATACTCCTATCAAGCAGTCGAAGCAGATCCCTGAAGCACCTGCGCCGACCAATCCGCCGATCATCACCGCCGAGGACTATGCAGCTGTCGCTCCGCCCGTTCAGCAGCGCGAAGTGCCCAAGTCGGCATCGCCTAAGAAGCCAGTCGAGCCTGCGCCAGTGGCTGCACCTACAAAGGCCCCATCGCCACCAGCCGAGAAGGCGCCTGCTATTCAGGAAACCTCAGCTGCTTCGAGCGCGTTGACCGATGGTCTGCTTGCGAAGGAGTTCAGCTCGTTGTACCAGAAGCTCGAGCAGGACAAGCGTGTCGCTGATGCTGCTGGGTCTGCCAAGCAAGACGCTATGCTTCGCCTCGTCTCCAGCACTCTTACCGAAAACGTCGAGAGCAGTCTACATAACATTGTGGGCAACAGCATTGCTACGAAGGTGCTACCGGCTTTGACCGCCTCGACCTCCGCAATTGTGGAGCGCGAGCTAGCGAAGACGCTTAACAAAGAGGTTGGCGAGTCCGTTGCCAAGGAAGTCAGCGCCGCCATCCCGCTCGCTGTGTCTTCTGCCCTTCGCGATGCGCAGGTCACCAGTGCGCTCTCTGCTCACATTGTCAATGAGGTCACGAAACAAATCAAGATGGACATGGGCGGGCTTATCCAGCGCTCGATGCAGACTGTGCAGGCTAACGTTACAACCGCAGTCACTCAGTCCACAGTCGGCACGCAGAAGGCGATCCTTGATCTCGAGACGAAGCTCAACACCCAGCTCCGCGACGCCGCAACTCAGCAGAAGCAACAAAGCGACATGCTCCTCCAGCTGACTTCCAGCATGGCAAGTCTCACCACCCTCGTCACAGAGATGAAGTCCCAGCAGGCCGCTTTACTTGAGTCACAGCAAGCCGCTCCTGCCGCCTTTCCTGCATCGTCTGAGCCCCTGGAAGACTCCCCCACCGAAGTCCTCGAATCCCCCGAGCAAGCCGAGCTCGCGCGCCTCACCCACCTCCTCAAATCCGGCGAATACCAACGCGCCACAATCGACTGGCTGCAATCCTCCAACCAAGCCGACCTCTTCGACAACCTCTTCATCTACCTCAACCCGCTCTACCTCCAACAAGTCTCCCCCCTCGTAGCGCTCTCAGTCTCCGCCGCAATAACGGCGAGCTTCGAGACGAATGTGGAGAAGAGGCTGGAGTGGCTGGGGACTATTGTTGGAAATATAGATGTGCAGGTACGTGGACCATTCAACGGCGGTGGACGGGGGGTGTTTGGGGATGATGCTGACTTTAAGATGAAGGACGGCGATATCCGCGATGTGGCGCCGAAGATTATGGATGTGCTGTATCAGCGGCTGCAGGGCGCTTATATGCAGCTTGCTGAGAGGGAGGTGAGGGATGAGGGGGCGTTGAAGAAGCTGTTTACGCTTACGCAGCAGATTGGGCAGGTGAGGAAGGCTTTGGCTTGAGAGGTTAGGTGGTGGACGTGGGTGGGTTGATTGGGATTGCATTGCATTGCGAACGGCGTGAGAAGGGTAATGGGGTGCATGGCGTGGATCGGGTGTAATGTGTAGACTACGGCTGCGACGGCCGTCGGAAGGGATCGATGCGTAGCTGTATACAGCGGTAGTGTACAACAGTACGGTTTCCTGCAGTCCCTAATACTCACCACGCACGCTAAGCCCACTCGCTCAGCATTGCCTCCACTACCCAGCGACTCCGCCAGAATCAGCGAACGCGAAGCTATCTTCCACCCCTCGTCCTTCCTCGGCAGTACCCACCCTCTCCGCCTCACGGCTCCTCAATCCGAAAACCTGCTTCCCATACATCCCCGCCGCTGCACTGGCTATCCTGTCTGACATGGTAAACATGATCGTAGCCACCGAGGCAAGACAAAGTAGGATGATGAAGATATTGACGATCCACCAGGAATCCTGCTCTGAGCTTCCCACTATGCCGGCGGTGAGTGACGCGTGGATTGGACGATGACCACGGACGATGTCAAGGGGTTTGAGATCTTGTGTGGTGACCATGGTGGCGTGATGGGCGGGGTTGGTGATTGAGTTGAACTTGAGGGGTGCGGCGTCGGGCTCCAGACTGGGGGCTTTCTCTGCGCACCACTGTGTAGGAGCAGCGTTTCGTGGGTCGCGCTGCAGGGCCCTAGACGTGTCGCAGAACCAGACCTAATGCGGCAGGCAGATATGCATTAGGGTGGGTGTCAGGGATGAATATTCGTAAATCGAAATGATCGAACGTGGCGGTATCCGCGATGTTGCGGTCAAGCCAGTCAGGAAGGCACCAGCGAGCACATGTCCAAGTATTGTCGAGCAGCATGTTCATCAGGCGAAGACCGCCACATATACAGCGTGCCGAATATGGCTGACTCGGACTTGCGTGCTGCGCAGCTCGAACTGCGAACATCGCAATTGGCACGAGATCTTGGCGCCGTGTCAACTGCGGAACTCGCAGCTCAGTCTTCGAGCGTCAACGAGCCTTCGTGCTGTGTGAGGCGCCGAGGGTAAATTCTGAAATGTCCTATATAGTTGCGTAGTGCAGCAGCAGAATGGAGCAAAGGACCGCGCTGTCAGCCAGCAGATCCACTGGGGTACGCAACATTCCAGTCTTCAAGACCAATTGCTGCAGTGGTAGTAAGCCAGTCTTGGTACAGTGCCTCATCCCAAACACCAAAGGGAAAGTCAAGTCCATCTAAAGGCATCGCGATGGCCGAAGCATCCCAATCATTCCAAGGAAGAACCTGGTTCCCGGCAGCTGATCCCTCCATCGACAGAGTGACCGCGTATGACGCTTGAGTGGCAGGCAGCAGACCCTGTTGGTTAGACACTGGCGGCAAACCAAACTCCTCATCTGTCTCACGACCGCGCAGTAAGCCACTCAACCAAGTGAGATTGTACATCGAGCTCGCGCCCATGCGGGTCGTGACATTGCTCTTAAGATGGCCTTGATTGTGGCCGATAGCGCGACCGGCCACATCAAGCGAGCGACCAGCGTTGGCGTGCTCGCGGGAAAGCGGGCAGCTTCGAAAGAGGACGTGGGCCTTCTGAAAGGCGTTGCGCACTGCCTCCAGACGGGGGTGTCTCAGGTTCTTCTCCTCGCTGTCTAGAAACTGCAGTAGTACGGTTGCTGCGTAAAACAGTGTTCGCGAGTGATGCTTCGGACAGCCAGGTAGTGGCGTGGAATCGTCGCGAAAGCTTGGGCAGCGACTTGCGCGCTGGGAGAAGAGCTCCCAAATGTATTCGATGCACTGTATCGCGGGACTGACAGCTGACTGGATCAACTCCTTAGCATATGCTGCAGTGACATGGTCCATGTCATTTGCAGATCCATTGATAATTTGAACATGACTTGCCATGCAGATGTACATCTGGGCAGTATCAGCGACGAGTCCGACTTCTGGCGTCCAGTCCGTGGCGTGCTCCCGTTTCAAGTCGGCAAGGTCCTGCCCGAAAGTGGTCGCCAGTGTCCAGGCCAGTTGAGGAGGCGCAAGAGACTCGTCCATCTGCAAGAGGAACCGAGATGCTCGTACGTGTAGCTCCATTTGTAGCGCATAGTCTCTGGGGATGCTTGGATCGCGACAGAAATCTGTGACTGATTTGTAGTAGCGCGCTGCGGCAAGCGTTGGCAGATTGCCATGCCAGAGGCTCATCTGAACATCCAATGCGAAGCATTTCAGCCAGGTCAGTTTCAGGAGACGAGGGGCAAATCTTGCCAGCTGATTATTGGCACGCCGCGTGCCGAAGAAAACCTTGTCTTTAGGCTTATCTAACCCCATCTGTCGCGCACAATTGATCACTGCTCCGTTGAGCATCCAGCTTGGGTCTTTCCACTGACTGTTCACCGCGGCTGGCCAGCTGCAGAGTAGTAATAGTGCTTGCAGGTCCAACGGATGCTCGACCGCTTCGCAGAGCTTGTTACCGTACAGACGAGAGTGTGCAGCTCGGATAACAGGATACTGGTCTTGATACGTGCGATGATAGCGTGCTCCAAGCATACCTATCGTCCAGAGCAGTAGGTTGCTTTCTTTCTCCAATCGTCCGAATGACGTGACTTGCCCCAAGAAAGGGCAATGGACCAAGTATCCTTCCGAGAAGCAGTCGAACAGTGAGAGCATATCATCATGGGTTAGTACACAATCGAACAAAGTGAAGTATGGTGGCGAGTGCACATCATTCAGAGCAAGCCAGCCTTGACTATCCGGTGGAAGCTTCGAATTCGTATCCGAAGGACCCGCGTCAGTAAAGCCACCCGCTTCGACATTCGTGGCTCTACACGTGCTAGAGATGCGACCATGGCCCACATGGAGAGGACTGAGCAGCTGGGAACGGCTCAGCTGCTCGACCTGGGCCTCCAGTTGCTTGACCCGACTGGCTACTGCTCAGCATACAATAAACGTACAATCTCATAGTCAGACATCTTACCTGCGAGATGCAACCCGCTTGAAGCTGGCACTCGTCTGACACGTCCCGCCAGTCTTCTCACATCGGCTGCACCGGGACGGGAACGTTTCGCGTAAGTTGCACTTGAGCTAAGTGTTCGTGTTCAGCGATGAAGATACCGGGAGGAACGAGGGTCTCACCTTGACTTGACGACATGTCGTACACGACTTCGCTCTGTTGCTAGGCCCGAGAGCTGGCTCAGGGCTTCGATCAGTGGATCCGCTCAGTGATTCGGAAACTCCAAGCGTGTGCGACATGTTGGAATGTTAGCCATTGGACCTACCTGATAGAGCCTGTTCGAAACTATATTGAACGCTCGGTGCGTGCAGCACAATCTGGGTGCCTGGCTCTTGACGCGGGTCGCAGGATGCGGTCTGTACCTAGCCCCATGCTGACGCAGCGCCAATGTGTCACAGCAATCGTAGACATCGGACGATAGCACAGATACACATATGACGCTGCACCGCATGCCTAGCAGCCTTATACCCAAGCAGCGCGCTGGTGTCGTCTACATCGAGGCACAGGAGGCCCACAGACCGTTCCTCGAACGACGCGTGGGATCGGGAGGTGATTCTGCCAAGAAACGCTAACGGCAGCAGCCTCAATCTGATCTGACCAGCGAGAACATACACAAGATTGTTCTCCTCCCGTGTGCACCTCAAGATTCGATGATGTAATCCTCGTACTCGAACGTTGGTTGGAATGATACTCTACGGAACTCCCTGACAACATGAATGTGAACGCGGCATGTCTAACGCGTAATTTGGCAACGAACTCGAGCCGTGGCCAATCATCCATGACTTGCTGAGAAGAGCAGGAAAGTGTCTATGATCGAGCGCACACGACTTGGATAATCACAACACTGAGGTGAGGGGCCGATGCGTGTGCGTATCTCACTGGTCAAGTTGCAAACTTTGCCCGAGTACCTAACTGGGCGATTTGATGCCCATATTCAAGTACACAGTCTTGACCTCGGTGTAGTTCTCCAGCGCCACCTCACCACACTCACGTCCGATGCCAGACTCTTTGTACCCGCCGAATGGCATACTGCGAATCTTGTCAGCAAGATTGCGCTCTCCCTGAGATTCAGGAAGGAAAGAACTTACCTCCAGTGCACGAAGTTGTACATGTTTACCCACGCAGTGCCAGCGCGCAGCTTGGACGTTACACGCACTGCTCGCTCGTAGTCTTTAGTGAAGATGCCAGCCGCGAGACCATACGTAGTCTTGTTCGCAGCGGCCACAACTTGCTCCTCGGAGTTGAACCTTGAGACAGCTACTACAGGGCCGAAGATCTCTTCGCGCATGATCTATACACATTGTCAGTAGAGCGTGGATTACTTGGCTACAGGGACACTTACCTTCATATCAGGCTTGACATCGGTGAAGATCGTTGGCTCGATGAAGTAGCCGTCTTTGCCGCTCCCGACCGCGTTGCCACCGAGATGCACCTTTGCACCCTCGTCGGTACCGGCCTTGATGTATCCGAGGATCTTGTCGTATTGCACTACATCGTGTCAGTACAAGTTGTTAACGAGTAGAAATGGAGAGTGTACGAACACTTCGAGTTCTGCGGTCCCTGGTCGAACTCGCCAGTACTCGGGTTCCCGACTGTCACCTTCTTCATGCGGGCCGTGTATAGCTCCAAGAACTTATCATAGATGTCTTCGTGGACGTAAATCCGAGTACCAGCATGGCAAGTCTGGCCAAAGTTCATGTTGATTCCCCATGCTGACCACTCGACAGCCTCTTCCAGATCGGCATCGGGGAAGATGATGTTCGGCGACTTGCCTCCAAGCTCGAGGGTCACCTTCTTCAGGTTCGAGTCGGCGGAAGCTCTCAGCACTGACCTACCAGTGACTGTCGATCCAGTGAATGCGACCTTGTCGATGTCCATGTGGTGAGCAATTGCGCTGCCGACAGTCTTACCGAAGCCAGATACCAAGTTGACGACACCAGGAGGGAATCCGGCCTCCTTGATCAAGTTCGCGCAGTACAGAGCAGTGAGCGGAGTCGTCTCAGCAGACTTGATCACAACAGTACATCCCGTTGCGACAGCAGGGCAGATCTTCCAGATGAACATGAGCAAGGGGAAGTTCCAGGGGATGATTTGCCCACAGACGCCGATCGGCTGCCGTTGAGTGTACGAGAACGTGCCAGGGACATTGAAGCTACTCTGTCCGAGCACCTTGTCCGCCCAGCCAGCGTAGTAACGCAGTGTGCCGACAGAGCCCGGGAAATCCAAGTTGGAGCATTGTTTGTAAGTCTTGCCAGTGTCAGCACATTCCAGCGCCACGATGTCGTCCTTGTTGGCTTCCATGAGATCAGCGAGCTTGTGTAGCAATGCGGACCGATCGGCGGGATTGCCAGCAGACCAGAACTCGTTCTCGTAGGCTTTCCGCGCTGCTGTAACGGCTAGGTCGACATCTTCGGGCATGCCTTCGCACACTGTGGCGAGCGTCTTGCCAGTACCGGGATCCTCGCTTGTAAACGTCTTACCGGCTTTGCCAGCGACGAACTCGCCATTGATGAAAAGCCCAGTAGGGACGCTGACCTTGCGGCCAGCGAGTTCAAGGGTTGTTGGCTGTGCCATAGTAGCTGTGATGTCCTAAAGTGTGCTTTCAAAATATGTTCGTGCGATCTGCCGAGGGAAAGCTAAGAGAGATATGGAACTGCAGAAACGTGGTACTCATATATGCTCGCGCCAACCATCAGCCCTACATCGAGATCGAGGAATTGCCATCACCATTGTTACGGGAATATCAATCGCGTGCGGGGATAGATCGAGTCTGGCCTTTTCTGGCCGCCGCCATGTGGCAGAGGTGGAGGACGGCGTAGAGTTCGAATTACACATACCTGCAGCCCCGCACGCGGCAACTGCAGGCGCATACCTTATGTAATGGAGCGCATGCGAATCCAGAACGCCGAACCATTGAGATTGTGAAGAGTGAAGAATGAAGAAACTCAGCAAGACGGCTCAGTGATTGTTTACGACGATGAACGACGCCCTTCGACTGCATACGCCTGAGTCTACTACCTCCAGCTCAGATTGCTCGCCACAGCAGATGAATCACCATTACCAACGTGCGACCCAGATGTGACGTGCTCACGAACTCGGGCAACAAGAGCAGGTCATCTGCGCAGTCCTGCCAAAGCACTAAATCTTGCCCACACCAGCGTTCTTGACAACGCTCGCAGCGACACCTGATGCTGCCGAAGCACTAGCAATGTTCTTCCCCTTGAAGTTGGTGAAGAAGCCAGTCGAAGAAGTCCCCGTGAACGCACCCGAGCTCGTGAGTACATTCGCTTGACACGCCCTCCCCAGCGCAGACGTGCAAGCCGAAAGCGAAGAACTTGGAGCGGTGAAGATCTGTCCCTTGACGCTGGTGTCGATGGGCGCTTTGACGTTGTTGAAAGCATTGCCCTCCGCGATGATGTTCCCGCCAGCGTCAACCTCGAAGGCATGCCCGCTGTTGGCGGAGAAGTAGTTGTTGACCGCGTGGAGCAGGGTGTTACCGGCGACTTTCGGACTGCGGCCGCTGGTGTTGTGAATATAGTTGCCTTTGAGTGTGACAAGATCGTTCGAGCCGGTGAAGTACATAGCCCAGTAGTGATGGCCGTCGCAGGTGGCGCTCCAGGTTGAGGTGCCGTCGATCTCGTTGTTGGAAATCGTTACGCGGTTCGAGGCGCCGTTACCGAGAACGATATGCTGGCGGCCGATCTGGGAGGTCTATGTTATTCGTCAGTGAGTGTGGATTGGACGGGGTGCGAAGTCGCCGATCACCTTGACGTGATCGATCCACTGCAAGTCTGATTAGCCTTGTCCTCAATGCCGTCTTACACAACGGCTACTCACGATCAAGTCAGCCCCGTCGACGGTGATAGCATCACCTCCCCAGACGTAGTGAGGGTTGATGTTGGTGATCTGGATATTCTGGATGATGATGTTGCTTGCGCCAGAGACGATGCGAAGTCCTTTGCCCTTAATCACGCCGCTGGTCCCAACACCGATGATCGTCTTCTTGGATGCGACTGTAATACCAAGCACACCAGCTTTGTCGTACGAGACAGTGGTAGTTGGCGCGCTGGGTTCGTAGTTCTGGCACCAGCCATTCTGATTGATCGCGACTTGACAGCTAGATCCAGTGCCCCATCTACTTGATATTAGCAAGATCTGACTGAGAGCAGAATGCCATTGACACGCTCACGGAAGGCAACCAGATCCTGATGCCGTTCCTTCTGTCCCGGTAAAGTCGAACGTCTGCTGCAACACGATGACACGGGCCGAGGAGTCGCCCAAGTACGAGACCAGCTCAGCATTTGACTTGGGGTATACAGCTGTGGCGCTGCCACCGCCTGTGACGCCTTTGGCGAACCCTTCAGCAGCGCCAGACACGCCAACAGCTGCAGCATGGGCGACCAGCGCCGCCACTACGAAGATTGAAGATGTATGCATCATGCTGAAGAGAAGAGAATGAGTGACTGAAGCGAGACTGCTAAATGGTGAGGTGCGAAGTAGAAGGAAAGACTGCAGACCTTTTCCAGAACCATCAACGCCAGTATTGTATCAATCTGTGGTTCACGAGTCGCGGAGGTCTAGGGCTTCGGGGCTGGCCTCGCTTGCACTATAAGCTTGAAACATCGCCAGACAAGCACCTGACACACCAGGGTATTTCGACGGTCCCCTGGACCGGAATAATTACACTACAGTATGCGGACGAGCGCGAATACATCTCAGAGATGCTGCTGGACTGTGACTGCGATAACAAGAGATCGCATCGCGCTCTCAACACTTGTGGGCGTCTCTCGAATCGGGGCTAGCAGGTGCGTCGTTGGCCACGAGAGTATGGCACGTAGAGTGCCATCCGACATCGCTCTGCATTGGCGACGTCGTCTCACGGTGTCCGTGGTATTAGTGCTGTTGAGAGGGTGAAATCAGTGAAGTCACTCGGTGTAGACGGGTAGGTGGAGGGTTGACGGGCTTGTTGACAGGGAGATTGAGCAGGAGCGGAGCAAGAGTCTCCGCTTCGAACGGCTACTTCCGAACGTGAGCAAGGGTCGGAACAGACGCCAATATGGCCAGAACATGGCCAGAATACACGTCAAGAGAACGCTCTGCTAGATCGCGTTGACGTCCGGATGGATCGATAAGGGGCATAGCCTCAGCATTTCATTAGTACTCAAACCAGCGACCGACTACATAGACATACACAACATAGCTCTACAGAAGTAGCAACCAACATCATCACCGCTCAAAACTTATCCTTGTCCTTCTCCACCGCCGCCGCGTGCTTGACAAGCTTGCTCTCATCAATACCTAAGTCCTTCGCATCAACGAAGTCATATTCCTTGCTGTACGCACCAGCCCAGTCGCTATTCGCACCCAGAGCCTTGAACATCAGGCCAAGCTCCTTGCCATAGGGTCCATAGATCTGCTCGTACTGGTCGAGAGTGATCTGCAAGATCGTCGTGCGACGGCCAGTGACATCGATAAATGGCTGCACGTACTCCTGCAGAGTGCCGTCCTCGGTCTTCACGAGGACAGCTTTGCCATGTGAGACATCGGGCTTCGCTAGGATGGCACCGACAAAGACACCGACGTTGGTCGTGACGTCGCCGCCAAAGGGGATACGGCTTTCGGCGCTGATGGGGAACATAACAGTGTGAGAACCGTAGCTTCCAGGCTAAACCATACGTTAGCAGCTACTCTGGAAACAACCGATGGCAGCATTAGTGACTCACGATTTCGAATGGCTTCATCATGGGATAAGCGGCAAAATTCGAGGAGAACATGCCGATCCAGAGAAATGTCGTCTTTTGCGCGATGTCTGGCAGGGTCTCCTTGATGATGTCTGCTGCCTTGTCCTTACTGTCCAAGTGAGGACAGTAGAATTCCTCTCCTGCGAGCTTCAGGCCACCCGGAAGCGTGTGCAGGACGAGGTGCTCAACACTGGGGACCTTCGCCACGGCCTTGGCGATATTGATGATCTGGTTCGTCTCTCGGTCGGCCGCCTGCTCGGGCGTGCCATCCAAGAGGTATTCGAAGATGTTGGTGACGCCGAACACCGCATTCGCACCCTGCGATTGTCAGCGTGGCCGTCATATACCCAACACCGGGGTACTGCTCACCTCAAAGGCTTTGGCCAGAGATTCGACATCGTCGTAGTTCGCAGACGTGAACTCGGCACCAGCGTCGGTCAGAGCTTTCGCTGAAGCGGAGGACGCGTTCCTGGTAATCCCGCGCACCTTCCAGCCATCCTTGAGGAGCTGGCGAGCGACAGAGCCGCCGACATTGCCAGTTGCGCCCGCGACGACTGCGAGCTTAGCCATTGCTGTTGGGAAGTGATTGCGAGGTAGATGGGATGCTGGTTGATAGTTGCAGTGATGGAAAGACGAAGCTGATGAAGTGATGGGAGAGACGCCGACCTACCTTGGTGGCCAGCATCTTATAGCTTTGGCAGCTGTGTTGCCGATTCACAGCTTCCAGCTGGGCTAGCCACTTCTCGTACTGGGTGTCGCGCTCGCAGCTCGTGTCGACGGTAAAGCCATCGCTGACGGCTTCAGTAAACTCCAAAGTCCGCGAGGTTCCATTGTCAGTGACGCGATCCATACCAGTCTTCAATTACACAGCAGAGAGCAACGTGCGGGTCACCGGTGAAGCTTCTCGGGCTACACTCGGCTGGTGGCGCACTGTTGCCTGAGCTGTGCTGCAGATAGGTGCTATTGTATCAGGCCATGCAAATTGGGAGGAGTAGAACAGCGTTGCGAAGTTGCGACGCGAGCGGCCGCCGCCCGAAAGTCGGCCATTCTCGGATCCGGGATGAAGCTGACTAAATCACCATGATTCAGTGGTGCGCGTCTTACTCAGAGCGCGACGTCCGTTCACTTCCACAACCAGTGTGAACTCGATCAGGTCTATGGTGGATCTCGTGGAGAGTAACGGCTCGCTTCATCTTCGAGTGTTACTGCGTCTGAGCTACACGCCACTGCTGACACGGCGTTGACTGAATCGTGAATATCATCGACCTCTGTGAGACGAGATGTTTCAACAACACCTCTTCAGCGCTGTACCTGATCTCGATTCGCTGCCACAAGTCAGCAACGAGCAGCAAAAGCTTTCTTTAGTTCTAGCCAATATCGACGCTGAGCGAAACAGGTTCCGGTCGGTTGTAGCGACACTTTCCCCGTTGATACATGGCTGACGCTTGACAGGGCTCGCACAATAGCAGCCGCCAAAGAAGATATCGCAGCTCATCGTGCCCGACACCGCAACACATCTAGCATTGAGGCTTCTGTGAGTCCAGCATCGGCTGTCTCGCCAGCTACCGACTCTGGCCTGGCACGTATGCTCGCGAGTCTAAACTCGTCTACACGCTCGCCTATTCAGCAGTCTCCCGCTCAGATGACCCCAAATGCACGTCCTGGTACGAATGCGGTGCCGCAGGCTTCGACGCCCTATGAGGTGAAGGTCGCACTGCGCACCATGCACGAGCTCAAACGTTACGACGATGTATGGGGACCGCAACGAGACGCCCTGAAGGCTAGCATTGCGGCTGCGGCAGCAACGCAAGGTGCAAATGGAATGGGTGAGACGAATGGAGGTGCTGCTACCGATCCACGACGCGATCTGAGGAGGCAGTTGACTGGGGCAGCAGCGCTTACGAATGGAAATGCGAGGGTAGCGGGTGCGGGCGTGAGTGGCGGAGGGGACATTGATCGGGACCGTGACCCTCGACGGCGATGAGGCCACCCGCTTCATCGCTTCCACGCAGATGCTTCGTCGTTCTGAGTTGCTCCGGCGGAATCTGGCCTTGCAAGCAGCCAGCCCACCACGATGAAGACCCTTCCATGGCTTGACGTAGTGTCAACGAGGTCAGACGTGCGGATGTGCTAGAAGTACGTAATGATTCCTGCCAATGCAGTTGATGTCAAACCGCAAAGACTCGCCGTCGCTGTAGTCATTCGCCATGCCATGTCTTCCCAAAAAACGATGACTTCTTCTCGACGCGTCGCGGTAGGTAGGAGCTGCGATGTCCGAGCTTCCGAGCGAAAGCCGGGCACCATGTCAAGTTTGGCAGCTGTAGTCAATATCGCAAGGCATGCCATGCTCAACACGAAGACTGCTTCGTGACCATGCAAGCACAGACGCAGGTCCGTAAAGTGCTTGACTCGCCTTCTGTGTAATCACAATGCCTGCGAGTATTCCCATTTCCAACGTCAAACATGGACCAGCATGATCCGCTTAACGAAGCCCTTCTCCAATGGATTTCGTCCTTTTCCCCGTCTTCCCTCCCTCAAACGCTAGCAGATCTCTCCACCGGCGTGGTACTGTGGCAAATCCTTCTCGCTATCGACCCGGACTACTTCAAAGGCTCTATCCCGGAACCCCACCTCAATACTAGCGATGACTGGATTGGAAAATGGCAGAACCTCCGACACATTGAGAAGCAGCTGAGTCTCTACTATCGCGATGTCTGCAATGGCGATGAAGTTTCCGGGGCGAATTCGCCCGACCTTAAAGCGATTGCGGCGAAGGCCAACGCTAGCGAGATCGGGAAGCTTGTCATGCTGGTCATCAGGGCGGGCATGGAAAGTCCAGCTGCTAATCAAGCGATGGGGAGACGACTAATGGGCTTGGGAAGGGAGAGGGCTATGATCATTGCTGGGGAGTTGAGGGCTATGCAAGAGGCTCAGGAGGAGGAACAGCCAGATGAGAGCGAGCCGGTCAGCAGGGACGAGAGCGCGTACGCTTCGGAAGCAGAGAGTGCGCATGAAAAGCAAAACGGGTTCAAGAGCAGTACTGGCTCAGGCGCATTCAGTGACCCGCTACTCGAGAAGGAAGAGGAGCTGTTGAAGGCGCAAGCCATGATCGATCGGCTGGAGGGCAGCTATGCTGCCGCACAGAGACAGGTCTTGGAGTTGCGTGCGGAGCAGGGCAAATTGCAGGAGGCGTTCGACACGTACAGGAATGAGATTGATGCGAAGGGGAGGAAGGGTGGGAGTGAGGAGGCGGTGAAGAAGCTGCAGAGGCAGACCGAGAGCGACAAATCATATATTGGAGACCTGGAGACACGACTGCAGACGTCGCAAGGTACTGTCGAGAGACTGGAGCGACAGACACAGAAGCACAAGGACGATAGTGAGGCAAACCAGACTCTGCGAGATGAGCTACAGTTGCTGCGGTCTGAGAACGAAGATCTTATGCAAAAGATCAAAGCCAATGAGAATCTTAAGAAGAAGATCCAAGCTCTGCAGGAGCAGGAAAGGGCGAGTGTCACGCTACGAGAGGAGCTGAAGTTGAAAGACGACAAGCTTGAAGAGCTTGACCGTCTCAAGTCGATCCAAGTCAATTTGGAGAAGGAGATCATCGAGAAACGCGGCTTGATCCGCAATCAGGAGTATCAGATCACTGAGCTTACCACGACGCGCAAGCACGCTGAGTACGACTCTCGTGTGTTGGCACAAAAGCTGGAGGCTGCTCGCGAGCGGCATGGACAGGATCACGAAGCACTGGAAGGGCTACGACAGAAGCTGCAGGATCTCGAAACCGGCGAAACTGGCGCTGGTGCGAGGAAAGACGTCGAGAATGAGATCGCAAGCAGCGATGCTGCGTCGAAGGCTCGTCCGCCGCCTGATACCTATGAGGAGAGCCGTCACCTGACCGAGAAGCTCGCAATGCTGGAGACGCAGCTCGAGGCTGCAGACGCAAGATTGAAGCAAGCCGCAGAACGCGGCGAAGCCCACGATACGGTCAAGGGAAGTTACGAAGCAAGCAAAGCCGAGTGTGAGCGACTGCGCACGTTCACACAGGAGCAAGAGATAAAGGTCACCGAGCTTCGCAAGCAGCTTGACGTCGCTGCGAAGGCACCATCGCCTGCTGTCGCACCCGAGCTGGCCTCGTTGCAGCGTGAGAACAGACTGATGACTTCCGCCTGGCACGATCTGTCGTCACGACTGCAGAGCAATGGCGTGTCACTGGCAAGGAGGAGACAGGAGCCGAGGAGCTGGATTGGGAAGCAGAGGGCGCTGGTCGGCCCTGGAGTTGGTGCAGTATGAATTTCTCCTGCTCAACTCCGCGCTCCATTCTCTCGCTGACCTCTTTGTAGCAGAGATGAGGGATTTGGCCAGGACGCGTCTGCATACTCCAAGGATGACGGGCATGACTTAGCGATATACCCCATTGTGCATAGCGATGCATCTGATGATTTCGACAACCTCACCTGCCTGATCCAATCTATCCTGTCGTACAGAGTTATGCCTGTATTCCACGCCTGACTTCCAAGTGAACGCGGAGAGTACCTGGTAAGTGAGGTGTGGTCTGCACCTTCCCTCACAACACCACGCTTCGCACTTGCCCAACACTGGTGAACCAATCTCCCGGTGTTGGCGTGGCGCGTCGTGGCCTTCCTTCCTCACCCTGACCGCGCCACTCAACACACACCGCTCCCTCCATCACTTCACTCAGCAACATCCTCTTCCTCCACAATCTACCACACTCCTTACTGCGTTTGCACACACACCATCTACCGTCACGTGTCGGCATCTTATATCGCGCTACACTACTCAGCGCGATACGCAACAGCACCTCACACTCCTCGCCACGTCGCGGATATCGACAAACGGCGGAAATGAGTGAACCATCAAAGCAGTTGACGCGCTCCGCCAACGTCCATCAGGACTACGGCCTCGGCAACATGTTCCAGGTAGGCATGCATCACCCCCTCCTCGCGCGTGACGGTGGCGGCAACGGCGGCGGCAGCAGCAATGGCATTGGCATCAATCACAGTTCAGTGCAACTTGCGCTGACAGCGGTCGCGAAGTCGGCGATGGAGCGCCATAAGAGCGCGCTCCCGGTCTCACTCACCACATCAGCGTTCCCCGAGCAGGCGCCACGCGGGCCCCCAAAGGTAAACCCTCCAACATGCGCAATATAGCCACTCATTACTCACTCGCTCGCAGAAGCCCAAGATCAATGAGGATGATGTCCTCAGCGTCTTGATGGCAAAGCTCAACGAGCAGCAGTATCGCCAGCCCAGCGTCAACAAGTCAAGCGCTGGCTCCGCTGATGACGACGATGATAATTCTTCTATCATCACCAATCCGTACGCGGCGAGCACTCCGCCTGCTGATGGCACAACCGACTCTAACAGCGCGTCGGACGCCAACGAAGTCGAGCGCCTCAAGAAGCAGCTGGAGTTCGCGAATCAGCGCATGGCGCAGATGGACATCGAGCTCAATCAGACCCGTCTTGCGCACCACACTGTCGAGCAGGTGATTAGCTCGCCGTATCCCGCTCCTCAAAACATCCAGTACAACCCGTTCAATGGGCCACTGCCCGCCTACAACGGAGCAGTCACCAGGCAGACCACTCCGTTTGACTATGGCGGGCCGCCTCAGTCGTTCGGACCAGCAGCTATGTCGCACAACGGCCTGATGCCTGCGCCAGCTTTCCATCATAATGTGAAGTGAGTGATCCTCTTGAGGGACCGGTGCCATGAGACTGAAGCTGACCAATGACTAGTGGTTCGAGTCATGCACGTCCAGGTCCAGGCTTCAACGGTGGTCGTGCTGGGCGTTGCAATGGGTTCGCGTCGCCGATGGCACCGCCAAATATGACCCAGAGCTTCCCGCCCTACCCTCACATGCCAGTCATGCAGGCTCCCATCGGCACCAGGCTGTCTCCTACTGCGTCCAGCTTCGCGTCCTCGTGGAACCCGACCCTAGCGCCTACGGAGACGATAAGCTACATGAGCACCGTCGAGCCACTCAACTATCGTCGCCTGCTCGAGCGCGATGCGACTTGCAACTGGCGCTACATCGTGGACAAAATCGTATGCAGCAACGACCAGCAGGCTTCGATCTTCCTTCAGCAGAAGCTCAAGCTCGCGCCGGAGGAGCAGAAGTACGGCCTCATCCAGGCCATCATTGACCAGGCGTACGCTCTCATGGTCAATCGCTTCGGTAACTTCCTTGTCCAGCGCTGCTTCGAGCACGGGACTCCTGAGCAGATCGTCGGCATCGCGAACGCCATCCGCGGGAATACTCTCGCTCTAAGCATGGACGCTTTTGGCTGCCACGTCGTGCAGAAGGCGTTCGACTGTGTGCCTGAGGAGTACAAGACGCTCATGGTACACGAGCTGCTTCGCCGCATCCCGGAGACAGTCATTCACCGCTACGCTTGTCACGTCTGGCAGAAGCTGTTCGAGCTCCGCTGGAACGGATCGCCTCCCCAGATCATGAAGTCTGTCAACGAGGCTTTGCGCGGCATGTGGCATGAGGTTGCTCTCGGCGAGACCGGCAGTCTGGTCGTCCAGAATATCTTCGAGAACTGCCTCGAGGAGGACAAGCGTCCATGCGTCAACGAAGTCCTGACTAGCATCGACGTCGTCGCGCATGGCCAGTTCGGCAACTGGTGCGTCCAACACATCTGCGAGCATGGCTCTGTCCCTGATCGTACCCGCGCTGTCGACCACGTCATCCGTTACGCCGCAGAGTACAGCATGGACCAATTCGCCTCCAAGGTTATAGAGAAGTGTCTCAAGATCGGTGGCACCGACTTCCTCGACCGCTACCTCAACCGCGTCTGCGAGTCTCGCGTGGATCGTCCTCGCATGCCTCTCATCGACATCGCCGGCGACCAATTCGGCAACTACCTCGTCCAGTACATCCTCATCAATGGCGAGTCCATGCGTAGCGAGGTTGTCGCTGCCCACATTCGCAAGCACATGGTCTCCCTGCGTGGGTCAAAGTACGGCTCTCGCGTGGCCATGATCTGCTCCAACCCGGCCTACGCCACTCGCCCCGGCACTCCCGCTGGTTTCTCTCGCGTTCCTGGCCGCCCCGTGGAGCCCGTCTACGACATCACCAACCGCTCTTACAACAACCACAACCACAACAACCGCAGTTACGTCGGTATGGGTCGCCCCCAGTACGGCGGCTACCGCTAGACCATCTACACACTACCTTCGCTCGCTCGCTCGTATCTGAGCAACATCATCTGAGCATCAGTCACATTCGCATGCTTGCACTTACATCACTTGTATGCTGGTCGAAGATCTACTTGGCGCCACCAAGTAGCAGAGACCAGATCTGAAGAAGCTCAACCGCTCTCTACACCGCAAGCTAGCTGGAGCGCTGTCATCACGGCATCTCTCTCTTGCTGATTGGATTGGACGGGATGGGCAATGCTGCTGGCAAGCTCTTACTTGACGATATGGTACAATACCCTGGCTGCGCTTTTCTGCTGCCATCACAACATCTGCTGCGTTCTTTCTTGGTGCTGATTCCGTTGGAGGGAGGGAGGAGAAATTGTATGATATTGAGCAGGGGATATGAGATGAGATGGAGATGATCTTCGAACAGAGAGGTGGATCGGAGTGGTGGCTATGACAGTAGACGATAATCCAAGGCATAACATTGACCGTGTCTCACCCTTGTCACCGCGTGGCTGCTGCCATGGCATAACGACCCCGACGTTGTAATGGTCAGCGAAGTAAACCACGTTGTCGCTGCCCACATGGCAACACCACCTGCCCTGTCCGGCCCCTCCCGCTGCGTGTGGAACGTCACTTTCTTGCCAACACACGGCCAGCCAATCCAAACCTTCCCTCTCCCACCTCACCTCTCGCCAAACCCCTGCACCCGCCCACGAGACCTCGAATTAAGGTAACGTGCGGAACGTCATTGTGTACTTTGTCTCTAGCTGTATTTGTACCCTGCGTCGAAATCATGGCCACCCTCTCCCCCAACGGCACCTCCGGCCGGCCAACTCAATCTACAGCACGCCACCCCACTGCCCCGACGGTCATGACCATGAACGGGCATTTTGGCGCTGTGGGCGAGAAGCCCACGGCCGAGCACTTCGAGCACGGCATCCAGATCATCGACCAGGAGAAAGTGTTTAATGAGAATTTGCCAGCGTACTTGCAGAGTCAGAAAGTGCTCCGAGCGGGGTTTAACTATCATCTCATTTCTGTGTTCGGGAGTCAGAGTACGGGGAAAAGTACGCTGCTGAATTACCTGTTCGGCACGCAGTTTGGGGTTATGAGTGAGGCGGATCGAAGACAGACGACTAAGGGGATTTGGATGAGTCGGAATAAGAAGGAGGATGCGTCTGCGCCGAAGGAGCAGAGGATGGCGGAGAATATTCTGGTTATGGATGTGGAGGGTACGGATGGGAGGGAGCGAGGAGAGGATCAGGATTTCGAGAGGAAGAGTGCGCTTTTTGCGCTGGCGACGAGCGAGGTGTTGATTGTGAATATTTGGGAGCATCAAGTGGGCTTGTACCAGGGCGCGAATATGGGACTGCTGAAGACGGTGTTCGAGGTGAACTTGCAGGTTTTCTTGAAAGACGCGAAGAGTGTGCCGAGGACGCTACTGTTCTTCGTTATTCGGGATCATCTGGGCACGACACCGCTGGCGAATTTGAAGGCGACCTTGACGCAGGATTTGGCGCGGATATGGAGTACGCTGAGCAAGCCGCCGGGCATGGAGAAGAGCCAGATTGGAGACTACTTCGACTTTGCATTTGTGGCGCTTCCGCATAAGATATTGCAGCCGGAGAAGTTCGAGCAGGAGGTGAGGAGGCTGGGCACGAGGTTTAGGGAGGGGTATAAAGATCCCAAGCGGGATGGGTTGACGGACGATCGGGACGAGGCGATTTTGCTGCCTGCCTATCATCGTCGGATTCCGGCTGATGGGTTCCCGATTTATGCGAAAGGCGTGTGGGAGACGATCGATAGTAACAAGGATCTGGATTTGCCTACACAGCAGGAGTTGTTGGCCCAGTTCCGGTGCGATGAGATTGCGAAGGAGGTGCTTGTGGCATTTGATGCTGTTGTGTTGCCTTTGGAGGAGAGGCAAGCGGAGGGTGTGGCGAGTGGGAAGCCGAGTATCCTTGCTGCGTTGGGTGTCGCGATCACTGGTGCAAGGAAGGCAGTCCTGGCGAACTTCGAGGTCGAGGCGAGCAGGTATCACAAGGGTGTCTTCAAGACGAAGCAGGCTGAGCTCGCAAGTAAAGTGGACGGCCGACTGAAGACGTTGTTCAATGGCCAACTCAGCGCAGCCCACAAAGCCGGCCTTCATGATTTCAGCGAAGGCGTCTCCAGCGCCGTCAAAGCTGGCCAGAAGCGATCGAACGGCTACGACTTCCATACCATTGTGCAGAACGAGAAGACGAAAGCTCTCAAGTCATACGAGACCCATGCACACACCTCACTTGTTGAAGGTGCGCCCTGGAGTAACTACCAATCGCAGTTGAACCTCTTCCGCAAAGACCTTGACGAAGCCAGTGCTCGTCTTAGGAAGGAAGAGATGCGCCGACTTGCCACACGATCAGAACGATGGGTGAAAGCTAAGCTCGCCGAGTCTGTAGGTTTGGAATTCAACAAGCTGGGGTCTGGTCGCGGTGGCTCCGGTGCACCTGCAGAGGGCGAGAAGCCCGCCACAGAAAAGGACCTCTGGGACCGCATATGGAACGTCTTCACTGAGACCGTCTCACACGCCGAGACACGCTTCACAGACCGCGCCCGCAGCTTTGACGCTAGTCCTGAGGAAGTCGAGGTCGGCTTGTGGCGGTTACGGAGGAAGTCGTGGAGTGCACTGCGGGACAAGATCGAGGAGGAAATGATGGAAGGCAACCTGCTCTTGAAGCTACAGGAGAACTTCGAAGACAAATTCCGCTACGACGAAGACGGCGTGCCTCGCCTCTGGCGCCCGACAGACGACATCGAGAGCATGTACACCCGCGCCCGCGAGTCAACGCTCGAGCTCATCCCGCTCCTTGCGCGCTTCAAACTAAGCACCACAACTGCCCCCCCTCCACTGGACGCCTGGATCGGCGAAGCACCCACCGGCGTCACGGCCGCTGACGAAGAAGACCTCCATCCTATCGGTGGCGTTGACGAGGACGAAGGCAAGACACTGGAGGAGGAGATGACAGTGCTCAGCGAGGCGAAGCGTGCGGATTTGGCTACGAGGTTCAAGAAGACTGCTGACGGGGTGTATGTTGAGGCGAAGCGGAGTGCGATTGGAGGGATGACGCAGGTACCGTTGTACTTTTATGGACTGCTGCTTGCGCTTGGGTGGAATGAGATTGTGGCTGGTATGTTGTCTTCCCTTGCTTTGGGATGGGGAGGCGTGGATGCTGATGTTATGATGCAGTGCTCCGGAACCCGGTCTACTTCATCTTTCTCATCCTCGCGGCTGTCGGCGCTTACGTGACATACACGCTCAATCTCTGGGGTCCCATACTGCGCATGACGAATGCCGCGAGCTCGCAGGGCCTGGAGATCTTCCGGGAGAAGCTGAGAGAGTTTCTGGAGAGTAGCGATACAGGGCGACAGGCTATTGGGATGTCTCAGAAGGCGGGATACAGGTATGTTGTCGCGGGTGTCGAGGTGGTATGGAGTGATACTGACTTCGAAGGTGTAGCATGGATACACTGCACAGCAACGGCACGACGAAAACGAACGCCACGAAGGTTGATGATGATGTTGATGAGATATGATATTGCATCGGGGGATCAGTCTTGTAGGCAAGTGTATATTTCTACAAGTCAAACGCAAGAACCGCTCTCGTCACGAGTGATGGTCACGGAAGTGAGCTGTCACGTGATGGTAAAGCAAACTTGTCTTTCCTGCAGTCTCTCTCGTGGCACTGGTGTGGGGCTCGTATGCGGTTGGGCAACTAATGCCCACATGATACCTCGCTCACTATTACATCCTTCGCTTACTTCGTCAATGCCGACCGAGGCGATCGTCAATCTGCCCAGCCAGTAGTCAGATGCCACAGCCCCCACAACCACCCATGGAGCTCAACACGAGTCCACGAAGAACACTTCCCGGCCACTGCCGCTATGGCATCCGCTGACACTAGGACTTCGGCGCCTGGGCTCATGCTTCGCATCGTGCCACATGTTCGACGCTCGGCTGAGCTATGCGACCTGTGTCTGAGTCGAAGAGCTCTTCGTGGCGCCTCACTGCTTGCTCCGTACTACCTTATCACACTGATGGGCGGAGACATCAATGTGTTCAATCTCAAGGCTTCGAATGGCACCACGAGAGTCGGGCCCAAGCACTTGCTCGAGGTTGAGCATGTAAAGTGCCACCAGTGGTAGCGATTACTGTACGCGCCAGGATCAGTGCGTGATCAATCTTTGGCTTCAATTGCAGTCGGTCCGGAGAATGCGTTGATGGCGCGATTGTAAGTCGAGCAAGACCTTCTTGGAGTACTGAGCTGCGTGACTGACAATTGCAACTAGATGTCCCAGAAGCTGCGGAATCAGCGATAGCTTGGTCATATGTCCGATGTTGGAGTAAAGCAGCGAGTGCTCTTTCCAATGTACGGACAGCTGGACGAGTATTGCTCCAAAGCCCAGCGTTGAGAGAGACTGGCTCTTTCGTATCAGATGCTTGGAGTTGTCATGTAGGTTCGGTGGACTTCAAAACATCGCAGCGTGGGCCCGACGCATTCAATGCACAAGGTCGCGCCTTCCTCGTCGACATCTTCCAGAAGGAGCTACGACATCTTGGCTCTTGCGGTCCGGTCCACGCAAGTTCTTCGCACTTGTTGACTTCTCCTTCGCGACACATAAGCACTATTTGCACCGCGTCATACAACAGACCGCCATCATGCAGGCGTGGAACCTCTTGCAACATGGCAAGCAGAAGGAGAAGAAGGAGTCAGACAACACTCAGTCATCGTCTGGATCGGAGCAGCCATACACGCCTACGCCACACCCCACCACTCTCCGCGGTTCATTCTTGACCCGGCAATTCTCACGCAACACGCCAAAGGAACCCGCCGATCGCAGCAGACTTTCCCGGTCGATGCAAGCCCTGAGGATCCCGCGCGGTCAGCTGCGTTCGTCACTCCCTTCGAGCTGGAACATCCCGCTACGCTCCAAGCATGGAGACATTGTCCCTGCGGACACACTCAAGCCGATCTTTGACGGCAAAGACAATTCTCCAAGCAAGCAAGCCATTCGCACGAGACTGTCAGAAGTCCAGCGCATGCTCGACGAGGAGATGAGTCCATATGCGAAAGGACTGCTTGGCCGCTATCAGAAGCGCCTGCTGCAGCAACGTGAGAATGCTGGAGACAAGGTGAAGGCAACATTGATAGAGCGAGAATTCTGTAGTCACACAGCGCTTCGCAATCAGTTGACGGCCGAGATCTTGCTGCTAGAGCAGAACATTCGTATGTACAAAGAGATGGAGTTGTACATCCGTTGGGGCGACTACCTTGCCGAATGGATGAGGAGGTTCCGGGATGGCATGCCCGATCCTGACAAAGAAGTGCCTCGCTACGTGACAGACTGGAATGCTAAGCTGGAGAAGGAGCGCCGAATTGCGTACGCAAGTACCCAGAATGACAGGTCCAAATACGACGAGGTCCTCTGGCAGCAGCCTTTCCACACGCAGATTACTTTGGCTGCTAGTGACATGGGAGGCGCGACTTCGGCACACGATATCTGGGCCGACGTGGTCACTCACTACTCCACCCGCAACAAGATCGTGCATGCTAAAGTGGACGAGTACATCCAGAATCAGGAGTGGAAGCTGCTCGGTACCCGTGCCGACGAGGATCTACTTGCTTGCGAGGGCCTTTTTGACCCGGTCAATCAGCAGAAGGACCTTGCGGTATTTCGTGAGACGCTCATCAAGGTGAGGGACGACTGGGTCTGGCTCAAGCCCAATGGCGATGGGTATGAGCCTCACCTTGTCATATTGGAGGCTGAGCAAGCGGAGTTGACAAATCTCGATGAGCTGAGAAAAGTCAATGCGGCAAGGATCAAGGATGGAGACGAGACGGCGAGGAAAGTCATCAAGGCTTTGGTGCAGCTGAGAGTGGATGCGAAGAGGGTCAAAGATGCGCAGAAAGCTGCTAAGGATAAGGCCGCAGCAGATGCTACTGCAGCGTTAGAGGCAGACGATGGCGGAATGTCCCGGCCTGTGACACCTTTGCCAGCGACGCCTAAGGGACCGAAAACACCCAAAGGAGACGAAGCGGCCAAGCTGACGAAGGTCATTGAAGACATGAAGACTCAGCTCGCGAGACAGAGCGACAAGCACAAGGATAAGATCAATGAGCTAGAGGAGACCATTCGTGAACTACGGGAGCAGATTGTAGAGCTGCAGGAGGAGCTCAAGCAGAAGGAATGATGGCGACAAGTCTGACGGCGGGATGACAGTCGTTGCAGAGCGGATACGTGTGCGCGACATGTTCTACAATGACAGGCGCTACGAGATTCCGTCTGACTTGGAGGACTTGGACTGAGCCGTAATGATACGCTCAATATGATAGTGCTATGAGTCAGTGTGGCTGGTGGTGTATACAAGCTGCACGGCGATCATGGGGGAAAGGAGAACCGCGCTTCTGTGGACCGGCTCTCGTTGGTGAGCTAGTCTCAGCTTCCGTCGCTGGAGGTGCTGATAGTAGCCTGGCAAATGGAACAAACGTGGTGAGATGACTTGTCTCTGCGTCCATCTCACGTAAGGTCATTAACGCCACGCGCGAAAGTAGGCACTTTTCGGAGTCGCGTTGGCGTGAACAGAATGCTGCGTCCTCCCAATCGTAGCACTGGGATTTCGACAGATTCAGCATTAAAGCTGCGACTCACTTGCCGTCCTCGAACGTGGCATTGTTATTCACAACTGACATCCTCACATAGCAATGTTGTATGTATCTTTCACCGCGAGTCTTTTCCTACAAATGTCAAGTGCGACGCAAAGGAAGAGTGACAATCTGCGATTCCACTGAGGAACAAGCACAGCCGGTATTTGGCATATATCGACTTTCTCACAGTATTACGACCGACGCCTCATCGCCGCAAGTTGGCACTGGAGATGGCTTACCGCGACTCTTCTCCAGAGCCTTCAAATCGTGCCGGCAAACGTTGGAGAAGCAGGCTTGCGCAACTCAAAACGCACAAGGTCCTCTCGGAGCGCGCAAAGCGTCTGAAACAATACATGCTTGAGACGAAGTATGCCGAGCTGTATGCTCGATGGTCCGAGCAGCTCCCGGAGGAGTCGAAGGGGGCGATGATGCCAGTAATCACCACGGACCCGCGCCTCGCGATGGTGTGGCAAGCTCTGCTGGAGCAAGAGTGCAAAGATGCACAAGAACGGTATGCTGGTCAATATGAGTTTGGAAAGCCAGCCTGGAAGTCGAACCTTACGAGCCAGCCTTTACATGGCGACGTGTGGTCCGCAGGAACTAGTGTCACCGGCTCGATCTACAATCACGGCATGTTTGACGAGATACTCACGAAGCCGGTGGACAGGAAGGTCAGCCTTGAGGATGAAACGGGGTATTGGATCAAGCGTGGTGATTGGGCCAGGCTTGGCGAACAGTGTAACAAGGACCTAGCTGCCACCAATCATATTTTTGACCCAGTCACTCAGACGGCCGAGATTGAATGCTATCGCGAAGCTATCAGGCAGTTCCGAGATACGTGGGTCCTCCGCATTCGTCGAGACTGCGGGTACTGCTGCCATGTAGTCTTGGCCTATGCTCAGGAGCAGCGAGTGGAAGTTGCAGGTATGAAGGAGATTGCAAGTGCACGGCTAGTGGGTGGTAAGATCGGGGCACTGAAAGCTTGGTATCGCTTCGTTCATGAGAAGGACCCTGAGGCGGCGCTGGAGCTGAGGTCGCACTATTACTTCGAAGACCTAATTCTTGAGGAGGCGAGGCTGGAGGCTGCTCGCGAAGTAGTTGATGACAAGACTGAGGATCTGAGACAGGTGTGTGCTGCGATGGACCACAATGTACCGGAGTGGGACGATGCTGGGCCACAGGAGGCTGCAATCGAGCCGGAGTGGGATTTTGAGACCTGGTCAAAGGAGCGAGATCATCAAGAACTGGTAGATAAGATCAAGCAGAGAGATCGAAGGGTGCGGGTTCTAGAGAACACGGTCAAGCAAAGAGACAAGAGCATACGGGAACTGAAGGCTAAGATCACCCAGATGGAGACCGGAGGCGTAGCGAATGCGTTAGTGTAGCTCAGTGCTTTGAAAATCTGCGTGTTACTCTCGCATTCGAGTCTGTGAAGAAAGGGGCCAAAGTCAAACACGGGACCTCAGTCATGCGACGTCAGGTGCTGGAGATTCTCGCGACACGCTCATTCTATGAGTACACGCCCGGCGGGGTCACTCACCATGACTCCAGAAACGACTACGGTGACGGTCATCTTCACCAAGGTCCCTAGCAAATCTGATAATGTTCGGTGGTCATCAAGTTCTGCGCGCACCAGAGCCCACCCACACTGCCGGGTTACGCCAATTGAGAACATTCTATTCCAGCTGATCATGCCCCATCCTTAAACCTTACGCAACAAGCTTGCCGTCGCTATGCATCAGCCACTGGTGTCCTCACTCTGGTGGTCCTCGCTCATATAGATCGTTGTCACGGTCCAAGATTCCACTACTTCACTGCTGTATCCAGAACACACACTACGATTGTCGTACAACACAGCAAACTCACTTTGTCAACACCATTTCTACACATAAGAACAGATATCTGACTGATCTTGATCGACCACCGCGCAATTCCATCAGACTTGGGAACTGGCCTAAATCCGTATCTGGGGATTCTACAGGGCAGATTCCATCATGTCTCACGAATCCGAGGTGTTGCAAAAGCGTGAGAAACACGACAGGGGCGTCATGCGCATCAAAATGTTCATGCTGGAGCTGAAACACTGCGAGCTGTACAACCGCTGGTCGTCTCGACTTCCGGACGAGGTATTGCAAGATTACACGCTGACATTTACGACATCCCCGCGCCGGTTAGCGAAGTGGACAGCCCAACTTGAGCATGAGCAGGCTGGAGCGCGTTCCCATCATGGTCGTCGCAATCCGCACAATGCTATAAGATTCGACGACTTTCTCAAAGGGCAGCCGCTGCACAGTGCTATCGATTCTGCCATCTATGACATATGCGATAAAGACTATCGAGTGTGGGATTTGTGGGACAACCTAATCATGGAGAGTATCGAGAAGCAGAGGATACCGAATGAGACGCTCGAGCAGCTAGTCGAGAAGTGCGATTCCCACGAGCTGGGCGAATGCTGTAACAAGGACCTGGCCGCTACTGATCATCTCTTCGCGGCGCTCGGCCAGGGTGCTCTCGCTAAACACTATCAGACAGCCATCAAGGAGTTCAGAAATCTCTTCGTGTGGAACTATACGCGAAGAGGTGATTACCAGTTCTTCTGCTCTTTCTCCGATGCGCGAGAGCAAGGCATAGTGGATCTTGCGAGTCTTGAGATTGTTGCGAAGGCAGAAGCACTGGACGGTCACGCCAGCGCAAAGAGGGTCATCGACATGATGGTCGCCAACCGGACGTCTATGATAGCGGCACTTGCGAAGGGTGAGATCTGGGATCCGAGCGCGAAGCTATCAGAGGCTCTCGATGAAGAGGCCTGTGAGAATCACGAGGAACTAACACAAGTCTGTGCATTCGTCGATCAGGAGGGATGGTGTTGAGCGCCCAAGCGCCGCAAGCAAATACCGACGGCAGTCGAGGGCACGAATGTCGAACGCAGGCACTGGAAGCGGCAAATGCACCTTTGGTCATGCGTGGCCCCTAGTAACGTCTTGAGATGCATGGTACAGACGATTACGCCGCGTTCTCTCAATCGCTGCATAAGATACTGCGAGGAATGCCATTGCTTCGAGCGCTGCGATTGTATGACTTGCCTTCCGAATACTCTGATCACGACAGTTGGCCACGCAAGGCTGTCATCGTGGGTCGTCGCACGTATGATATCAAGCAGTTGTGAGAGCAGGCTAAGATAGAATACCTGGGCAGGCTCAACGTCTTTGCATCGCATCTGCTTAGCCATATAGTACGCCAGCGCCGGGACACACATTACGGCCCACTTCGCATTCTCTGCTGGGCGGCGGAAGACGGCGAAGATGTCGATTCATACAACGGAGGGAGCCCCGGACGTTTCGAGGATGTCCCGTTCTCCCCATTCAGCCATTGCATGGAGGCATACTACATGCCCTGCGAACAGAAGACAGCTGAGGGCACCACGGAGATTGTGGCTAGGCGCGTGAGTCTGTCAGACGTGGTCTACGACGATCAATACTACGACATCTTCGACGAGCTCAAGGGTCTGGTGTGATCGAGACAAGGTGCCGGGGTAACGCGGCGTCCGCTCTCATGCGCACAGCGGAAGCCGTGGCATCCGTCTGAAGCATCGTAGAGTGTCATAGCGTGATCGAGGCTATCAGAGGAGGGAAAGGTGGCAACTGAGAGCAACAGAATGGCTTCGTAAAGAGAGCGGGTGTCGACAGTGGAGCCCCATCCAGAGGTGAGTACATTGGCTCAGACGAGGATAGGCTTAGCTGTCGTCGTAGATGCTATACTGACGGCTCAATGGTTCTCGTACTCTGGCCGTACATTCCCACCAACCTCAGAGTCCTCATCGGGCGCCTTGGTATTGTGTTCCTGAATGTCTGATGACGCATCGCTTCCTTCCTTTGCCTTACCACCCTGCGTCTTCAACGTCAGAAATGGCACCAATCCCAGACTCACCACCGCGCAAGCCAGCGAGAAGTAGAATGTCGCCGCGTAAGGCTGCGTAGCAATATCATAGTAAGCTACCATCCTCGGCTTCTGCTGCACAGAATTGAAGATCGATGTCGTGATACCGAAGCCAACAGTCTGCGCAAGCCGGCTCACGGTCTGCAAGATCCCACCAGCGACGGACTGTTGCTCTCTTGGAAGACTGCTCATGACGTACATGTTCGCTACGTTGAATTGCAGGTCTGCGCCAACGACGATGAACATGAGAGCCGTGAAGCAGAAGTCCCAGTAGCTGCTGCTTGCGCGGTTGACTGCGAAGAGCAGACAGGAGAGTACGTAGGCGGAGCAGCCCAAACCCATGAGCAGCTTGTTCGAGACTCTGTGCAGAATCAAGCCAGCGATGACGTTGACAATCATACCCACGATGGCCATCGGCAGGATCAAGACGGCGACTTGAAGCGCGGACTTATGCCAGATCTCCTGGAAGTATAGGCCGATGAAAAAGCTGGCAGGCGTGAAGGCCATCATGCCTAGACACAGGATGCCAAGTGAGAGAGAGAAGTTCTTGTCCTTCCAGATGTCCATTGGTACGAGGGCATGCGGGAAGTAGCGTTCCCAGAAGACGAAGGCGATCATCAGGAAGAGACCGACGATGAGTAGGGCAAGGACGTAGCCAGTCTTCCAACCGTTAGGCTCGGCTGTGTCACCTAGACTGAGTGCGGCTGAGAACATGCCGATGCCGCCGACGGTCAACAGTACGCCGAGGAAGTCGAATCGTCTAATGGTCTGCCAATTCAAGGGCTGCTTGTCGGCGTGATCGCTGGGGATCGTGAACCAGCCGATGACGGAGAAGAGCACGAAGATGATTGCCAGCAAGTAGAAACTCGCACGCCAGTTGAAGATCGAAGTCGCAACTCCGCTGAAGATCGTGCCGAAGACGAAGCCAAGAGGATTGCCACCGGAGAAGCAAGCGAAGGCAAGGTTCTTTCGTTTCGAGGGCTTGTAGATCGCTCCCAGCAATCCAACAGCCGGAGGCACTGCCATCGCAGCAAACAGTCCCATCACTCCACTTAGCACATCGATACCGATCGGCGTCTTGGCGAAGCCAGCTGCAAGCGTGAAGACGGCGAAGAAAAACATCGACACGATGAACATCGCCTTCCTCCCAAAGAGATCCGCGACGCCACCGAAGAAGAGTAAGAAAGCGCCGCTAGCCAGTGAGGTCGATGAGGTCAGCCATGTGATTTCGGCCGTCGTCATGTTGAGGTCCCGTCCGACGAAACTTGAAATGACAGTGATCATGCCGGCCACATATGCAGGCATTGCGATGGCCATCGTACAAGTCAGGACAAAGAAGACTTCCTGGATTGTCGACTTGAAGCATGCTGGGCGAGCGTTGTTGGTCTCCACGGCGTGCAGGGCCTCCATTGCGATGTGCTTTTCGCCACCCATGTTGCCGTTGGAGCTCGCATCATCAATTTGGTCGTCCATCTCAGCGTAGATACAGACGCGATGCTAGGGTTCAGTACAAAGAAACATCATGCCACCCAGAAATGCTAATGCAACATGCAAGACGACGAGGAGGAACGCAGCGTTGATATAAGCATTGACTTTGACAGTGGAGCACGAATGTCGATATGTAAGATTGCGGAAAGCAGGCCGCGCAGATCTGCCGGGCGATGCGCTCTGACTCGCGACCACGGCCCGACATCGGCTGAAATTACAGCCGGCGAGATATGAGACGCGCGAGAGACAGAGAAGAACGATCTGAACGAGATGGTATACATACTTTACAGCTTGACGACCTCCCAGCCATCAAGATTTGCAGTCGCAAGGATGCCGCCAAGCGGGCCTTGCACCTCTACGCCATTATGCCACACCTTTGGTCCAGCCCAGTGCTTGACGAAGCCTTCTGGGCCGGATACGAACAGGATCTTACGGTCATTGGTATTAGTAGCTGTCGAGAACGAGCCTCGCACAAGCTTTGTCGCGTCCTTGAGCGTCATCCGGGTGTCTTCGTCGTCCACGAAGTAGTCTACTGCCACCCGACCGGCGCCCGATGCCTTGAGATCTTGCAGGTGCGTGACGATTGGACTAGGCGTTGTGGTCGCAGCGATTTCCCGTGGCTGCGTAGGCGTGATGGAGCCGCCAAACGGGCTTACGATGCTCAGTAGCGTAGACGTCCATGTAATTGTAGGCTTCACTGTATCGCTGACGCCATCTTGGCAATCTTCTCTTCTTCTGTTTGCCCATAGTACGTGCACATCGGCTTCTCCTGCGACAACTTTGACTACTTGAAGTGCAGGCACGATGCCGGTCCCGCCAGCAAGGAAGATGACCCTTTCCACATTTTGAGGTAGCACGTACTCCGTGCTTGGTCCTCTGACCTCAATCTCTGCAGCTAGAGGCAGTCTGTGCAGGTAGTTTGACACCTCACCGCCTTCCTCTCGGCGTATGAGCAGGCGTATGTCGCTTGCGCGCTGGTCTGGCAGTGGAGGGAGCAATGTATATGATCGAGCGATCTGCAACTGAGGCTGCTTCAGCTGAACACTCGTGATAGCTCGCTGTAGAGCGTCGGCGTCGATGTCGAGTCCTGTGGTGCCAGCTACCCTCAAGGTGAAGATCGAAGATGTCGAGGAGACCTGTTCGCGGCCGACCAGATGGTATTTGACGAAGCCATCTGCGCTGACAGATGTCTTGCTCTCACCCTTGGTGCCCTTCACAGCACGGTAGGCGAAGGCTATCGATATGCCAATGAAGATGCCGAAGACTTTGGCGAACCGGGCGAGTCGGGGATCGTTGCCTTTAGCATCTTTTGGTGGTGGCTTCGGGGGTTCGTAGCGAGGCTGTTGCAAACTTCTCCGCGGCGCCTTCGAGATGAAGCGCTGACATGAACGAGAAGCGCGAACGTATTCGCTTGATCGTAAGAAGTCTTGTAATGGTCGCAGGGCCTGTGGGCGCATCTCTGCCAGCATTGATGCAGTTCGCTGCATGTTGGACTCGCTTCCCCGAAACCATGGCGTCCTTAGTCAGCGCGGGCGATGGACTTCAGCAAACGTCGAACTTCATCTCACTCTTGCTTGCCTGTGATTCCATGTCGAAACAATGTCTACTTCGTCAACTCCGTGCACACACGCCGATTGCTGATGTCCAGCCGTTGTCCTTGATTGAGTGGCAATGTCTTCACGTTGCGCACGTCTCTCAACCGGCAGACCGCATGGCTGCTGCTTATCTCTACAAACGGATGCAAAGGAGATCTTTGGCCAGTGTCATGGGTTCCGACAAGGCGGCGCAGGCATGCATTTCGCTTGTAATCACTGTCAGGTAATGCCTGCCAAGCGTAAACGTAGAGAATTACGCGTGCATTGATTTGTGTGAGGTCGTTGGCCACCACTCTACCACGACAGTGAGGAGGAATTGACTGCTCATGATACGAGGTTACAGCGAAAGCGGCGCTCTTTCGGCATTGACACCACTCTGCGACTAGACTGGCAACGTCACTAATAATTGCGTGGGCGGAAGTGCAATAGCCAAGGTAGGCGTCGAAGTGATATACTGATGCCGGCTGGGTGCAAAGTGAAGCCATACGGGACACGCATGCAGTAGTCACCCCGTCGCTCTTTCCTCGCGTTCTTCACTTCTCGGGCCCCGCCCTCTTCCGCCACTCCGCAGCACACGTCAACATTCTCTGCACACACGCTAGTACAAATAGTACTTGGAAACGCATCAATATCGTGTCGAAACTTCGAACACCCATCCACATCGCCAGTCGGAATCGACCGTTAGTGTAGCGCATAGTGCGCCGCTCTGGGCATCACTCATCATGGCAGCACCGACTGCAGTCATGACACCGAACAGAGCATTGAAGCGCAAGGCTTCACAGTCGCTCGAGGACGATCTCAACGCCTCTGCTCTACCAACCTCCATCAAGGACTCTCAGTCAGACCATGTCGCGCCATACAACGCTTACCAAGAGTCTCTCTCGACGGTCATCATATCCAGTAACCACTGGTTCGAGTTCGTCAACGTCACCACAGGCATCCGCAATCTCGTCCTGGGACCACTCCTACAGTACAAGGGAGATAGCCACTATGTGCTCGAAACCATTGCGAAGGCCGAGAAGGGCTTCAATCCGACCGTGGAGCGCATTCAGGTATCCTTCGCTGGTGCTATGGCTTCTGGCAAGTCATCAAGCATTAGCTCTGCCTTGCACAGCAAGGTCGCGTATGCAAACAATGCTTCGAAAAGTGTGACTTTGGTCCCGACCTACTACAAGCAGATGCGTCCGCATCAGACTTCCGCATTCCTCATCGAAGCGTTCTTCTTGGCCGATGTCTCAATCGAGCGGATCATGAGCCAGCTAGTCAAGTCGTGCTACATAGCGGATCATCCGGCTCAGGATGAGGGTGACGATGACGACGACGATGATGACAAAGATGACACTTCATCACAGGATGACATCGCATCGATGCTGTATGCTCTGCTCAAGGAACCTGCAGGGTGGACGTCCAAGGAACGCGCAAGGGATTTCATGAAAAGTGCGCAGTCTAGAGACGATCGAACGCTCATTGCGAAGCTTGTCGACTGGGCATTGGAAGTCAAGGGGGAGCAGCTTGCAGGCACGTCGTCACAGAACGAATCTGTGAGTGTGGAATGCCAAGACTTGAAGGACCTGCCGAAGACAATTGGCCGCTATACCAGCGATGTCAGCACCCTGGACGTCGCCCTGTGGCCATTGATCTCGCATGTCGACATCTACTTCGATAACCCGTTGGGAAGGATGGGTATCACGCTACTAGATGCTCCTGGCGGAAACGATATGCCTCTGAGGGCCAATAACGCAGCACCTCATGTGCGCAGCTCCAGCCATATGGTCGTCGTCACCGACATTACCCGTGCCTCAAACCCACTTTTCTTCCGGGACATCAAGAAACATAAAGACGGGCGTGAAGACAGAATGATCGTTGTCATGACCAAGGCAGACGTCATCGATGCCAGCACGGTAGTGGACAGCGGGGAGGAAGATCAGCGCCTGCTGGCGGCTCTGGTCAGAACCAAGGAGCAGCTGCAGATTGAGCTGAAGTCAACTACTAAGCAATACAAGGAGGGTAAACGTAACGGCCTTGATCAATCCCGCCTCGATCTACTCAAGGATCGTAAGACTGAGCTCAAGGCGGAGCTTCAGAAAGCTAAGCAAGCCGAACGCTGGAAGCACGTGTGCATGCGCAACGACTACGCCTGGGAGGCGATGCGACAGCGTTTGAGAGACATTACCAAGTTCAAGCGTGATGTGCAGGCCATTGGAATCTCCAACACGACTTACGATGTTCACGCTGAAGGCTTTGCGATCGAAGATACACCCCTGCTCAGCGCCGAACAGACGAATATCCCCCTACTTCGTCGTACCATATACGAGCAGACCGTGAACCCGGCAATGTTGCGCAGGGCGAAACATCTTTTCGAGAATGGCATACTAGGCGCCATCAAGGAAGTCCGGGTTTTCGCTGGTGTTCGAGCAAGCCAAGTCTTGGCAGAGGCACGCCAGTGCGTCGCCGTGCCGGTGGACTCCTGCGACGAGCATGTCACTACCTGCAAGCGCCTGATACTTGAGGACCTGAAGCTCAACGTGCTTGACAAGTGCGACAGAGAGCGCTCATCATGGAATGTTGAGGCGACGACAAAGTGCAAAAAGTGGAGGAAGGACAACAACAGCCGCGCCTTTCTGAGCATGATGCAAAACGATGGCTACCGCAGAGCCAAGGATCTCGACATCAATACTCAGCTGCAGGCCATCCACAGTGACAAGGTGCAGAAGTTCTTCGACGATACATCAACCGTCAGGTCTCGGATTGATGCGCTTGCGTTGCCGCTGGAGGAGTTGCTGATCAATATGGTGAAGGTCTTAAAGGGTAAGCAGACAAGATCTCTACACATATCCATCTCGCCGCTAACATATCGCCAGCCTTCGCGCGTGAGAAGGATCTCCCCTTCTCCGACTTCTGCGCCCTTGTCGACCAAAAGAAGTCAGGCATCAAAGAAATGCTGCGCGAAGCGGGAGTGAGACTGGAGGACAGCATCTCGGCTGTCAAGGGGAGGGCTGTTTGGATAGACGCAGATTCATTCATTGGTGACGTAATGCGTCCGATCTATGTGGAGGTCGGCGAGATGAAGTGTAAGTTGTTACCCTCGCCTTGATCACACGGTGCACGGCACTGACGAGAAATCAGCTACGGGTAGCAAGAAGCTACCCAGGGAGTACAAGTCTGGGGGATGGCACAAGTGGCGTTGCGATGAGTTCACGCGCAAAGTGACCTCCGACTGCTGGCGGAAAATCGTGAACTCGATCGACAAAGCCCTCCAAGATGCCGTCAACGAGATGTACACAGACGTCCTCACGCAAGTGAAGAGCATCTACCAGGGCCTGTTGGACACTTTCGATAGCAAGATGAACGGCAACGAGACGTCCGACGAAGAGTTGGAGCTGCATAAGGCGCTCAAGGCGAATCTCGAGATCGCCGACACGGAGTTCAAGAAGTTGGGGCCGCTGTACGATGCTATGGAGAGGGAGTTTGGGGTGGACGCGAATGGGCGATCGACGAAGGTGAAGGACGAGAGTGAAGACTGAGATACGACTGCTCAGAAAGGTGACGTACGGGACTGCAGGCCTTTCTAGTGCCCCTCATGGGCCGTGAACGGACGAGTATGTCAGTGTGCAATCCGCCGCAGCGGGCGGTGGAGCAGACCACCAGCTGAACAGAATTGGGTCATTCCTGCATAGGTTGTATCCGATCCTATCGCGGCACTGTCTGCATCTTTGTGCCAAGATGGCTCATCGCCGCAACCACTTCTACAGATACTCCATCGCAGCGCTCAATTACATCAGAAGTTCTTCCCCGTGTAAGCACTCTGCACACTCGCAAACCCCTGCGGACACTTCCTCCCCAAAGCCACACTCCCACTCCGGATATAACACACCTTCGCCTCCGCACAAGCCTCGCTAGTACAATTCGGACTCTTCACGCTGCTCTTCCCCTGGAACGTATTGAACTTCGCCACAAGGCTATGATCCTGCTCCATAGCCTCCGTAACAGCGTGCCAGAACGTCGCGTTCAGCGGCGCCGCACTGGACCAGTTGGCTGCGGGGCCATAGGCGTCGCGCGTGGAGTATTCGAATTTGTATGTTGGACCTGTGGCGTTCAAAGAAGAGAAGGAGTTGACGTCGGCGTAGTAGGTGTAGGCTTCGTAGATTTCGAAGTTGCCGGTGTCGACTTCGTAGAGTCTGAAACCGCTGTTCAGGTTCGTCAAGGGTGTCACGCTCGGGCCGATCCAGCCTGCTGATAGCGCAGTGTCGCGAGACTGGACAGTTCCATTGTTGGCATAGTAGATCATGACTTGATCTTCGTGCGTATGACCCCAGAAGACGTTAGCAATCACGTGCGGACTGTAGCGCTCGACGATGGCATAGAAGAGGTTTGAGGGGTTTGCGAGGGGGTTTGAGCCGTCCCAGCCGGAAAGGACGTGGGCGAAGAGCCAGACACGCTCGCCTGCTTTCTCCGCGGCATCGAGCTCGGAGATCACGAAGGCGAAGGAGGTAGAGACGTCGGGATTGGTGGTGTTGATGTAGTTGAGGAAATTTGCTGGGAACTGTTAGTGGAGGTGTGGTGAGGAAGTTGAAGATACTCACATTTGTACCAGAAGTCGGAGTTGAAGGTAATCATCCGCACGCCGTAGTGATTCTTGATGGAGTAGCCGCCGTAGTGAGTCTTCGCTTCAGCCTCAGCAGCATCGTCAATCCAGCCATTCAGTCGCCACAGCGAAGCGACATGATTGTAGTTCCAGCTCATCTGTTGACTGAGGTTACCAGGAAGCGAGTGAGGTGCGTCGATAGCTTCCGGGTTGCTATCGTGATTGCCCAGCACTGGGAAGACTGGTCCTGTTAGGTACTTCTCGAACATAGAGTACACGCTCTCCTCAGCATACTCCGTGAACGCTCGGCTGAGCTGAGATTGAGGGTCATGAGCTACGAGATCGCCGGTGTAGATCGTCCAGGCCAGAGGATCGTGCTTAGAAGTACCTGTCAGAGTTGCGACCGACTGCAGAGCTGCAAGACCAAGATCATAGGGCGTATCGCACTTGTACGCTCCGAATGGAGGAGCAGGCATCCCAATCTGACCGACAGGCAGTGCAGTGTTGGGGTTGTTGCCTCGGCAGCATAGACTGCTGCTGCAGTTACCCTCCGCGCCGACCTTGTAGCGTGGGTCAATGTGGAAATCACTCATATGCAGTACCTTGACGCGCTTGCCACTCGGCTTCCAGACCTTGGGATTGGTGGGCTTCGGGCTCGGAAAGTAGCTAGTTACGTTGAGCGGTGCAACACCTGGGAATGGACAGAATGTGCTCGATAGAGAGTTGCAAATCCAGCGTCCATCGGTACCAGCAACATCGGCGAAGGCAAGCACCTGCGTCCAGATCGCGCCAAATGTGTCTGCAGCAAAGTCCTCCTCGCAAGTGGCGTTCGAGTGAAACTTGTACTTCACGCACAGGTCGACAAACATCTGTGGGACCAGTTCTGGTGCCAGCTGAGCAGCGCTCTTTGCTACTGAGAGTGCTGCTAGGCATTGCGAGCAATTGCTGCCGAAAGAGGTACTTAAGATGACTGATCCGACTTCTGCAACCACGCTGGCGATGACAGACTGCTGGTCGAGGGCTGCGAGGTTGACAATCGGTACTGGAAAGTACTCTGGATCCGGATCGTGGTCTGGAATCGTGTCCGGGTTGGTCAAGTTCAATGGGTACGTGATGTTTAGCACAGGATCGTATCTGACTGATGTAAGTGCATTGCCTAGCCTGTGGATCGTGCAGTACTTACAACGCCGGCTGAGGCTCTTGACCAGACGGTACTGGGTAGTATGACGAGAACGCTGAAGTCGGGAAGCCCGTTGGCGCAACATAGCTCGACGCACCGGGCAGTCCAGTGCTGCTCTGACCATGCCCGCCATATGATGGCGGTCCACCATACGAAGACTGATGTGCTAGAGTAAGCTGTGCCATGGCAAGCGCCATTGCTGACGCTAAAGAGGAGACCATCATGACGACAATACTGGTGATACTGCAAAGAACGTACCTACTTCACGACTGGGCGAGCGAAGCCTACTTAAGCTTCGTCAAGCATGATGTCGCTGCTTCTTTCTGTGTGAGCTTCGTCATGATCGTAGAGGAGCTAGGATATAGATCGGTAGCTAAGCACGTTGTCATGCAGGTACGCCAATGCCCAGAGCAGAGGCCAATGATGAGCTCGATCGAAGAGCACGTTGTACACAATGGTCTAACTGCTTGTGGTGGAGGCAGAGTGGAGTGAGGTCGGCCGACGGGAGAGCTGGCGCCGATATATCCGAGACGACGACTTCATGTATCAAAGTCGTATGTGCCTCTACGTTTTCTGATCGCCATCAACACCATCGCTGTGATGGCCGTGAGTATCCATCTAGCTACGCCTGTCTTGCGCTCAGCGAGGCGCATCCTGACCTCCCCACATGCTTCATCTCCGACCCTTCGTTTCGCCTCCCGGCAGTCTATAGCGATCCCATCGGCTGTATCGCCATTTCCAGTGACCCCAACATGTCCCTCACCAACTTGCTCATGTCGCGAAACGCCCTCAGGTCTAGATATCAACCGCGACCTGCCACTAAGCGGCACAATGCCAGCACACGCCGAGCAGATTCTAATCTCCACAGGCCGAGATGACTGGAGTAGCAAGATCGAAGACGAGCCTGAGGGTGAAGTCGTGCGTGAGATCAAGAAGTTGCTGGGAAGGGGAGGCAAGATGAGTGATGTGCGTGGTTCGCCATTGAGACTTGGGGAGTGGGGTAGATAGCTGATAGTTGTATGTAGTCTTATCATAATGTCATGATTACGAACTCTTCGTTTGCTCCAACGCCGTCAGCTTCAGGATCTGGGTCTTCTGCGTTCCTCTTCCCGTCTTTCAAATATATCCCCGACGTCCCGACATCGCCCTCCGGAGTCGAGACCTTCCTCCGCGCACATGTCCTGCCTTCCAAGCTTCACACAGCCCACTCTGTCCTCCCGCCAGACCTGCAACGAAACCTCCTCCGGCAACCGGAACTACAGTCCCAATTTCCTGCGGTCCGTCCGGTGGATGAGATTCTCGTCCTGATCTGCGGCCACGGCTCCCGCGACTCCCGCTGCGGCACCCTTGGTCCCCTGCTTCGAGACGAGTTCACCGACCAGCTATCCGCTCAATCGATCCCGATCATGCCATCGCCACCACCTGCTTCAGCGCCAGATACCATCGTCTCGCCGTCCGCGCGCGTTGGTCTGATCAGCCACATCGGCGGCCACAAGTTCGCGGGCAACGTCATTATCTACATCCCTCCAACGATGACAGGCCATGCCTTGGCTGGAAAGGGCATTTGGTACGGTCGTGTAGGGCCGGAGAATGTGGAGGGGATTGTTAGGGAGACGATAGTAGGTGGAAAGGTGATTCAGAACCTTTTCCGGGGTGGCATTGGGAAAGGAGGGGAGGTGATGAGACTGTGAAAGGAGGAATGTTGATGGCGAGGCAATTATTCGCGGAGATAGCTGCACTCTATGTCGGCGATCTTCCGATCCTCGTATCAAGCTCCTGCGGCAGTGGCTGATGAGGCGAAGAAAACGGGTGTCCGGCTCCAGGACCTGGCTCCGACATGTTCGAAAACCTGCAAGATCAGTCAGCACCACGCTACCTCACAGGACATCTTGACGACACTCACCTATACGGTCCTCGCCCGCCATACCCACTTTCCCTCCCGGCGAACCCTTCTCTCATCTCCGGACTGCCCATCCGATTCGGCCCACCAGGCGTCCCCATAACGGAGCCCTCGACCTCATTCGTTGGTTTGAAGCTTTCACGATGACCTCCCCACGAAGGCGCATAAGAAGGCGGCATCATACTCGCGTGTCGACTCTGGTTGTATCCGTCTTCCCTAGCTTGTTGGACCTGCTCTTTCAGCGTCTTGCTGCGGCCGAAGAAATAGAACAGCCCCGCAGCGAGAGCCAAGACGACGACGCCAGCGATGGCAATACCCGCGATTGCGCCGGTAGAGAGGGCGGGATGCGAGGACGTTGCTGCGGCAGTAGCCGCCGTTGTTGTTGCTGCGGCGGGAGTGGTGGTTGCTGCTGCGGAAGTCTGAGCAGCAGTCACCGTCACCGTCGTAGCAGTCTGTGCCAACGCGGACAAGGATGAGAGTGCACTGTCTGGCAAAGCCTGTCCGGGGAGAAGGCTGTAGTCCGCCTCCTTCGCCAGCGCCATCTGCGTCAGCAGCGGCGTCTCCGCAACAGGGTTGATAGCACCCAGCATCGCATGCCCAACACAACTCCCCGGCGCACCGCAGTAGAAGAACACCGGACTAGTGTCATTTACCGTCAAGTTCCAAGTCGGGTGATAGTCAGCAGTGCCGTTCGACACGCCACTGTAGAAGGCCCCTGAGCCGTCGTGGAGGTCTTCCCATGGTATGCATGGGTAGCCGAACTGGGAATGGATGACTGAGTGGCCGCCGGGCCAGAAGGTGAAGCTGATGATGTCGCCGGGCGTGGCGGTGATGCTATTTGGGCTGAAGCTGTGGGAGTTGTTGCCAACTGTTACTTGATGGACTGTGACTTCGCCCTGAGCGTAGGTTATGGCTGTGGAATTGTCGATGAAGATGTCGGGATCGGTGGTGATCTGGGCGGATGTTTTGAGGGTGTAGGACAGGAGCGCGAGGAGGGGCGTCCACCGCCAGCGCGTGGAAGGCATTGTGGCGTGTGCAAGGCAATTGAAGCGTTATATTGTAATAGCTGTACCCGGTTACGTCCCTGGTATACTTCTAGATATGTCCTACGCACTTCTGATGTTGCGATCGTACAATTCTGCCTGAATCGAAGTCGATGAGTGGCAAGGAGATCGCAGAAAGCGAGCACAGAGATGCGACGGCACAAAAGAAACACCCAACAGCGCACGACCTACTATCTCCGCCCCGACATCCTTCCCGTCAAGCCACGCCAATGGCATACGCTCAGACCGGCGATCCCAACGCCATGCAGCTTATATCTGCAAGGCTGTGAAGCTTACGCCAGCGAGCGAATCCCGGTCAAGGCCTCGTGAGGAGTAGACGAGGCTTATCGTTAGGTCTCCACAGTCATGCTGCTGTGGTGTAGCGTGATCGTCAAGCTTGCCTGCTGGCATAGCTGTTGTGTATCAGGCCATCGATGCTCGTGCACGCTCGTGACGGCTGTGGTGTTACGGGTTCGTTTCGGGACTGGCTTTGTCTCGCCATGTGGTTTCGGGAAATGCTCGTGCGACGTGTTCATGCTTGAGGTGCATGCTCGGCACATGGTCTATCAGCGGCGTCTGTGCAGCGAGAGACGAAGGATTGACTCGCTTCTGTAGCTAAATTAGATGAACGAGGCTGAGCTAGACGACAGGGGACGCAGAGAGGTGAAGTCGGGTCGGGTGGCCCGTGCTGCCAAGTCTACAGAAGCAGCTCCACTTGCCGAAGCCCCATTGGCAATAGCTGGATTGAGTTCTGGGTAGGGTACTGTGGCCTTGGCCCCAAGTGGAATACACGTTCAGAAGTATACCCTCGAGTGCACGAGATACAGTATTCCATGCTGTTATGAGCTCACAGCGGCAAGAGTCTTCCGCAAAGAATCAACAGGTGGAACATGTGTCGCCTAACGGCCAGATTCGGACCGTGACCAACCCAGCAAAGATCTCGAACGTTTTTGGAGGGTATATCTATATTTCCGATTCACACATCGTCGTAGCCGTGCTCCTGCTACATATTTCTACGCTCATCCCTTCCTCTTCCTTGCACTTCCCTTGCCCTCAATCGCGCTAACAACCTCCGACTTCTCCTCAGCGTTGCCCCCAGCTTTGGCCGCAGGCTGCTTGCCCTCCACTATCTCCCCTGCCTTGATGCCCTCCAGTCCCTTTGGCGGCTCATCCTCCCCGCCCTGTCCGAACTCATTGATCCTCGTCGGATCAACTTTGTACGCCCAAGCCTGGTACAGATAGACGAAGAAGATCACATCATCGCGCAGCGTTGCAAGGCGATGCAAGATTGGCATCTTGATCGTGAATGCGAACAAATCGTCGATGAAAGTGTTGAGGACTTTGTACATCATTGCGCGAGCGGGCATATGGGCTACGCTGCGGAGGCGGTAGTTGATGTAGAGGGATGGGATCTGTCAAGCGTGAGTCAGCAATGCGATCTACAAAAGTAAGTGAGAGTAGATTACCATCATTAAGAAGCCATAAGCATAGACTGAGCCGACGAGCGTGCTCAGGATGAATGAGTACCACGACTTGTGACTGTCGTACATCAGACTGTACACCGCGTAGGCGAGCAAGAGCGGTACGGCAACGATGCCCATGTACTTGAAAGCGATCTTGTCGTACTCCTCGGTCTTCTCCTCGGTCTCGGAGAGCTTATGCTTGTCTTCGAAGACGACAACATACGGCAGAATGCCATTGAACCTCGATTCTGGGCCAGGCTCGCGCAAGCGGACATCAACAGCCTTGGTGATCTTCCACGCCTCAATCGCAACTCCCATGCCCTGACCAAAGAGGATCATCCAGGAAGTGTTCTCATTGTTGTCAAGTAGATAGAGGAGAATGACAGTCTGCATGAAGATGTTCGCCAAGATTGTCCGAACCGAGACTCCCACATTGTCCTTCTTTTTCCGCCAATGTCCGACGTCTGACTTGAAAGCCAGCAACTCGAAGATCATGTGCAATACTGAGACGATGGCAGTCGTGCCGAGGAGGTAGATGTTGGAATCTAGCAAGACCTGCTTGATCATCTCCATCTCACTGCCATCGCCACCTGTAGGTCCAACTTCGCCGTGCGCGGCTTTGCGGGCGGTCTCTTTCATGCCTTCATCTACAGTAGCCATAAGACTGAACTGCCAGTTCGAGATGCTGGAGAGCTGGATGTTGAGAGGCAGAGTCTTGAGCGGTATGGTGGTGTTCAGCTCCACCATGTCTTTCTTCATCTGCCAGAAGGTATTCCAGTAGATTACGGGATAGTACCAGCCATTCTTGCCAGTGGAGTCTCGGGCACCGCTTGGGTCCAGGGGGTAGAATTGCCGGACTGAGGGGTGGAGGGTGGTGTATTGCACGTTGCCGGTGTCTGCTATAAAGGTGAGAGTGACGTTGGAGTGGTAGTAGGAAGCAATGGATGCAGGTTGAGCGGTGTCGTCCTCGAGATTCGAGGTCTCATTCTTGGCTGAGAGCAGGTTGCGCCTCTTGAATGTCTTCTTGCGGGCAAGGTACTGCGTCAACGGCCGGAGTACGCGGTATGCTTTCGCTGGATCATAGTTGTTCGATGCAGGGTCTAGCTCGGCACCAGTCTTGCCGACGAAGATGTGTGCCCATAGTGTGCCGTTCTCCTGCACGGTCTGCGGTACCGATATGCTCGTCGTGATCTCCCTCGAATCCTTGCCCTTCTCCAGTAAGAATCCCCGCTCGTCCAACACCAACGTACCGGCTGGCATCGACCTGAACGGCGGCATTGCAATACTCGGCGAGACATACACAGCCACATCTACTGAAGTGTTCGCCGGCCATAGCGGGTACACGCCTTGCGGTATTGGGCTCCATTCGCCCTCTGCTGATACTGCACCTCCTGCGGCGTCTGGTACGACTTCAGGTGTGGCAGTCTTGCCCGACATTGCCATGAACTGCTTGATCGCGAATTGCACGCCGACGAAGATGGCGATATTCTTGCCGACGGACCATACCTTTTGCTCCCATGTCGAGCCTTGGTTGAGGCCGAGCGCGGCGGCGTCGCCATTCTGTGCGGGAGGCATTGCGGCGGTGCGGTATGATCAGAAAGACCTACCTTGTGGGAAGACAGTTGAGACGATGCGATCTCACGACGACATTCTTCTGGCGATGTACGTATAGCGCAAGGCGACTCGACCCACGTGTTTTGCACATGTCGTCGGAGTTGTCGGAGTTTAGCAGCCAGACTTCACACTGTCTTTGCCTGTGACCTACTGACACCTCTCGCCCTTCTTTCTCACTTCATCACTATGCCAATGATCATACAAATCGCCGGGAGGAACCATGCTATCAGCTCTGCGTCGAATGCCATCCTGGGCGGCCACGATTCTCTAGGCACGGACAACGGCAAACGCGCCTGAAACTGATCACTGGTAGTCTCTACACAGGACTATCAACATGACCGTTGCGGCGGGTCTGCACATCAGCCGTCATCCTTCGTGAGCCGACCTATGAGTAGTCTCACGGAAGTATCCACCATGCCCTAGTCTACAGGCCGTAAGCTGGACATTGCACATCGGTTGACTCAAAGTTGGAGAAGTCGGTATACTGACAGGTCACATTCGGCGGGTATGTGCAGCTCAACGATTGTGCTTCTCGTGAGTGGCGCTCCCGGAAACCCATTCACGAATCCTTGGTACCAATACTGGCAAATATCATGGCTGTTATGGTTCTTCCAGCTGGTGGTGAATCCTGCGGCATCACTCGGAGACCGACGAGCATTCAAGCAGCCGGGTAATACGAGATAGCAACAGATCCATATTCGACGTTCGTTCGATAGTATTGAAGCGGCGGCGTCGTGAGACGAAGACATGCAGCCGTCCGCACGACGAGTTTCATCACCCTCCCCTCGGTAAGAGCGATTCAATCGAGTTGCCCTCAAGTCCTGCCCTCATCTTCCTTGTTTGCCCCTTCGTCCCGCGAAAGCACCTGCCTTCGGTCACACAGTCAAATCGGCAAGTTCCCGCAGTCTCAACGATGGACTCGATCACCTTGCACTCGCCACCACTACCGACAATCGCCAGACTGCCCGCTATGGTCTCCGAAGTCCACCTCGACCTCACCGGCATCGGCGAACGCATCGCGTTAGAGCTGAAAGATGCTCTCAAGGAGCTGAAGCTCGTCGACAACACCATGCCCACTGCTGACGACATCGGCAAATCCGTCAGCAGGGCCATGAAGAAGCGCCTCAGCGAGGCCAAGGCTCAAGACGCCGAGAGCAAGAAGACCATCGAGCAGCTTAGTGGCACGAATCTTTTGCAGAACCATATGTTGTCTTCACTCATCGACGCGATTCACAACAAGAATGATCTGGTCATCGCCGCCGAGGAGCTCGACGATGACTCTACTACCTCCGAAATCGATGATGATAGTGGGCTGGGCGCTAGTTCGCTTCGCGACATGATCATGAGTTCGTTTGTAGCCTACGACCTCATCTTGCCTTGGCTGACCCACAAGCAGTGCATGCGACATTGTTCTGGAAGCTCAATCACGTCGGACCTGCGCCGGAGATGCACATCATGATTCGGGAGAGCTCTACCGGTACGACTGCCTCGGTAGTGTACGTGGAGTACACGAGGTCGCAGGCATGCGAAGGTCCATGCCGGTCCAACGATGCGTGGGGATTTTCCATGTGCAAGAATCATGGCAAAACAACCGTGCGTCCTGCGAAGGTCCATCTTCTGGACGGTCAGCCAAGCGAGTCCGACGTCTATGCGCTGCGTTCGCTGTACGGTGAAGCCAAGCGAGCCGTTGCGCAGGTTCCTGAGGGGCGTTCTTTCCCCGAATAGAGCCGAAGACTGTGCCAGAACTCGCCGCTGGCTGGAGAGTACGCATCGAGAGCTTGGCCGCTACTGTAGCTTAGGTCGTATGCAGATGGTCTGTGTGGATAAAAGAGGCGGAGGACTTGGAGAAGCAACGAAGCAGGGATCCACCATAGGGGAGCTGCAGTCACTTACTATGGAGGTTGCAACAGATGTCATTGCTCGCAGCTTGATGGTGAAGCATGCTCCGCCGTGATGCTCATCAATGATAGATCTTCATGCTTTCGGTTTCAGGTAAGAGCTTTTCACTTGTCTGTCCCCAGTCTGGCTACGGACGCTGTGCGAACCTTTCACTTCACTCATTCGCACCTTCCTTGACTTCGACACATCGAGACACATCAAGTCTTGGCTGGGCGGCCCGCTCACTAGATTGGTTCACAAACGTATGCAAAAGACCTCTTTTCGCCTCTCGCTCTCCGCCGTCGACACCAACAGTCCATCACGCCAATCAATCACATCCAACTATCATGGTGTCCGAAAACAATCTCGACCTCACTGGTGTGGGCGACCGCATGGCCACGGAGATGAAGGACGCACTGAAAGACCTCAAGACCGACAACGACAAAGGCCTCACCAATATTGGCGATTGTATTGCATCGGAAGTCAAGGGAGCTATTACGGAGCACAGGCTCCCGCGTGATAGCATTCCCACCGCTGATGATATCGGCAAGTCAATTGGGCAGGTTATCGCGAAGTATCTCAAGGAACACAAGACCAGCATCGATCAGAGTGTCAAGGCCATGCAGTCTGAGCTGCTGGCTAAGACTTCGAGACCCACTCAAGCTTACGACAAGCTCTCTGTAGCAATCGAACTGCTTACGGCAAAGCTTGCAGATGCCAAGAAGAACGAGGATGCTGGTCTGGACGCTACGTCGCTTCGCGAGATGATCCTGAGTAAGTCACCTTACTACTTCCAGTTCGCGAAGTGCGCGCACCGCTGACTACGAAGTAGTGCATGCGACATGTTTATGGAAGATGACTGGTGAGGGAATAATGCCAGAAATGCACATCATCATGTCCGGCTGCCCGGGCGGCAAGACAAAAGCCTCGGTGGTAAGCTACGACTACAGAGACGTGGTCAAGAAGTGCAGCGATTGTCCGGACTTCAAACCTGGGTGGTGTCAAGGCAGCAAGTCAGACCACGTCCATACCTATCGCCAAGCCTGTCAGACCAATGTACTGGACGGCCCTGCTCAGTTTTCTGATCTCGACGCATTGCGAGCACTTTATACCAAGATGAAAGGCATCATTACGTACAAGTCAAAGGATGAGAACATCATCAAGATCGTGCAATAGAAATCGCCGAACAGGAATCGAGCGGACTCTGTGGTCACGGGGCAGTAGCTCCGGAAGACACACTATCTGGAAATTGACAGGCGCCTTCGTCCCTTCAAGCAACACTGAGGGCGACACACTTAGTCGTTTCGGAGCCCATGTACTGTGTCTTGGAATGCTTGGGGACAGTACGAATGAAACACAGCAACTACTGTTCTCATTTTGCATGGCTACCTCCATTTGTCTCACCTTCTTTCTTCTCTCGTACTCTCAAGGCTGTATCTTCACTTGGACCTCCGTTATCTCTCAATCCGCAGGTAAGCAAACTTACTCAAGGTCGTCATGTACTTATCTACTGGCTCTTCGGCCTTGCTTAACGACTTGTTTGCATACGCTGATTACATCGACATCTGACTCTATGTCTTCCAACACATCCTTCGATCCCTATATCATCGGCGAGCTCGTCACTAGTGAAGTCAAATGGGCAATGCACTCGCTCAAACTTGCTCCAAACAACACTCGCACTCCCGACGAGATCAGCAAGCAGGTCGGCAAGAAGATCATTAATCACCTAGTCAAGCAGAAGACTGGCGCTCTCCCTGATGCGAGAGTCGCCTACTACGCCGCTGCCCGCCGCTTCTTTCGTGAGCGGTTCAACATCGACAATGCCGAAGCACTCCTGGACGCGCTGTTTGGATTCTGTGTCCAAGTAGAGACGGTGTCGAATGAGCAGTGGGAAGGTTCGGATGGCTCGCAGAATGCAGGTGAGATGCAAGGTGGAATTTAGTATGATTACGGTGCCAGGAAGAAGGATGGTGCTTCTGCGAAGCAGATTGCAGGGAACCTAAGTCTTCCCGTGGGACTGACGAAGGAGAGGTTGGACGTCTTGTCGCAGCAGCTTGCTGAGGGTAAGGAGCAGATCGCAAAGGCAGCGGCGGAGTGTGCAGTCCCTGCAGCTCCCGCGAAGGAGGTGTATGGCGGTATGGATGTTACGGCCCTTCGCGAGCAGATCTTGAGTAAGTTTGGGTGATATCTCCCTTCAACCCGAACTCAGGCTAACCATTACCCCAGCAAACGTCCGCCGCCTCACGCGTATCCGCAGCGCTCACCCGACACCGGAGATGGAGCTCATCATTGACAGAGACGGAACATGGTACCTTGCTGCCGTCGTTGCGCTCACCCATACTGGCGAAGACGATGGCTCATGTCGCATCAAGGAGACCGTCGTATCTCACGGTATCGCAGCGGAGACTGTGATCGATGCCATGCATAGCTTGTTTGAGACAAGCATGATGGCGCTTGAGAAAGCGAGAGCTGATCTGCTTGGAAGGGAAGGGCTGACTGATCGCGCAAAGGGGATCTGCTGAGATCGTGCGACGATGTCGGTCTTGGGGAAGAGATCAGAAGATGTCGGGAGATAGTTGAGAGGACTTGCGAGAGTGCGTCAGTGCCAGTGCCAGATCGAGGAAGAGCTCGTGGTGACCTCAAGTGTCGACCATTTGGAGCAAGGCCTGTAAATCTTTATCCTTGCAGTGCTGACAGCACCAGAGAATCAGCAGTTTTCAGTCCCCACCACATTTTCTGCTTGGACATGTATCAATTTCCTTTCCTCCAGTCACCGTCACTCAAGCAAACATGCTCATCCATTCATTAGGGCAACATCTACTGTGCCATTACAACCCAGATTTCCCACCTGTACTTCGTACCCTCGATCCCGCCATGTCCATCGCCGTACCTGTCGACCTAGACGCCCTGACAACCTTCATCTCCGACGAGATCCACAGACTAATGCACAAGGTCAAGTTCGCCCCCGAGAACATCTGGAACGCAGATTTGACCGCCCACAGAGTCTGCAGTGCCGTCGAAAAGTTCCTGTATCCAGATCAAAGCCAGTACCAAGAATGGACAGCCTCTCGAGACGACTTCCTATCTGTCTTCCGCCCTGAGCCAACAACAACGTAGCTCCGAGAAGCGTACATTGGGGCTGCCAGGGCATATTACGACAAAACATACGGTGTAGACGATTCCGAGAGATTGCTGTGGGCGGTTGATGGGGTGTGTCGGAATGTGCATGGTCAGGCGGCGAGGCCAAAGAGTTGGGAAGCGCAGATATTCCAAAAAGGCCCATGAATAATGCAATGTGTAGGGAAAGCCACAAAGCTGATTGTGGCAGGTAGCGAGTGAGTAGGAAGCTCGCTCCCTCTTGATCCTCGCCCCAGCCGCATCGATCTAAGGGTAAACTCTGAGTCTTGCCTGCAGTGTCGCCGCAGCAGCGTCAACTCCCAGATTGAGATGCATGAGGTCGTCGGCACCACGTTTGTTGCTCATGTCTCTAGCCCAATACTGCAGCTTGCCGAACAAGCTGACCGCTTCTCTCAAACACCATTCCAACAAAGGCGAGCCTCTTTCACACACTGCTGGAAAGCAGCTAGCAATCAGTGACAGAGAGAGAAACATACTCCAACTCCCCATTACGCCGACCAAGACCAGTAATCTCGAAACACCACCCTCCCAGAGCCTCAAGCATGTATTTCACCACTCCCATCGCGAGCAACACCACCACCACTGCCAACACCAACAACAACATCACCTACACTCCCATCACCACAACTCCCGAATCTCTCTTCGATCTCGCCTTCACCGAAGCCCTCAAAGCGGTACTCAGCCCCAACTACGACCCAAACGACAACGAGCAACGCAAGAAGATCGTTGCCAAGTCCGTCAAAAAGATGCTGAATCTTCTCGCTTCGGACAGTGTGCCGGCTTGCGCTAGCTCTGCCTTGACTGTGAGACAGCAGAGGTACACCGCCCTGGCGAGAGAGCGTTGTCGGGCACGTGGCCTCAAGCAGGCGAGGATGACGCTGCGTCTGGCCAGCTGGAGCCGCGCGCTGGGGATCGATATCTCGGAGAAGGAGAAGGAGGAATCTGGCGAGATCGGAGAGGGGAGAGAATCGTCGTAAATGGCAGAGGTGGAGTTAAGAAGTTTGGTTGGTGGCAGATTGGGTCTAAGGGAGTTGTTGGCGCGGCGGCGGGATTCGGATACGCCGTCTGGTAGAACGATCTAGCAAGGGTAGACGTGAGCTGAGGGACAAGGGCAGAGTAGCATAGCGCTCGTTGTCTAGGACATCAAAACGGCGATGATGATCATGCCATCGGTACCTCATCGTCTGTGCTGTCGCCCGTACTGTCTTCATCAGCGCCATGGCTTGGTCAGTGATCACAGCAGCATGTCGCCGTCTTTCGGATTATACTAGAATGTACCGTGAGTTGGACAACTCCGGCTTCGGGATCGTCTGTTCTCTCAGGCTTTTATCGTCCACGATACGCCTTGGAAACGAGCAATCTACCCTCTTCTCCAGCACTGGTCAGGTAATAAGATGCGGTGCGGAAGTTGTTGTTGTGAGCAATTGACCGAAAGATGAGAGCGGTCAGGTCCAGACAGATTGATGATGGAGATTCAGGACAGTGTTCTTACGACCTCGCGTCGCCCAGCTTGCCAAGGCAGCGCTGCTCGTATGGTGCCTCCAGTCGCCACCGATGGTGGGCCTGTCACGTTCAGCCCGGACATCCGGTATGTGCGAGGGCTCCAGACCAATAGAGGACGTATCATTCAAACAAGACGTCCCAGTATTGCTTTGATCGCTAGTTTTGACCTGCTGCTTTCGTCGCTCTGCCTTCTGCATTGATTGTCCAGTGCCATCTGGCGGTCTCGGTGACCCGAATGCCTGATCATCAGCATCCTTTCTTCAAGATGTTCGGAAAGTGCTAGTACGTATCTTAGTGAAAGTGTGATAGTCTTACACCATCGCCATTCTTTCCCCTCCTGCTTCCTGTCTTGGGTGAGCACTTGGTGATCGCAGTGTCAAGCACTCACCTTCTAGAGCCAACGAGCAAGCGTTCCGCAGCAATAAAGGCCACGATACGTACTTGATCATCGCGCTCAGCATATCTCTCTACATCACCTCCATCCACGACACCTTACGCAATGTCCACCTCTTCCGGTCCCACCGTCATCCTGTCCACCCCAACCACCGTCCGCGACCTCGTCACAACGGAGATCCGCGACGCCCTTCGCCACCTCAAGCTGGCCGAAAACAACACCATCAAGCCAGAAGAGCTAGCCCAGACTGTCGGCATCAACGTCTCCAATCACCTGACAGACATGTCTTCGCCCCCATTTGACATGCTTGCCAACGACACCCAGCTGAGCAAGGATTACATCGCCACAACGTGGAAGTACTTCACGACGATGTACAACATCACCAGCGAGAGTGAACAGTACCAGCTGAGGCGTATGATGGTGCGTTTGGAGGAGTGTGCGGATGCGGAGTTTGAGAAGAATTTGAGCGGTGGTGAAGTGGACTGAGAAGCGAGTGAGGTGTAAGGAGAAGTAAGGAAGGCTTACAGATGAGGCACATATCAGCAGAGGCAAGAGTGGCGTTGATGCAGAAGAATAATGCATACTCACCACGATACTTCCCTTCAGTCCCTCCACGTCACCACCTGCCCCGTCCGATTACTCTCCAACGCCATCTCAATAACCCTAATCCCCATCCTGCTCTCCTCTGGCTTGATAGCCTGCGCCTTCCCATCTTTGATCGAAGCCACCACATCCCTGTAGAAGTGCACGTAAAAGCCCTGCTGGCTCTCATACTTGCCACCCCACAGCTTCGTCTTGTCGTCCTGACTTTGCGTGTCAACGAGTTGCTTCTTCGTCCATAGCTCGCCGTATGTGGCCTCAGGCTCGATGCCGAATTTTGGGTCATCGGCGGCCATGTCGGCGAAAAGGTGGTCGATTTGGGGGTCTTCGCCGTGCTGAGAGATGTCAGTGTACCGATTCGCCACCGGAGATCAGGAGGTAGTGTTACCTTTATGAACGTCCCATCTCTGCCCCGGACGAAGTACTTCAGCTGCCTCTCTGTGGGTAGACTGGATACGATCGTCGTCTTGACCGTAGCGACCAAGTTCTTCTTGTCGCCACTATACTGCAGCACAACGGTAAACGTATCGTCGTTGGCGGTCTCGCCTCTCAGACTCCTCGTGGTTGCCCAGACAGACTTCGGCTGCCCAAACAACAGCAGCGCCTGGTCAATTGAATGCGTGCCGAGACCGTAAAGCATACCCTGACCCTGGATGAACTCCTTCTCCGTCCATTTGAGCGCCCATTCGGGGTAGTCGACATCGTAGTGCGTCGTGAAATCTGTGATCTCGCCTAGGGCGCCGGTGGCGATTAGCGATTTCAGGGTCAAGAAGTCTGAGTCGTAGCGGCGGTTTTGAAACGGAGTGCAGACTTTGCCGGTCTCTTTTGCGGTCTTGATCAGGCTATCTGATTGCTCGGATGTGATGGTGAAGGGCTTCTCGACGACGACTGCAAAAGGTCAGCGATGGAGCTCGCACTGCGGTGACGGGATTCCAAGCTAACCATGCTTTCCCGCTCTCATCGCCTGCTCAGCAAACTCCGTGTGTAATCCCCCCGAACACACGACCACAAGCTCGATCTCCTTGTCGCCGAAAAAGTCCTCCGGGGTGCGGTAGTGTTTCGCCTTCGGGTAGTCGATAGTGCAGTGCTTGCCCTTCTCCACACCAGACTTCTCTGCTGGAGCCTCGGCGCGCTGCAAGAAAGCGTAGACTTCGAGGTCCTTGTTAGGTGTGATGAAGGGAAGGTGAAAGCATTTCGTCGAGAAGCCGTAGCCGATGAGGCCAACTTTGAGGGGCGCCATGGTATTGTTGGTGGTGGTCGGATTAGTAGGCTGAGGGTTAGTCTTGAAGTAAGTGGTGTCGATGTGAGGAGCTCCTTGGCTTGGAATAGAGAAATAATGTGGATGGAGAGAATGATGCCGTTCAGCATGCTTGGTGTAAATCAGGCTAAATGCCGAGCTGTGCTGTGGAGCTTGAATATCGGAGAAGAGTATGTGCGACGAGTGTCACTGCAATGATGAGAGCAGAAACAGACGATGTGAAGATACGTACCGCATATAGCCCAAGACGTAGCTCTCATCGTCTCGTTCAGATGCTTGACACTCACGTTGCAGCCCGTCACGATGATAAAGTCCGCCGGAATCGAAGCCCTGGGGTTGCTGTGAGCTGATAGCATAGGTCTCCGTACAATCGACTCGTAGGTAGATCCAGCTTCGTGCACTCATGGACTGTAATTCTATCGCTTCTTCGCGCCACCTCCAGCAGCAGATGGCGTAGCAGCCCCAGACGAGCTCGCGCTCTTCCCAGACAAGAACCCAGCCAAGTCAAAATTCTGTATCGAGTCCACAGCACTCGAAGCCTGCGCCGTAGGACCACTCTTCTGCATCTCCTCAAACTCCTTCTTCGTCTCCGGATCCACTGCAACATGTTAGCCCAATCTTCTCCCTTCATTATGCACAACGCACGATCAAGCAGAGCCTCACTGTTCTCCATTAGATACGGCATCCCGAAGATCATGACCACAGACACTAGACCCATCAAGATCATGGGACTTTTGAGGAATCCGACGAGGTTGAAGCCGCCACGCTGTTGGTAGAAATCCTTCATTGCGGTGGGTCGGATCTCCACTCGTAGATCATCTTGTCCTGAGCCTAGGAGTGGTCCCTTATTGCTCCATTCATTCCCTCTGTACGTCCACCACACGTTGACATCCTGCTGTGCTGAGGCGGCGGCGGCTTTCGTAATGTCTACTCTGTATGGTGCGAAGGCGTGGTCGCGGGAGTAGATTGTGAGGAGGTAGCTGTCTTCTGCTAATGATGGGAAGACGAAGGTGTTGTCGCGGCGGAGCGGAGCGGTATGCTTGATGCCTGGGGAGCCGAGGAGGACTGCGTGGGTGGAGGAGGGGAGCGTTGCTGGGTTGGGGAGCACTGGCGGGGAGGGCGGGATCGAGATGGTGAGTTTGGCGGCGGAGATGGCTTGAGCGGCCGTAAGCACTGTGGCGAGGAATGATAGCCTCATAGTGATCCCTAAGATATGGACTTCCACGCGAGACTGGTCTTCGAAGGGCTCAGTGATGTATATGCTTGAACATTCGTCTCATCGAACGCTGACCTAAACCCAAGTGCCAAGCCAAGCCCTGCGACTTTCACTTTCACACCGGTCCGCAGTATCAATACCGTCCTCAACTTGAACACACCACTTTTGGAGATGTCCTCGCAAGCCCATCGGCAGCTTCTTCTCGCGTCGCTAGTGTACATCGTGCCCGGCGATTGAGGCTCGCAGCAATTCAGAGAAACGCTCGACCATCCACGACGGACTGGGAACAAGTATCTTAGCTTTCTGGAGCTTCTAGCAAGTCTCGAAAGCAGACTTCTCTCTCTCCTCTCGAAGTAGTAGATCAGATTCAGTCATGTCCTTCCGGATTCTGCCCTTCCTCCCGGATGCTGAAGCCCTGCGGTGGCCACTCTTCACGGATCTTCACGCTTATACTCATGTACCACGCCTCAGCCGATCTGCATCGCAGCCGTCGGACCAGAGAGCGTCTATCTTATTCCAGCTGCCCAAGGAGCTGCGTCTCCAGATTTGGGAACATGCCATGCACAGCACGAACTCACCACCGCCAAGTCCGCTGTTCTCGGGTCCACGGGTCGAGCGCCAGGAAGGCAGAACGACGCACAAAGACATCGCCTACCCGACCACCTTACTTCGTACTAGTCTGTTCGCTATCTTGAGCATCTGCCGCCAAAGCCGGAAAGAGGTTCTCGACCTCCTAACCAATGAGTGCAAGAACGCCAAGCCGCAGAACTTACGTTTGGACGTAATGGCGAAGGGCTTCATCTTCTATCCGACCTGGACATCGCTTCCTCCAGTGATAATCAGCCGCGTGCCTGTCAATCTAGACATGACACTCCGAGTCTTCAGCCCGGAGTCCTTCGTCTCAAATGACTCGTGGCCTCGTCAGCCCGGCTCTGGCTTCCGCTCCCTGCTGACACTACTGAATCAATTCCTACATCATGGGCCGGGCTTCACGTTCTCCGGCCTCACGTCACGGATTGCGATCAAGACACTGACGATAAGGGTAGTGTGCCTAGAGCTATACAATAAAGCCATGTTTGCGCCCGCCGTACTGCAGCTCGTCCGAGTTTGCAAGTCGCTCGCGCAACGAGGCGACGCATCGGAGTATATCAGTCACATTAGCATTATCGTTCAAGATAGCGGAGACGCTACAATGGAGACATTAAAACGCAGAGAATGGGCGTACGACGTGCGCTGTGTTCGAAACGAGAACGAGATCGCAAACTGGAGCGCCTCTGGCCTCTGTCTGGGCCCGCAAGTCGCCCGCTTCGCTTCGGAGGAGGGCTTGGTGGAGGCGAAGAAGTCGTTCTGTGAGTTTGTGTGGTACCGTTCCGAGTGAGCAAGGCACCCTACTGATATGTCGATACTAGAGTGGTGTTAGCTTCTGAATTCAATTGTCACGAGCTTGCGCGACATCCATGCAGTGTTCCATGTGCCCAGCACAGATACAGTCTCGCCCAGTCGCTACAGCAGTTCAAGGTCCGAGCTTAAAGCTTATCTAGCCCAGCTACAACTACTTTAATTACCTGTAACTACTTTAGTTGTCTTTGAACATCAATAACTCGACGACTATCAAGTCCTATGAGATGCCTGGCCACGCGAGATGGAGTGCTCGATGTTGCCGAATTAGTGGTATTAGATAGGTGGATCGCTCTCGAACCGATTTAGGGCACGTGAGCTTCACACGCCAATCAGAATTACTTTAACTACTAGTAGTTCAGATCAAACTACTAGTAATTGAAGTAATTCTCTAGGGGTAGCTATAACAGGACGCTCCTCCCCCGTCTCGTTTTCTCTTCCTTTTCCTCTCTTACTACTTCTATTCTCTACTATCTCCTCTACGATCACTATCTCTGTTAGGAATTAGGGTTCCATGATCGTTACCTATCACCATACCTCCTAACTAACATGAGTCCACTCGGCGTCGCAGTTCGCAAAGGCATACCAAACAAAAACCCGAAGGGCACTATCAGGGCCGAGCGCGAGAACCTTAGGGCCTCGACTTTGCAGCTCCTAACGGATAACGATACGCTCCGAGCGTCTAAAGTTGACATGACAGCCACGATTCAGGCTTTAAGCGAAGACAAAGACGCCCTCCAGGACGCTCTTAAGAATGCGACCACGGATAACCAAGATCTGAGGGCGCTCATCGAGACTCTCAATCAGAAGATTAACGACTTGGAGACGTCTATCGAGGCTTCAGACCGGGCACGTGAAGTAGAAAAAGCGGATGCCGATAAGCTAAAGGCGTCAAACGTAAATCTCTCCAAGGCTAATGAGGACCTTGAAGCACGGCTCCAAAGGGCCACCCCTGCCAAAACGTGCCATGCAGCGTCCACGCCAAGTCTTGCGAACGACACTATGAACCATCTAGCGGCATACAACAATGAGCGAGATATGCTGGTACAGGGCATCGGCACACATACTCGCTATGTCCAAAAAGAACAGAACAAGACCATAGCGCTCAAGCAATGCCTCGAGGGCATCAAAGCAGACAACGCGATACTTAACCCCTCGGCAAACAACCATATGCGCAGCTTTGCGCTAGCTGCATACAACAAGGCGGTAGCTGAAGCTCATTTGGCTCACCTGCGTAGAGCTTTGGTACAGGCGCAGGCGCGTAACGCGGCTTTGGAACAGGAGGTCGCTGTGCATGTGCAGAAGCGGGTGAAGCGTGTGCCGCAGCAGTAGGTCCTTATGTCTGGTATATGGAGGGTGCTGGCTGACAGGACAGCAGGGCAATTAGGTCGAGCGAATCGACAGTTTAGGGAGTGGTGATGGACGACTAAGGGGTTGAGAATATTGATTCAGGTCTAGTCGCTGGTGAGTTATGGGGATGTCTATACTGCACTTAGTACATTCTCAACGGACATCCCTTCTTCGACGCTCCAGTCTTCTCATCCACAACTTCCTTCGTAAGCTTCATCAGCTGCTCCGCAAGCTCCACGTCGTTGGCCTTGTCGCTGCCTTGCTCGATGATCTTCGGCGGGCAGACTACTGTATGTTAGCACATGATGCTAAGGCTTCAATGTCAGCGTTACTTACTGTATAGCCCACTCTTCTCCGCTACAGTAGCAGCATACATAGCACTCACACACCCCTCAAACTGATCTTTCCGGAATGCCTTCATGCCCACACTCATCCCGTACCCCAACAACGGGTACGCCTCGTGAATATGCTCGTTCGTCTGCGCCGTGTCCACGATCCCGGGGTGAATAGCGTTGGCCAGGATCCCTGGGTTCTCGGGCGTGAGGTGACGGGACAGGTATTTCGAGTACAGCAGCGTGGCGAGCTTGGAGCGCGCGTATTGTTGCTGGGGCCCGTAGTCGCGGTTCAGCTCTTCCACGCTGGCAAACTGCGTTTCCTTTGGTGTCTGCTCGTGGAGATTCGAGGCGAAGTTGACGATACGGACGATGTTGCCAGCTTTCGCGGTCTTCTTGAGCAGAGGCAGTAGATGAGAAGTCAGCACTACATGACCGATATGATTCGCAGCCATGTGTAGATCCGTGCCGCTAGTCTCTGCTAGTTGTCGTGTCATGATCCCTCGTGCGGCGACATTGATCACGATGTCGAGACGATCAGTCTCCTTGGCGATCTCATTCGCGACGTTAGCAGTCTTCTCCCAATCACTCAGATCACACTGCTTCCACACGATCGCATCTCTCGCCTTCTTCCCCAGCTCCGCCTCTACGGCGTCTAGAGCCTCACCAAGCTTTTCGGCGCGGACTGAGAGGACGAAGAGTTTGGAGATGTTGTGCGTGAGCAGCGTGTGTGTGCAGCCGAAGCCAATGCCTTCAGATCCGCCGGTGACTAGTGCTACTTTGCCGGAGAGGTCTGGGACGTCGGTTTTCAGGTCGAAGGCGTCGGAGCCGGTGGCGAGGTTGTGGGCTGGGCCGGTGAGGTTCTCGGCGAGGGTTTTCTTGATGAAGTCCATGGTCGTGCTTGATCTCAACTGTATCGTTGTGGCGATTTAATGGGTCCGGTGTAATGTTGCTGCCCTGTTGCTCGATGGCGTACTCTGGCTCGCGGCGACGGAGTTGGTTCCCGGTTGCTGGTTGATGGGACGATGGACTCGTGAGAGAAAGCGATACTTACCTCTGCGACCACGTTCTGCTATTACAACTCCTCACAGGGCCGCCGCTGCCATCAAATGGCATCGTCAGGAATGAACTCATGCGGTCATCACTCGCTCATAAGTCGTGCCTGACTCCCACGTTGCAGCCCTGTCGGTGTTCGGCCTCCGCTACCGACATGAGATGTCACTTCCCACGACGAGGCAAACCTTGACCTCACTTCAGATCTTCGCCGCCCACCTCTTCCCAGATATTGTTCGTGGCAGCAGCATATTCTATATAATGTTCCACACCTCGCAATCGATCTCTTGCTCCACCCGGATCGACACCGGCTCGGCCACGGCACCCCGTCGCCAAGACACACTCAGGCCGCTTTAGCCCTAGCCCTATCTCTTCACCATAAGCCACAGCAGCCAAGCTTCTTTTCGTCCATTCACGACCGCACAACTTGCGCCGGAGTGCTGCGGAGCGAGTTCCACCACGCAGGAGTTGGCGTCCACTGCCGCGCCGCTCGCGTGAGCATTTGAAGGTAGGTCGCGTGCTCTCACGATGCCCCAACACTGCTTCCTTCGTCGTGCCCTGGAGGCTTGTATTACTTAGTCTTCGTATCTCGTGCTTCGCTTCATCGCTCAGCACTACTATGGCGGGCTCAAAGAGGATGTACCGCTTGACACGGGTCGCAATAGTGTTCGTGTTCATTGTATGCATGCTTATACTGGCGCTGCAGCACGTACCTGACGCTTTGGCTCGGTATCCTCGGATCGCCATGGAACCAATATCGAGCAGCGTGAGTAAGGCTGAGCTGAAGTTCACGCCACCGCTGAGGACATCTGGACGATTTGTCGTCGATGCCGACGGGAATCGATATAAGCTGGCTTCAATAAATTGGTATGGCGCAAGCGACGTCAACTTCGTGGCGATGGGACTGGACATAAGACATCGATCCGAGATTGCACGGACGATACGAGAGATGGGCTTCAACAGCGTAAGGTTCCCCTACTCTGACCAGATGGTCATCGAGAACCCCGTCATCGACCCTCGATGGCTGCAAGCGAACCTGGACCTCCTGGACCCGTATCAGAATAGCGAACAGCAGGACCAAGCGCCACTAGAAGACGCAGGTCCTCGAGCTCTCGACGTCTTCAACGCCTGCGTCGAAGCAATGACCAGTGAGGGTCTCACAGTGATCATCAACGACCACATCACCAATGCCGTCTGGTGCGATGGGATGAACTTATGCGACTCGAGCTGGAAGAACGACCAGTACGGTCCGATCTGCAAAATCAAGCAATCGACAGCATCTTGGGTCGAGAACTGGAGAACGATCATGCGACCGTTCATATCCAATCCCCTCGTCATCGGTGCGGATCTCCGCAACGAGCCTCGTGGCGTATGGGGAACCATGACTTGGAATGGCTGGGCAACTGCGGCCGAGCAAGCAAGTGAAGCACTGCTAGCTATGCAGCCGAATTGGCTCATGTTTGTCGAAGGTACGAGCTCAGCGAATGACTGCTCTGGCGCCGCGACTCGCCCAGTCAGCCTCAGCATCCCCGATCGGGTCGTCTACAGCAGCCACGTGTACTCCTGGTCCGGCTGGGGCGCGCTGGTGCCCTACCATCGCCGTCCATATCCTTCTTTCGCAGCAGACATGGAGAGGAAGTGGGCTTATTTGCTGCGGTCCGACGAAGCGCCTGTCTGGGTCGGCGAATTCGGCGCGCCGAACAATGCCAGTGATGGCGATCGGCACTATTGGGACAATCTGATGAGGTACTTACGAGAAGCCGACGCTGACTTCGGGTACTGGGCGCTGAACCCGAGGAAGCCGGAGAAGTACGATAATGAGAGTTATGGGTTGCTAAAAGATGATTGGGTTACTGTGAGGGAGGATTATCGGATGGCGGATCTGAGGACTTTGATGGGGAAGTGATGTATGTGATGGCTGTAACGGTTCATGTATAACATATAGAAACCACTGTCTCTGCCATTCGCAATGCGCTTCCAAGTCTCATGCGCCAGCCTCATCTGCCATAATCGAACATGACATATCTGCGATCATCGTACTCAATAGCGCTGTTATCAACCTTCACTGCAACCATGGAGCGCACGCCATCAAAATCAACCTGCTCTCGCCGGACGTAGATCAGACTCGGGATCTCACATCGAGGATATGTTCATATCCCGTCGCAGCGACGTCGACGTAGCAGTCCCAGTTCGTAGTGCCGATCATTACCACACGCAAGGCTTTCGCATTGGCAGGCCTCGTGACCAGGGAATGATACCAAAAGATATGCCATGCGGAAAGCCTGGTGTATTCCCAGACCTCGTGACGCAGGAGAGCAACCGCTGCATGATCATGTGGTTCACCTGCTGGTGGTTGCGTGATATTGTCTTCCGCCTGGGGAGGGTATACTGGCCAGTGAAGAAATCTCAGAGCTCTCAAGTTCGGACAGCGTCTGGAGATTCTGTTGATCACCGTCTTAACGGCACGGGTGCCTGCAGGCCTGCTGTCGCCTATTGTCGTTGTCCCGGGATGAAGAGAGACTTCTTCGAGTCCCGTCAGAGCCCGTATAACCGTAGTCAGTATGTTGGGATGAGCTTCATGCACTTCCCAGCCATGGATATCGGCTCTTTCGTACACGCTCCATGCGAAGACGCGCAGAGTTTCACGATGTCTCGTTATGCTGGCTGTAGTGGGCACCATCCAATCCGCCGGCCCTTTGGCTCTGACGGTCAACTCTGTGAGACTAGTGCAACCGGAGAGGAAATAGTTCAGAGCATTGGCGCGTGCGGCAGTTAGCCTGAGGGTCGTGATTACGCTACGGCCAACGACTCTGCGTTGCTCATGCCTTACGTCAACGTATCGACTGCAACTAGAGAGATCGGGCAATGCACCACTACCTACCGCCGTTCATGTTGGTACTGAGGAGGACATCCTCCAGCATCTTGTGTGCGCGTCGTGAGCGCCGGCCAACGTCCCATTCGTGGGCGCCAGAATGTCTTCCCGCTATCGTACGAATGATGGACGACACCCGCGGCCTTGAGTAAACATCGACCGGATAATGGATCCAATGGTGCGGATGATGAGAGGTGAGGTTAGGAAGATAGAAGAAGACTGAGGTCTGGGAGTTGATACCTGAGGCGAGAACATGCAAGCCCAAGGAAGGTGCGACTTCATGTGTACGGAGCGGCCACCACCTTCATCCACATTCGCTTTGCAAGATCTCTGCACGCTCGTCCAGGGAGTGCTGTCAACATCAGAAACATCATCTCTACGTGACTGACTTCATGTGTCGCAAAGTCAAACGCAGTCCGTGTGATTCCGAGTGCTGCTGCGGCGCGTGGCCAATGGACAAGCGCGGGGTTCTTTCTTGGTAGAAACTCAATAGTAAGACAGACGACCAAGTGAGTGTCTGCTTCACGAGGCCTTTCAGTCTTGTCCATTACTCCAGTCCCATCACCGGCCATTCAATCAACATCACATTGGACCACGACAATGGCTCAAGTCTGTCCAGTAGTGGGTACCACGACCACCGTTCTGTATGTCGCGCCTCCCCATCTTCAGGACACGCAAGCTGACCAACGTAGACCGCCGAACCACCCCACCTACGACCACAACGACCCCACCGCCCGCTGCCCCATCACAAATGCCACAGTCTCCCACCACGACATAATCCATTCCCATCCCTCCGCCCAGAACATCCCCACGTCTCTCTCCTCGGCCAAGAATCTCCCCGATGCCTCGGCCTGCCCGGCCTTGAAGAACGTAAACAGTAAGGACTCCGTCACCCATGCGACCTGTCCTATCGTCGGTCCCGTAAATGCTGTGCTACCGCCGAGCCACCCGAGTCTCGAGGGACAGCAGGACGGCAGTGTGTGCCCAGTCACGAACGCGAAGATGGAGCATCATGGTGGGAAGGTGCATGAGCATCCTGCTGTTGCCAAGGGTGCGGAGGTCAAGGAATGTCCGGTTGTTGGCAAGGGTGTGAGCGCGTGAGCTCCCCGACGTACACTGACGAATGATGCTTGATGGGTGTGGGATGGGTTTGGGACTGTGGGTCGGTTTGCGAGTCTGGTTTGGATGCTTTGGATCGAGATGAGCCAATGTTGGCAGTCTCACCATGTTTGACTACATACGTTCAATACCGACTGGTACGAAGCACCTTTCACGATACATTATGATCGATGTTTCTCCGTGGCTCCTTCTGCCAACGGCTCCAACGGCTCCGTAGTGGCGAAGTAGGTACAAGACCTCAAGCAGTGTTAACGAACACTAAGCCATCTGATCACCGTGGAAGCGGCCAGGTCGGCTCGGAACAACATGTAAGGAAACGATGGCTGGCTATAAACTCCTACACTACCCACTCCGCAGGCATCTTGCTCTTGGCCTGAGTTGCAAGCACTCGTCGTTCTCTCTCAACACATCCCGTCGCACTGCACTGCTCTCTCGCCATCCACCCTACTCAGCGCAAGGAAAGTCAATAAAGCAATCGTCGTCCGTAACGGAGACAGTCCCACTATGAATGACGCTCTTCTTCACAGTCCCCTTCCAAGTGACACCCTGCTTCACGAGCGCGCAAGAATACCACGAGGAGCCTGCGCCATTGTACGACGCACCAGTCTTGATCTCGTGCAGGCCACCCCAACCAGCAGTGCCAACAGTGTAGCTGAAGCTGTTGTTCGGACCATTCGGGTCCTTGACGGCGCTGTAGTGCTTTCCGCCGCCGACGACCTCGAGACTGAATGCGAGGTTGTCGATGGGCTCTTGGCCGGGGCCACCGCCGCCGTAGCTGTGGGAGCCATGCCAGGTGAGGGTGCAAGTCTTGCGCTTGATGAGCTCCGCTGGAGCCGCGGAGACGCTTAGAGCCATGAGGGCTGGGAGAGCGATGGTAGTGGTGAACCTGGGATGTGTTAGCTTCGTTAGGTGACGAACCCGTACGAGTGTAGACGTACTTCATGTTGGCGATGTGAAGGCAAGTCGCGATGATGTCTTTCGGTCTGGTCTTGGTAGTCGAAGTGCTTCTGTAGTATCGTGCTGTAGGAGGTTGCTGTGGGATATGGAGGACATTCATGGAAGACAGGAAAGCAGAGACTCTTTATACGCCTACCGTCAGTCCTCCCATGAGATAGATACCTCTGGCCGTCTGAAGGCTCTCTTTCTGCAAGCGTCCGTAGGATCCACAGCTCAAGTGACACAGCGACCATCCTTAGATAAATGTGGTTTCATCATGCGAGTCCCGTCGTTGGTACCAACAGACGATGTCGACGATGAGAGGACGAATGCACTATGGAACCTTTGCAGTGACACTGGGTGGCGTTAGTAGTACTTGCTACGCCTAGTCAGGTACGCAGCAACAAAGCCACGGAGGTGTTGGTATGCAAAATGTTAGGCGCAGTCAGGTACTTTGGATGCACTTCATCTGCTGATCGCATGCAGGTCCAATTCTTTGTCAAAGCGAGGGGTCATGAGCCATTTCTTGTGTCTTGTATCAGTCGCAGAGCGCGAACTTCTTGCCACTCATTGTACGACGATCACACACGGCCAGGGTGATACCAACAGGATCGCTGAATCACCTGAATTATCGAGTAAAATAAGGAATTTCCGTTCTCCTAGGTACAAGTGAAGTGTCAAATGCTGCAACTGCGACAAGCTAGCCTGCATGGTCGCACAACTGTAGGATTCTGCATAATCAGGCACACCAATCAGACCAGGTGTCTGCTACTTGACCGCAGCAAGCCATTGCCTTAGTTGATGTTGGCTCTTTGTTACTTGTCAATGCAGAGGTCGGCGCATGGCCATAAAAGTGCAGTGCACTGCATGAGCTGCGCCTTCCAGGCTAGGCTGAATCGAGCTTGGCAATCGTTCGTGCCTAAGGCCAACATGCTTGCCTGAAATTCCGAGGGTGTCTAACAATACTTGTCTTCCGCTGCGGAATGCCTGTTTGAAGGCTGTATACAGCAGCAAGGTTGCTTGCGTATCCGGGCGAAACTTACAGATCCTTCGGCGGCCTCGTCCCAATTGTCGCAGTTTCCCCGTTGATCGTCTTCATCACCTTGCCCAGACCCCCGTGATCATAATCCTTCTCATTCCACTGATCCTTGTGATACTTCACCCTCTCCGCCGGTCCTTCACCATCCTCCTCTGCTGCTCTCTCCAAGCTCAGTGTGACAAAGTGATTCACCTCGAACGTCTTTCTCAGCAGCCTCGGCGTCCAAGCACGCTTCATCTTGAACACGATCGCCGCTGGCTCTGTTGCACCAGGCTGAGGTAGAGGCGTCGATGACACGACTTCCACTGCGAGTGTCTCGCTGGCCTTGCACACAACTGGAATTCCCCACCACTGCCCCGCAATCTTGAAGCGGGTGTCGCAGTACGAGGCTATGTCATCGTAGACTGCTTTGTGGGCGTAAACGCGCATATCTTTGGCGCCGGTGGCCTCACTGTCATTCGTGCCAGAGCCGGAATAGAGTCGCAGGATGGAGTCGAGGATGTTTTGACGATCTGGAGATAGGGAGAGGGACTTCGAAGGGTTGGGCTCGTAGTCTTCATTCTTGGGTGCGTTGGTAGCTTCAGCTGGCCGCTTGTCTGCCGGTGTGGACTGTTCAAGAGTCTGCCGATCGCGAATCTCGTAGGTCTGGGGGACGTTGGGGTCTAGTGGCTTTCCGGCCAACTGACGGATTTCTGCTGCTGAAGGCATGCTTACTACCTTGATACTGGATGAGGAGTGCCTGAGGACGTGAGATTGTTGGAACGAGAAGCACCCATACCTCACGACCAACCTCTCCAGCACATGTTGACGTGTAAATGTCCTCGATCGTCCTCGATCTGATGTCATGACCTACCTCTGCATCGAGCACCAAAGAAGACGTGAGTAGTCTAGGTCAGAATAGATGTCATCGTGCGTCTAGATTGCGATGACTCTCCGTTGACGTAGCGCAACGTCAAGATCTCTACTCATGAATAGAGCGCTGATTGTCTGGATGAGGAAATCATCGCATTCAAGAAGAAGTAGAAGACCGCCCTAACCGAGAAGCATCCCTGTCGCCTCGCGTGGTCATCGGAAGAGCGCGCTTCCGACGCCGTTTGCGATCTCGAGAGGCGTCATCTAACAAGACTGCCGAGCCCTAGCAACCTCACTTCGCCGCTCGCCGTGCGAACGCAGATGTCACTCACGAATGCGAAGTGGCGTGATTTCCTTCTCTTCTATCTCAATCTATCGTTTTATCTTCGTTGTTGTCTAGCATAGCGTCGCGTATACCCTGGGATTGGACTTTGTACCGTTTTCCATTCGCTTCAAGGATGTCGACTTGAAGATTGTCACAGCAGACGCCCAAGGCGCACAAGAAAGCCACTTTCGGCCAGGAGAGCCAGGTTTTTAGGAGATTTCATCAAGATGGCCTTCTTCAGGCAGACCTGGACGCTGATCGACAAGAACCTTACGATCATCTTATACCGCAACTGGCTCGGAACGATCATCCGCGCATTTCTGGCACCTGTAATATTCTTCTTCTTCATCAGCTATGCGAAGAACTTCTTCGTACCACCGTCAGACTTTGGCGTTGGTTCTGCTCGACCTTTGCGATCACTAAGCGATGCGATTGCAGCATCGGCCGGAGGTCGCAACACAGTGGTCTTCGTCGACAATGGCCACACAGGCGGCCAGATCTCGCAGGTCATCAGTCAACTCTCTCGACCTATCGAGTCTCAAGGCAAGGCAGTGCAAGTCGTCGACAATGATGTTGCGCTCTTGTCAATCTGTCGAAGCTCGATTCGCGGGACAACGCCATGTTTTGGCGCTGTTAGTTTTCATTCATCGCCTACAGAAGGTACTGCAGGCTTCTGGAACTATACCATGCGACTCGATGGCTCTTTCGGAGGTCGCGTCTACGTCAACAGCGGCACTAATGATGCAGAGATCTATGCGCTGCCATTACAGCATGCTGTGGACGCTGCGATCGCTGGATTGAACGGGACCACTCTGCCGGATAATGTCGAAGAGTACCCATACACCTCGCAAACAAACGAGGAGCGTGCGCGTAACATCACGCGGCTGTACATGGGCTCACTCATCAGTGTTCTGGCAGTCGCATACTTCGTCGGTATTGTCGGGGTATGCTACCAGCTTACCGGTCAGATGGCGCAAGAGCGCGAGCTCGGCATGTCGCAGCTAATCGAAGCAATGATGAGCAACAAGGCAAGATGGCAGCCTCAAGCCGCTCGACTATTGAGCATGCACATCTCGTTCGATATGCTCTATCTCCCCAGCTGGATCCTCGGAGGTGCCATCGTGGCCCGTCTAAATTACCCCGACTCGATGGCTGGTATATCCATTGGCTACTTCATCGTCGCAGGGCTCGCGCTGTCATCCTGGTCGATTGCTGTTGCCAGTCTGTTCCGCAAAGCGCAGCTCAGCGGCATCACCACGACGATCGTCTCGATCATCCTAGCTATCATCGTTCAGGTAGTGCCGCCCACCTCAACAGGAGCCGCTGCAATTCTGGCCTTACTGTTCCCGCCAATGAATTTCACGCTGTTCATCATTTACATGGCATACTTCCAGAAGAAGAACCTAGCCGCCGATCTGAGCCAGTCGCCTCCAGGTGCTCCGTGGCAAGTCCCTGGCTACGCTTTCTTCATCTTCTGCATTGTCCAGATGCTCGTGTATCCGATTATTGGAGCGTTCATCGAGCGCGCACTATATGGCACAGCATCCAAAGCACGCACACTTTACTACAACGAAGACGGCAACAATGAGACAGTCCGTGTCACTGGGCTGAAGAAGTACTTCCCGCAAAGCTGGTTTTACAGGACTATCACATCGCGCTTCTCGAAGACACCCCGTTCGACTGTGCGCGCCGTGGACGATGTCAACTTCTCCGTTTTGCGTGGACAGATCATGGTTCTGCTGGGCGCCAATGGTAGTGGCAAGAGCACATCGCTTGACATGCTCGCAGGTCTACAGAAGCCGACCGCTGGCAGTATTGACATCGATGCGACTGGAGGCATCGGCTTGTGCCCACAGAAGAACGTTCTATGGGATGAGCTGACAGTCTTGGAGCATGTTCGAATCTTCAATCGCCTCAAGGCGACGACAGTAGATTCGAAGGACACGATGCAGGCGCTGGTCAGGACTTGCGATCTCGATCACAAGATGAACGCAAAGTCCGCGACTTTGTCCGGTGGACAGAAACGCAAGTGTCAGTTGGCGATGATGTTGACTGGCGGGTCGACCACCTGCTTGATCGATGAAGTGTCCAGCGGTATCGACCCGCTCTCGCGACGGAAGGTGTGGGACATTATCTTGGCTGAGCGGGGCAGACGATCAATGATCTTGACGACGCACTTCTTGGACGAAGCCGACCTGCTCTCTGACGACATCACGATCTTGTCGAAGGGTCGCTTAGTCGCGAATGGCTCATCAGTCGCCCTCAAGCACGAGCTTGGTGGTGGCTATCGCGTCCGCATCTACCATGAAGATAGCAAACCCTTACCTGCCGCTCTCGAAGCACTGCCGAAGCAAGTGCTGCACGACCAAACCGTGTACCAGCTCGCCAATTCTGGAGCTGCTGCACGATTCGTAAGCGAGCTTGAGAAAGTTGGCGTGCGTGACTACCAAGTCAATGGACCGACCATCGAAGACGTCTTCCTGAAGCTCGCCGAAGAAGTGAAGGAAGAGCTCGAAAAGGACGTACGCGCCCCAATATCACCTGTGTCGTCGACTGATCAAGTGGCGCCGACAGAGAAGGGCGGTATTCAGCTTGCCAAGGGTCGGAGTCTGTCGTTCTTCGCACAAGTCTGGGTGCTGTTCCGAAAGCGCCTCGTGATCCTGCGGCGCAACTCGTTACCATACTTGGCTGCATTAGCCATCCCCATCATTGCAGGCGCTTTGGTCACACTCTTCTTGAAGGGCTTTGAGGCGTTGACGTGCACTCCTGGAAGCGGCGTCTCTGCGTCAGACCTGTACTCCCTTGAAGCCTTGATCCTATCGCGTGGCAACGCGACCATTCCCGCTGGACCTTCCGGCAGCGTCGGACAATTTGAAGGACTCGTGAGCGTCGATAGCTTGCGATCGTTCGACGACTACGTCTCGGCCAATTACAGCCAGACCAACCCTGGAGGCTTCTTCCTCGGCAGCACGCCGACATTCGCCCATCGTGGCAACTATGAGCTATACTACGCCATTATCATGCAGAACCTATTCGATACTAGCTTGCTGGGGTTCCCGATCTCGACCAATTTCCAGGCATTTGACATCCCATTTGCGCCGTCTGCCGGCAAGAGCTTGCAATTCATCCTATACTTTGGTCTAGCCATGTGCGCATACCCCGGGTTCTTCTCGCTGTACACCAATACTGAACGAATCCGCAACGTCCGAGCCCTCCACTACAGCAACGGTGTTCGTGCTGGACCTCTCTGGATCGCATACACGCTTTTCGACTTCTGCATTGTGCTGATCGTCAGTGCGGTCACCATTATCATCTTCACGGCTTCGTCGTCAGCGCTTTATGCACCAGGCTACCTCTTCGTTGTCTTCGCATTCTACGGACTCTCGGCATTGCTGATGAGCTATGTTGTCTCGCTTTTCGCCACCAGCCAGCTCGCCACCTTCGCTTTTGCTGCTGGCGGACAATGCTGCTTCTTTCTGATCTACTTCATCGCATACCTCTGCATACAGACCTACATACCGGCGGCCAGTGTCGACAAGACTGTGAACATTGCGCACTTTGTGATCGCCGCCTTCTTCCCGGCTGGCAATCTGCTGAGGGCGCTGCTGCTAACTTTCAACGAGTTCTCAATACTATGCAGGGGCAACGATATCGCTTCCTATCCTGGTGCAATGACAGTGTACGGCGGGCCAATACTATACCTCATCTTGCAATCTGCGATCATGCTCGGTTTCTTGATATGGTGGGACAGTGGCTGGCAGCCGGCTTTCCTGACGAGAAGGAAGGTTCGCTCGCAAGAAGTCGAGGAGGCAGAAGAGGTTGACCCGGAGGTATTTGACGAAGCCCGAAGAGCGGACACTTGCAGCGACTCGCTCCGTGTACTGCACGCAACGAAAGCATTTGGCTCCAATATCGCCGTCCAAAATGTCACCTTCGCCGTTCCTGAAGGCGAAGTCTTCGCCCTACTCGGACCCAATGGTGCCGGCAAGTCAACGACCATCGGGCTCATTCGTGGTGATAGCAGACCAAGTGCCAGGTCAAGCGACATCCTTATTGAGGGCAAGAGCATCATCGCCCAGCGTGCGGCAGCCCGCCAAAGCCTGGGTGTCTGTCCTCAATTCGATGCCATGGACCAGATGACCGCCGTCGAGCACCTGCGCTTCTACGCCCGTGCTCGCGGCATTAAAGACGTCGAACATAACGTCGAGCAAGTCATCCATGCAGTCGGTCTCGCGCCGTTCAAGTCTCGCATGGCTGCAAAGCTCTCCGGAGGCAACAAGCGCAAGCTCAGTCTCGGTATCGCACTCATCGGTAACCCGACTGTGCTCTTGCTCGACGAGCCTAGCTCAGGCATGGACGCCGCTTCGAAGCGCGTGATGTGGCGGACACTGAGCAGCATCTCTGCCGGCCGCGCGTTGGTCTTGACGACGCACTCCATGGAAGAGGCTGACGCTCTCGCGAGCCGCGCTGGCATCATGGCACGGCGTATGTTGGCGCTAGGCACTTCAGACGATTTGAGGAAGAAGCATGGCGACGCATACCATGTCCATCTCGTGCACAAGGACGCGCCACACACCTCGACCGCAGTGATGAACGACATCAAGACGTTTATCTCGCAGACCTTCCCCAGCGCGCAGACCGAAGACCGTAGCTTTCACGGGCAGATGCGATTAAGCGTGCCGAACGATCGGACGGCTGTGTACAACGACGACGAAGTCAAGGTCGTTGGTGCGAAGGGTCACGGCATTGCTGCGTTGTTTGCCGAGCTAGAGCGAAGTAAGGAGAGGTTGGGATTTGAGTACTACTCTGTCAGCCAGGCGACGCTAGATCAGGTGTTCTTGAGCATCGTGACGAGGCATAATGTGCAGGAGGAGGGTGCCGCGCTGACACAGCCGAGAAAGAAGGGTTTTGTAAAGCGGATGCTGCGGTTAAAGGGCTAGTAGATATAACCACTATATACAATTTTCACTTGCCAGCAATTGACTTGCAATCGCCGCCTCCAAATGTTCACTGCTTTACTATTGCCTAAGAGGGTTTCGTTTCATCCACAGCCACTCGTCGTGCTATGCAGACCCGTCCCGCAAACACAAATTGTGAACGTTTGCGTATATCCTTTGCAAAGCAGGCTCGTCTTTGTTCCTCCTGCATAGTACGGGAGTTGCTTACAATGGTTCCACAGGTATTTGCGGACTCTGTAGTCTTACGCTTTCGATCGAGTGATATAGTCCGGTTATGCAGATATCGTCAATTACCGCCCTTAAGCGGCCTAGTAGCCTGTGATCTAGGAGGATAGTCAATCTCATGCGAGACTCGTCTCGGTGCAGGTGCGATGCAAACTTGCTGTGCGCGGCAGGAGCAACGTTCAAATCGCACCTTCCTTTGGTTGCTCTAAAAGCTAAGGAGCACTCAAAGATCTGGGATGCGCGAAACTATCGCCGGGTACCGAGGTCTCGGCAAACTCCGTACTGTCGACCTGATTCTGCTTCTAGACCTAACACACATTATTATAGTGACTTTGATTCGCAGTGCTGCAGGAGAGGTGTAGCACTGGGAAGCGCGGGTCTCGGGAAGTCAGGCCTTGAGCGACTAGACCGTGGAAGCGAGACACATCGCCGTGGTTGCCGAGACCATGGATCCCCCTCCGCCATACTCTAAGCTACTACCAGGTCCAGTCGCGGCAGTCGCGACACTGGACAAGCTGATAGCCGAGCTCCTTCTCACTATCATCGGGTACATCAAGAGAGCGAACGATCTACGACAGCTGTGTCTCGTGTGCAAGTCCTTACGGGCTGCAGCAGCACCAGCCCTGTATCGGCACGTCCGCCTGGGCTTGGAGGATCCGTTCGCGCGTGCATTCAACCGCGCAGATCACTCTGGACACAAGCATGTACGCTACCTCTCGTTCACTACGCGACAGCAGGTACACGAGGTGTGCCGAATGCGCATAAAAATCACGGTTCGCGAGGTGCGCCGAATGCACGAAGATGTCACGGTCGCGCTAGGACTACTGCCCATACACAGTCTCATTGGCATCAGGTAGGTCGTGAATGCTTCTCCAACGCAAGCTGGCGCGAGCACGACATTGATTGACTAACTACGGAGCCAAGCTTTCCCTCCAACTTAGACATGAGCGAAGCCTTGCTAGGGAAGATAGCCAGGCAGCAACGCACGCTCAAGGTTCTTCGTATGGGCATAGCCGAAATCGATCCCAAACCCCGATCCTTAGTCCAGCCAATCCTCTTGTCGAAGCCGTGGACGTCTGAGTTGACAAATCTCAGCTTGCGGGCTACAGATGGTAGTCTGGGAAGATCAGCCGAGCTCTTGAAGCGCTCTGGCATGCTGACCAGCCTCGAGCTGGTGGGCGGTGCGATGCCGCCCATGTGGCCGTCTGACCGGGTACATCTGGGCTTCTGGAGAGGACTCCTCAACTACGACGATTCTTGCGACCTGGCACAGCCGCTGCAACTAGCACGTTTGAGCTTACGTCAGCTGGATCTCACCTATATCGACAGGAGTCTTTTTGTCAATGTAAACTTTTCCTATTTGGTCACGTTAGACATCGTAGGATTACGCGCAATCGGACGGCTTCTCCCTGGTCTTCTGGGCCACTTTCGTAAAAACCCGCCTCGGTTGAAGAAGCTTCAGGTCTCTTGTCATCGGCATGATTCTGTAGACATGACAATGCTTTCCGATCTGCTGATGCTCTGCACTGGGCTCACCCACTTGTCCATACATGCGATCATCAGGAATACTGCGCCTCCCATGCTTGCTCTAGAGAGTCTTGTCAGACACACATCGACACTGCGAACGTTTTCATACAGCGTAGCAGAATGGGACGAGGTCGAACGGGGTCGCCAGGCACATCCTTGCCCATCTGCGCTGCTGGATGTATTGCTTGGACAATCGCCTAGGATCGAGAACCTGGCGGTCTGGCTGGACAATATGACAGTACCTCCCGATACTGAGAACGTGCGCCGTGACTTCCTTGGTCTCATTCGGAAGATCGCTCTGGGTCTCCCGGCATTGAAAGCTTTGCGCCTTCTTGGCTGGCACATGAGCGCACTTGCCAGCTCCTACCTCCAGCCCGCGGCCGAGATCTTCCGCACGTTTGCAAAAGCTCGACAACAGGACGAACGCCGCGGTCTGGAGGTCCTGTTGTTCCAGCCACACCATGATTGTTGCGGCATGGCTTCTGTCGATCCAGCGATGGAGATGTACAGGGATGCCTGTAGGTCAGTCGCTTATACGTGCTTAGTCCCTGAATTGCGGACAGACTCCCTGGGCAAGACCACGCTGCATGCAGTAGAGGTCCAGAAGGCAGATCTGAGGTACGACGGCCATCACTACGATATCTTCGATGATTGAGCGGAGATAAGGTCTGCCTGGTACGATACATGAGGAGAGCTCGTACAGCCTAGGCTAAAATCGGACTTGCCAACCGCTCTGCGCACGCATCCGGTGCAGCAGCAACATCTCCTTGTGGTGGCATACCCACGTCGAGGATATCGTCCTTTTTGCAGACTTTCACCGAATGTCCAGCACCTGCTCGTTACCAGTCTTCGCTACAGATCCTCCTGCCGCCACTTCATCACCAAAGCGAATGCTCCTCTGCCAGCCTGCCGGCATACCCGTAGTACCCTCACCTCTCGCAGCGGCGGGACTCTGCACACGTGAGGGCACTGCACTATTGGACGCCGAGATCGCACTCGGACGTGGAGGACAATCTGGACCGTTGTCCACAGCATCCTGCCTAGCGATCGCATGGCCCATCACGCGTCCATCTGTAGGTGCTGAGATAGTCGGGCGTCCACGCGGAGGGGAGTCGCCACCAGGCTGTGACTTGTTGTCATCGGTCTCATCCACCTCGCCGCGGATGCCGTCCGCTCCGTGAACCGTCGCGCCATGCGGTCGACGGATGTCACTGAATATGTACCTCCCAATACGTGACACTGTACCAGGCACAAGGCCAGTGCGGCTGCTAGTCGTATCAGCCTCTGTCGCAGGTCGGCGACGTCGGAAGACCGAGCCAAGCACACGCTCTTGACGATTGTTGTCGATCTCAGATCGCGTGTGGCGGTCTTCAGACGAGCGAGTCCGACTCCAGCTCGTCGATCTGTTCTCGAAAGACAATGCCATCGAGATTGTCCGTGGCAGATACAGGCCAAACTTGCCAAGTGGGATCGACAAACCGTGAACGACGATCGAGCAGATGGTGAGGAACCAGATGACGACCATGAGGACCTCGGACAGCTGGGCGGCGTCTTCCCTCTGGTGGCCATCCACTTCGAGGGTGTGCAGGAACTCCCTTGCGATGTACAGGTAGAAGATCGCTGACACGCCAATAGGTCCAAAGAAACCCACAAACAGAGCATGGCGGATGTCCTCGACTTGATGGATGAAGTGGTGGAAGCACAATACCATCGGCAGTCGACGAAGCAGCAGTACCAGTATGCCCAATGGTATCAGGCGGTAGATCGGGATGACTGTGTTCTCGACGAAGAGATGCCATGGACAAACTGCACCGAACCAGAGGAACACTGATAAGTTGAGCAGCAGATCGATCGTCGGCTGCAGTGAATCGTCCTTTGTCTCAAGGCGGAACCAGTCGTCCCAGGTGAAGACGTTACCGGCGATGAAGCATGCGAGAACGTCGTCAGACCCGATCATTCCACATGTGCCGACGATGAAGAGCTGTCATCGTTGTCAGCAATGCGTTGCAGATGCGAAAGTCGTGTACTTACAGCCAGCGTGATCGCGAACACCAGGAACGACTCCCTGTCGACATAGTGACGCTCCTCAGCCCAGTGAAGGAGCTCCTTCGCCAGCCAGCCAACGACCGCACCATACGCGATAGAGAGCAAGATGGTGTAGCACCATGTCTCGATGAACCAAAGCCCGATCGCTTTCCCTGCTCCACCGCCGGCAGTGCCCAGTCCCTGATCTCCAGTGTACTGAATCAGGTACAGCGCGAGGAACAAGAACGGGTAGCCAAGTCCATCATTCGCGCCAGACTCAGCGATAATGATCTTCTGTAGCTCGCGAGGAATGTTCTTATCCGCGAACTTACCCTTGACAATGCTGTTGGATAAGATAGGATCTGTAGGTGTGACAGCAGCTCCCACAGCCAACGCGAATAGAAACGAGATGTCAGGCACCAGTCCCCAGACTAGTAAAGACGTAGACATCCACATAATGCACATGCCCGGTCCGAGCAAGATCGAGAGACTCTTCCATTCCTTCCAGAGGTACTTGCTTGGCAGCTGTACGCCAGCAAGGACCAACTGTACGCCCAGCACTAGTCGAGTGAAGTACAGAGTGATCGTCTCCAAGTCTATCTCGCTGCCATTTGCATAGTCAAGCGGCCGTATGAAGTCCGCGGCGTGAGGACCGAAGATGACCCCGAAGATTGTCGAAATTAAAGCTTCCGAGAGGTAGAATTTCTCCTTGAGTAGATAGGAGACCAGCCCAAAGATTGTGATGAAGCCACCTAGGGTCGCGCAGATGATGTTGAAATTTACTACCACTAGGGTAGGCATTTTGGTGATATGCGTGGCGTCTTGACGCCTTTACTTGGTGTTACCGCACTCGCTTCGACTTTCGCCCACTCCCGAAGTCCCAGAGTGGTGGGATTGGCCCAGGTCTGCTGGGCTGGGCGTGTGTTATTGAATCATTGGGTCGATTGGTTTGCTCGATGTGGCGAATTGGTTGCGCCGTTGTATCTGGATGTGTCGTACACGGACGTCACTCTCTCTACCAGCCCCTCCAAAGACACATGCACTGGTTAGGCGGTCTCGGAGAAGAAGGTTTGAAGAGGTTCTACGTTGGATATAAGGTCTGCACGTTCTGATAAGCTTCTTCTCTTGGCTGGAGAATGTAGTCACTACCACCCGCTTTGGACCCACCCTTAGCGAAGAAGTGCTGTCAAGGATACGCCTTGGTCCTCTTCTTCGGCCTTGTCACCGAACCTACTGAGTGGTCTGTGTGCAAGTCTTGGACTTTGAGCGCTCTCACAAGGCTTCATGCGAGGTGTAAATGCAGTGTCGAGGCAACTTGCATGAGGCGTTTGGGGCAAATCGCCAAGATGTCACTAGGAAATAAATGCCTCATCACTGGATAGCTCTACAGTACGCTAACGTCACTCTTGTAAGATCGAAGGTGTAGACATCGGGTATCGAAATATCGACGACGCGCGATGCTGTCAACATGAGAAGGCAACGGTGAAGGCGCGTTGAAGCGGGCGTCTAAGTCCATACTCCATCATGGCTTACTCGCAGCATCCTTCGCCTCCTTCGCCTCTTTCATCTGCCTCATCCTCTCCTCCGCCGCCTTCGCCATGATCTCCCTCCGACTCAGTCCCGCAGCACCACTACTGTCAACGCCTCCACCCAGCACAAACTCCCCTCCTGACCACCCTCCATGGTCGGCCTCCTCATCCACATCCCGGCCTGTATCCTGATCATTGTAGAACTCCTGTCCACCCACACTGTGTCCTCCTCTGGTCCAGTCGCCTTTCTCAACCTCCGCCTCGATCTCCCTGCACATCTTCCAGAAGTTCTGGTCGTGATCGCCCCAGACGTTGTGCGTGAGCTCGTGGCAGAGCGTCTTGCGAATGACTTTGTAATCCCGATACCCATCGTATGCATCTGTCCGTAATCGCAGCTCGATGACCTCGCCTCTATTCCTGTTCAACCCAAGTGTTCTCGACTCGTGCGTAGTGTGCTCGGCAGGGTTCATCTCAGTCAGCAGACCGACTGAGAAACCGTGTTTCCGCATCGAGCTTTTGATTCCAGGATCTGCTGCTAGCCTCTCAAGATACCGCTGGCTTTTGTCCGGGTTCGGCAAGTATGGCAGAGGCTTGATCGTGTGGAACGAGTATCTTGCCTCATCCTGCACTTTCTTCCAGTCCTTCCTCTTCTCCACACGGACTTTCCGTCCCGCATTCAGCGCCGCGCGACGCTTTGACATCCTCTCTTGGCGAAGGGCAATATCAGAAGCGAGCTCCTCGACCTCAGCTGTAGTTGCGCCCATGAGCACGATCTTCTTGTCCTGTAGTGTCCGCAGGCGAAGACTTGGATCTTTGAAGGGCGGTTTGAGCAAGCCAGTCTTCGGCGTGATCATGAACTTCTGGTTCGTCGGTGGTATGCGAAGATCCTCGGCAACTGTGTCTGAGAGATCTTGTATCGTGGCGTCTTCATCATGGAACGGCAGTCGTACAGGCTTGCCATGCAGAGTGACACTTATGTCGAACAGACTGGGCACTGGCTCATCGTCCAGATCGCTGTGTGAGAAGTTCTCGGGATTGTCTGACTGCTCTTCTGCCTCAAGTGTCTCGTGATCTATGTTGGGGCACATGCTGGGTGGTGGACTAGGGGAGATGCGCGAGAGTGAAGTGGGAATGGAAGAGGTATGCTATCGAGAAATGTCAATGGACTTACGGTATGTTCACAAAGTAATGTGGTCGTGAATGTTGCGGAACTCGAATGTCATAGTGGAAGGCGAGTCTAGAAGCGCATCGAATGATGATCAGTCGGCACCCGCTTACGCCATCACAAATGCCTTTGTCATGAAGTGCCAAGCCAATGTTTGCTGTGCCGCAGTGTCGCATTTGCACGACCACATCTCAATGTACAGACTCTTAAGCGTTCCATCACATGATCAAAGCGAAAATATAGAATTGCGGTGGTATCTTGACCCTCCAAACGCCACCGGGAGCTCCCCTCCTGCCTGAGTATCCCCAGCATCCGACTTCACCCATTTCTCATTACCCATTTACCGCATAGCGCTTTCCCCCTCTGTCACCATTCTTAGATTCGCTCCGCCATATTCAGGTTCGGATCCGCATGTCGCGACGAACCAGCGCTGCCCCTGCCGAACGCATGTAGCGCAGCTAGCACGGTCGTGATGGTCCAAGCGATCCTGCGAGTAACATCAGCACCTGAACTCAGTCCTTACCGCTGACAAGGCACATACCACTCGAAGGCGCCGAATGCAGCCGCGGCCTTCGCAGCACTGCACACGTTACCGAAGCACACGCGGTCTCCAAGGAACACAGCCAGCGCAATGAACCCAGCGAACCAGAAGAACATCGTGATAGCCTCAAAGCCGAGGATTGCAAACTTGTGGTGCGCCTGAGTGTGCGAGAACTTCCATGGTACGACAATCAGGTATATTAAGGCGATAATTGCCCAGACGGAGCAGAAGAGGAGGAAGTTGACTTGAGAAGGCGCGGAGGCATGCCAGTAGCCGGACCACCAGTCGGCGACTGCACGGTGTTAGTAATGTAATTGCGATGCACAAGAGACCGTAGTGGCAAGCGTACCGTATGCGGTCAGGCCCAGGGTGATGATCGTGAGGAATCCTTGCAGGGCGCGCACGCCGAGGATGAACTTGGGGCTGTCGTAGATCGCCATTACGATATTGTTGTGTGTGAGAGGCTCGGGAAACCCTTGGAATTAGATGCGCTCGACTCAAAGATGTAGTCAACAATTCTCGTCGTCAATAGCAATGCCCGTTGCTAAACGTCCAACGCGTCCAAACGCGTCAATACCGCAGGAACTCGGTCGGAATGTGTAGGAATGTCCGTGCTGCTGTTGACCGTGATGGTAGATGTGAGAGAAGAAATGCACGAAGAAAATGATGCCAACCTACATCCTCACCTCTGTCGTCACCTGTCCGAAGGCGTGTATGCCAAACGCCTGATCGTTAGTGGCATGGTCACTAGTCGCTGCGAAATGACTTGCTGCGAAATGACTGGCGCAGAGCCTCGAAACAGGGGCTCGGCTAGCTTGGAACCGGCAATATGAAGCGAATTGTGGCCCTCACGCGCGCCGTTTCGAGAGTGCCAAGTATTGGTGACCGCCTGTCTGCCTTTGCCAGTGCATGGCGATGGCTTGTTGGAGGGGTATCGGTGTGTGTCGTACGACGACGATGTCGTTGGCTGTGAGGCGAAGCTTGCAGGTTGTAGCTGGGCGATCATGCTCCAGCAGTGTATGAGGTCAGCCCAGACTGCGGATGGCGCCCAGTCGGATTGCTGGCAGCCAAGGTAGGTGCGGCCTCGCAGTCGAAACAGCATCCAGCATTCTGAGCACCAATCGCAAGACTCCTTGGATAGCAAGACTTATATCTTTGGAAGTGTCGACTGTATGAGAGCTTGATGAATGACAGAAGCTCCTACCCCACGCACTCCCACAGACTCGAACAGCTAGACTGGTAGCTAGCAATCACGACATCGAGGGGATGCAACGGGCGCTACAGATGAAGTCGCCATGATACAAATGCGCGTGAGACGCATTCTCAGGCTCTCGATGCCGCGAATAGTCGAACGGTCTACGACGGGACAGCAAGGACTTAAGTACAGTGCAGGCGCACCGTAACATCCTCACGATGGCCACTCAAATTCAGAAAGACCTCGTCAAGTCCAACGAGCAGTACGCCTCGAAGTTCACCGAAGGCCACCTCGCCCTCCCACCCGCGAAGAAATACCTCGTCGGTTCGCCGCACCTCCAGCTAGTCCTCCACTTCCTCCCTCCTCCTCTGCTAACTCCCCCAGTGACCTGCATGGACGCTCGTATCGACCCCAAATCCGCCTTCGGCATCTCACTCGGCGACGCTCACATAATCCGCAACGCCGGCGGCAATGCGAAGGACGCTTTACGCTCGATCCTCATCTCCCAGCACCTGCTCGGCACCCGCGAGATCGTGCTCGTGAAGCACACCGGATGCGGCATGCTGACGTTTACTAACGAGGCTGCGCATGAAGCTGTGGGGAAGCAGGGCGGAAAGATCGAGAAGGACCTTGATTTCCAGCCGTTCCCGGAACTGGAGGAGGCGGTGAGGGCGGATGTGGGGTGGTTGAAGGGTAATGAGGGGTTGATTGGCAAGGAGGTAAGCGGATGGGTTTATGAGGTCGAGACGGGAAAGGTGAGGCAGGTCGTTTGAGCGTGGAGATGTGGTCCTCCGTCGAGCTACGTGCGGTGCCTTTGTAAGTACTGCTGATGATAAGCTATGCACGAGCCCCCAGTGCTGTTCTTGCTATAAGCCATCTTGCTGATGTGCACTCCCCAACACCTTCCATAAACGCCATGCGGTGCAGCAACGCTAAAACGCCTCAGCTAGGTAAGCAAAATTTGACAGTCATCTCCGTCGTCAGATCTCCGACTCTTGCTCAAACTTTCTGCTTCTTCGCCGCTGGCCCGTTGTATTCTGGACCTCCGTCCGCGACCCAGTTGAGGAAGTCAGACTCCTTGGCGGTCTGGATGTTATCGTCTTCGATCTCGACGAGCTTCTTCGGGCCAGGTTTCGCCCCAAGTATGACCTTCGAAAAAGTAAATGAGCTGCTCAAGTATCTCAGAACTTCGCCCAGCAAGCGCGAGGGAGACTTACATAGTCGCAGTCTGCAATCTTCTTGCTGAGGGTAGCGCCATACTTCACGGCAGCGGCCTCGCAGCTCTTGCGGTCGAGCTCGAAAGTGCCTGTGAGTTGTGTCAGTCCGAGCCTGCATGCAGAAGGAGCGCAAGTCACTCACCAGTGAACAAAATGGTCAAACCGCCGAGGGCATTTGGCAGACCTTGAGGGATCGTCTTGCGCGCATCCTTCTTCTCCTTGGCTTTTGCGGCGGTGTCGGCTTTCTTCGCGTCAGCTGCGGCCTTCTTCTCGGCAGCAGCAAGTTTCTTTGCTGCCTTGGCGGCGTCCTCGTCGTCGCCCTCCATGTCGTCGTCTTCGTCATCTTCGGCGACGACCGAGGTACTCTTGGAGTCTTTCTTGACTTTGGTGGCTCTGCGAACGTGTCAGTACTCAGTCAGGAAGTCTGGGAGCGAATGAACTTACGGCTTCGCTGCCTTCTCTTTCGTGGACGCGGCGGCCTTCACCAGGTCGTACTTGAAGACGGATGCATCTTCGGCGTTAGCGGCATCGGAAGCGTCAGTCTCGGACGCGTGAACTGAGTATACGACACCTTCGCTCTCGCGATCGGGAGCGCTGGTGACGACCCAAACACTTGTGCCGGAGCTGTTCTTGGGAGCCATGTTAAGTGAGGTGCGTTTGCTGGCTATTTGTATGAGGGAAGTGAGATGCGTATGAGTAATGTACAACGTTGCGATGCGAGTTAGAGGAGTGATTGCGGGTCGAAATGAGGTTGTTGAAGTGTGAAGAGAGTGAGAGAAGTCAAGTGTGTTTTATGGAGAGGGAAGCAGTGAAGTCGAGGCATATCTTGGCCACCGCAAGGCTGCACTTCAGGCAGCCAGCCAATCAGGGCTTCATGTCGGAACGACATACTTTGACCGCCTCATACCATCGCCACATATGACTTCGGATAGGCTGACGATGGTAGATGCATATGATGGAGGATGAATCGTCGTGATCGTCGCCTTACGCAGCGCACTCGCCAATCCCATACGCTACATGTCGCACGCTTCGATGCCACATCCTGCTCCTGGGTTGTGACCTGGTAGACCTGACGTTTATGCATTGCTACGTTTGCGCTCTTATAGCTCATCATCCGTATCCTCGTCGTCGTCAGGCGCAGGCACAGGGATCTTCGTCGCCTTTGCCTTCTCACCATTCGTCGCAGCAGCACGAGTAAATGGCAGCTCGCGACGTGGAGGCAAAACAGCATCTTGCTCTGCCTCCGGCTCATCGATCGTCCCATTGCCAGTGCTCGTAACGTCTGCCCTGCCCCGTAGTGGCAATACCTGCCCTTCGCCATCACTGCCTTCGTCGTCCGTGCTGCCCTCAGGCGTCGCTCTCCCCTCATCATCCTCGCCACCACCCACTCCATCTTCCGCATCGTCGTCCACATCCATTGCCTCATCCTCCTCCCTCGCTTTCCTCTTCCCTCTGGAAGGCGCAACAGCACCACCCGGCTGCCCACCAACAACCCTCAGCAAATCCCGGACCTTACCCTTCTTCGCATTGAGCAGCTGCACAAACTTCCCAACCAGCACTCGTTCATGCTCTCGCTTCGCTTCCACCAGATCATCAAGTTGCTTCGTGAGCTTGGCCACTTGAGCCTGCTGCTCGGAGATAGACTTCCGAGCCTCTGCGAGCTGAGCGGATAACGTCTGGGAGTTGATCAGGGCAGTATCGACCCACTCAAACGCCGAGATCTCTTCTCGCTCGTCGTCTTGCTGTAGAGCAATGGAGCCAAGACGTTGCGTGATCTTCTCGATATTTCGCCGGATAGTCAAAGTGCATTTTGCTCCGGTAATGGCTGCTACAAGTTCGATGCCCTCGGTCTTGACTCCAGAGGTCGATGAGTTCTGCGGAAGGAGCGTTTGGATGAGTATGTGTCGCCACTCCGATTCATTGCCATCGAACGTAGATGCTTGCAGTGGACCGAGCGACGAGCTCCTAGTAGTTCCATGGTAGAGATGCTCGTGCTCTGTAGCTACAAGCTTGAGATCTAGTGGTTTGGTGGCTGAAGTCTGCGTGATGTGAAGTAGGAGATGAGCAGCTGGATCGTCTGTTCGTCGAACGCGGATGATGTGGGTTACGGCCATTCTTGATAGGAAGCGAACGTCGAGATAGTCGCGCAAACGCTATGGAATTAGGTGGTCAAGCTGATGTGCGTGAGCGTACATCTTGTCATGTTGGAAGTGAGATCACGTTTGCTAGGTGTTGGTGTTGGATGCGAAGATCGAGCAGGCTGCAAGGTGCGAAGCCTCTGACCGGGAGAGGCACCAACGCCACTTCGACATTGCACCCATGCCCTCGCACACTCCTAGTGATCTTGACTCAAGCCTCGATTAAGCAATACTATGCAACAAAAGTGGTATATCTACGGCGCACGCCTTCCCCACCCAATGCAAGTACAAAATCCCTCATACGCTCATAATCTCCAAGAACACCCGAAACCTCCCTCACGTGTACGTGCTGCCCGCTGATGAAGGCATCGGCCAATCGTCTTCTGTTATGCTCGACCAAAACACCCACACTAGGATCACCGCGAAAAGCGTGAACAGCGTCTCAAAAAACCCGCCGTTGATCTTCCCTGCCGAGCCAGTGCATATGTGCACGCTGACGACGTACTGAAAGATCTGCCCGATCGCGAACATGAGCGCTGCACCCACGAGATAGACTATGAGATCGTTAGCATTCGGCGCTCTGAAATTAGAAGACCGCAATACTCACTCATCGGCCGCACCTCCCCCAGCACCCTCAGCACCAGGATCGTCTCCAGCAGAAAGTATATAACGATAAACACCAACGGCACCAGCTGGTACAGCGTGTACAGCGAATAGCTCTTGTCCAAACCCTGCTCCGCCTGCGTCTGATCAAAGAACCCCGTCCAGCTGAATCCAGTATCCAGCGCAATATACCCCGTCCCCACGAACAGCGCCGCCGCGCTCCCAAACACCAACCCCAGACTTAGTATCGTCCCATCATCGAGCAGTTGATATCCAACCGCGCCGTTCATCATCAGGATCCAGAGCGTTGCGACTATGGAAGCAATGTGGATTGCGCTGAAGACTCGTCGGACCATGCCATTCAAGGGGAACCAGCCGACGGTGAAGATCTCGCAGATCATGATAATGGTGTAGCCGAGGAGGAAGAGCTGCATTTCGCGGCGGCCGACGGCGGCGCGTTTGCGGTTTGAGCGGAGGAAGAGGAAGGCGGAGATGGCGATTGCGATGCCGGCTACTAGTATTGACCCTATATACTGTCAGTACGTGATCTTCGCATTTTCTCGATGCAATTGGCCATGCGTACCCAAGTTCGCGAGATTCCGTCCGCCGCTCAATGCTATCCCCTCCAGATCACATCCCCCAAAGCCATTGCCTCCTCGTGATGGCGACTCCGGGAACAGATTGCACACCGGTAGCGTCGCGTGTATACTCCCCGTATCCCGGCAGAAGTTGTGAAAATTGCCGTACTTCGTGGGCATCTTCGCGGCTGAAGCGTCCTGCGCGCTCTCAAAGCGCCTTTGACGTGTGAGAGTCGCGCGATCGGAGGAAGAGAAGCGCAGCAGTAGTGGAGTGTGTACTGCTGGCAATGAGCGTGTCGTCCAGCGAGGGAAGTGATGGTGTAACGAGCGTCGGTGGCCTGGTCTGTCACACAAAGCTCGAACTGCTGTGGTCTGTTGCGATCAAACAGGGGACCCAGCAACGTTCGGGATGATTGGCGCTAGGGAAGCGACTCTGCGGGCACGGGTAGGTGGTAATCTCCAATGCGCACTGGGATATAATATTACAACTTCGGTCGCAATATAACGCCAGATCGCAGGACATACAGCAGAGAAGAGCGCAAGACGACCGGCGAGTTTCGAGGAAGAATGTGAAACGTCGCCAGGCGAGGTGCATGCATGTGCATGGACGATGGGCGCCAGGATTCTGCTGTGAGAGGTGTCGTCGAGTGTGGCTGAGAAGAGCTATTACAGGGATGTAACAAGGTTGTTGCGGAAGAAGTACCATAAGCGAGGCCAATCACGAGACTGACTGTCAGAAGGCTGTGGCTGTGAAGACATGTGTATGGTGGAAGCGTCAGGGATCGACGTTAGGTATCGTGGTAAGGCATGCAGGCTCGTGTCTGCCAGATCGACATGTTCAAGGATATGGGCTGGCATGAGCGAGACATACGCGGTAGCTGGCGAATGTTCGCAACTTCAGCCTACGACTCTACCTGTATTACGCTCTGCCTCTCTTCTGCATGTAGTCTCTAGCCTCGCCAACGCAAAGCACCAGAAGCAGCCTCAAAGGCTGAGCAGCCCAACGACCATCCTACACCCATCGGTCGACCATAATAGCTGATCGATCCTCCGCTTGAGTCGTTGGAGACAAGTCTCGTGGGCGTGTTGGCAGTCGTATAGTTCATGATATCTGTCACCAACACCCCAATCCCTCACTTCTCCCCCCACTTCAACTTGAACCTCCCCTCCGCATTCCGGTACCCCCTCAACTTCTCCACAACCTCCTCCGCCGTCTTCGCCTCAACCATAATCCCCTTGTTCCCCTCTCCAACAAACCCAGTCTCCACTGCCTTCCTAACCCACTCCAACAGCCCGTCCCAATATCCCTCGACATTGAACACCACAACCCCCTTCTCATGAATCCCAAGCTGATTCCAAGTAACAACCTCCATCAACTCCTCCAACGTCCCATAGCCACCACTCAACGCCACGAACCCACTCCCCTCGCCGCCAGCAATAACCTCCTGCGCCATCATATGCTTCCTCGTGTGCATGTCCGGCACGATCGTCGTGCGGCCAAACTTCGACTCATCGATGACCTTCTCCAGCGCTTCAATTGACTCGCCGTTCGGATCGGTGTTCCGCTCGAAGCGCATAAGGGCGCGCGGGATGATGCCGTGGACTGCTTGGGGGCCCGAGAGGGAGACGAGGGCTTTGGCCAGCTCACCCATGAGGCCTACGGTGCCGCCGCCGTAGACTAGGTGGGCATTGCTGGCGTGGAGGGCTTGGGCTAGGGCGCGGGCGGCGGCGAGGTGGGCCGGGGAGGTGCCGGGAGAGGCGCCGCAGCTGTGGGTTGTCAGATAGTAGACGTGATTGGAGGGGAAGGGACTTACAAGACGCAGATTACTGGGTTTTTGGTGGTCGAGTTTGGGGTTAAGGTGCCGTTGACGGAGCCATTTGGCTGGGTAGTGAGAGGTGCTGACATGATGTCGTGTAGTGATCGTAAATAGCGTGATAGTGTCGAGTCGATCTCGACCTCTATGCTGTATGCTGTTGCGTTCTATCTGTTTGCTCAATGCTGTCCAGGTGCTCAAGTTCAAGACGGTGATTGGTGTTCGAGGATAGGATTCGAGAAGAACAGGAATTCGATTGACGAGAAAGATGCCACTTCACTTTGCTACTCGATCTGACCCTTGACTCCGCCTTCACTGTCGACGCAGGTACCAGGCACATGATGCACCATGCTCACGTGTATCGTCGGTTGAGTCATTGTGGTGGTAATGCTCGGGATGACAATGCCTTTCGAGGCTCGGCGGATGTCAGGCACGTGTGACCCTCGTCTGCGCCACACCGCAAGCAAGTGCCACCCAGGCGGCTCAAAAGAGATGATTGGCGTCAAACATTGGGCACCTTGACCCTCCTGCAACAACGACGGCGGACCGTGTTATCATCAGTCGCAATGACTGTGACTCCAAGGTAGAGGAGCTTGAAGGCCACCGTCCAGGACTAGAGTCCTCAGTCGCAGAAGCACCCCAGCAATCGCAAGGCGATTGGGTACTGCGCACCACACGCTAAGTGCTCTCGAAGGAGCTTCCCTTTTCCTTGAACGTCATGTAGGTCTGCAGACTCGAACCCGTGTAGGATGTAGAAGACAAAGCGAACCCAAGCACCACGAAGATGCTGACTTTATCACTTCACAAGACTTCCCCGTCAATGCCCGGTCATGTGGCGACTATCGGCCCTTTCTGACACATAGCGAAGAAAACCCATCAGATGGCGATCACGCAATATAGCGCGATGAGAAATCGCTTCGTCGACCTAACAAATTATCCGATTGTTTCGATGGCGAAAACGTCTATAGTTTGCGTGAATGGCTCGCATATTCTCATGGACCTGAATCATGCCCTAGAGACGAAGGACCTTCTATCGTGGGAACACTGCAAGACCGATCCGTAGAGAGGCACCTACAAGAGCACTTCAAGGCTCCACACGAACGACAAGCAACCGCAGTACCTTACCCGATCGCTAGCACTCAAGCCATGGCGTTCACGAAACAACGCCATGCCAAATCCGACGACGTGCAAGACGACCACGAGTGGCATTCCTCACCAGAGTACTCTGCAGAGGCTCTGTTAAGCAGTGGCGGCCATGGCCACACCCAGCGACGATTGAAGAACTACCAGCTGACCTGGATCGGCTTCTGCTCTGGCATCGGGACAGGCCTCTTCGTCGGTACAGGCTCAGCATACGCCAACGCAGGCCCAGCAGGCATGCTCCTAGCCTACATCGTAGTGGGCATCGTTCTCTGGTGCGTAATGCAGAGTATAGCAGAGCTTGCCACGCTCTACCCTACGGCTGGTACATTTCCTCACTGGGCGACGCGGTTCATCGACCCAGCTGTGGGCTTCTCGCTCGCCATCTCGTATGGCTACTGCTACACGATCGCAATCGCATCTGAATGCTCTGCTGCAGCCGTGATTGTGTCGTATTGGACGGATCTCACACCGGCTGTGACCATTACCGTGGGCCTTGCGGCTATACTGGCGATCAATTTGATGAGCGTGAGTTTCTACGGGCACTCCGAAGTCGCTGCGGGAATGGTGAAAGTCGCCTGTTTCCTCGGCTTGGTCATCGTCTCGATTGTTATCACTTCCGGCGGCGGACCCGATCATAAGAGAACAGGCTTCCAGTACTGGCGCAATCCAGGGGCATGGACAGAGTACAACGGTGTCCCAGGCTCGACCGGCGCATTCCTCGGCTTTCTCTCAGCGTTCGTCAACGCATCCTTCTCCTTCATCGGCATTGAGACGGTCGTTATCGGTGCAGCAGAGTCCATCGATCCCCACAGAGCGATCCCTACTGCCGCGAAGAACGTGACCTACCGCATTGGCTTCTTCTACATTCTAGGCGCACTGCTTATATCCTTGATCGTTGATCCGCGGAACTCAGATCTAGTATCTGGAGCGGGCAATGCAAATTCTTCGCCATGGGTCATCGCTATCGCAAATGCTGGTATTAGCGGACTACCATCGTTAGTCAACGCCTGTATCCTGATCTCCGCATGGTCAGCGGGCAACTCGTACTGCTGGGTGGGCTCACGTATCATTGTAGCAATGACCACTGATGGGCAGTTGCCGAAGGTGCTCGGCAAGACGAACAAGAAAGGCGTGCCTTACTACGCTGTCATCATTTCATGGCTCTTTGGCCCTCTGGCGTATCTGAGTAAGTCACTGCGCCAACGCATCGTAAGATCAACATTACTGACAACATCCAGGTCTCGGAAGCGGCGGCGCCTCGCAAGCCTTTACCTGGCTGCTCAACCTCAGCACAGTCGCCGGTCTCATTGCCTGGGCGACTCTCTGCGCCTGCTACATCCGCTTCCACCGCGCGATGAAAGTCCAGAACGTCAGCCGCAACGACATACCGTGGAAGTCCGCATTCCAGCCTTACACCGCATGGGTTGGATTCATCGGCGCGACCATCATCACCTTAGTGGCTGGCTTCAAAGTCTTTCTGGCAGGCAACTGGTCGACGTCGGATTTCATCGCGAGTTATATCGGCATTGTGATTTTCGTTGTACCGATTATTGCTTGGAAGATTGTGCATAAGACTAAGTTCGCGAGAGCTCATACGATTGATCTGTGGTCTGGTCGGTTGGAGACAGAGGGTACGGGCTTTGGCCCGCCGTACCAACGGCAACAATCACCTGAGTTCCTCGGATGAGACGCTGTGTGATCTTCGCATGACTACGAAGCTGATATCTGCGCAAGCAAGAGTCTCCGAGAGAATTCCGTTGCAGTCCACAGCTGGGAGCTTTTATGCCCATAGTCCTGCTGCCGAGCAGCGAACAACGCCCTCTCGCTAGACGGAAAGCGAGAAGACGGCCAACGGCTGTTTGTAGGATAGCATGATGTATGCCTTTACGCTTGTTCAACGTCTCGATCTACCGTCGTCGCCTTCATCGTTCCTGCCCAGGTGCTGCATCTGTTGTCGACTCTCCTTACTCGAACTCTCCATACCGTGCACGGTGACCTCATCTGCGCCACACCTCCCATGTAAGTGCCACAGGGCAGCGACGGCCCAGGAACCGGAAGACCGCATTAGCAAGACACCTAACACCGGCACGCGCGCACATTGACTGAGCTCGCACCCCGTCACAATGACCTGATCGTCCTTCTCGAGCCAGATCAAGCCTCCGCGACCTCAGCGCGCTCTCCACACAGCTCCCTTACCCTCCTCTATCCCCCACAGTGTCAGCCATGGCCTCAAACCCACCAGCCCCATCGCCCTATAGCTTCATCTCCAAAATCGTAACGATAGGCGACTCTGGCTCCGGCAAATCCAGCGTATCTCTCCCCATCCTCCCCTCCTCCACCTCCAACCCCACCCGCTGATCGCGCGACACCCAGCTAACAATCCGCCTCTGCGAAGGCCGCTTCGTCTCCCACCACGACGTAACCATAGGCGTCGAGTTCGGCTCGCGCATAGTCCCCGTAGGCCCTCCCGCAAGCTTAGAGCACGGGATCAATGATCCTTCCGCCCGCGTCACGAGAGGGGTGAACGATGGGGTGAAGAAAGGTGGGAAGGGAGGGAAGGAGGAGCAGAAGTACATGAAGTTGAGTTTGTGGGACACGGCGGGGCAGGAGACGTACAAAAGCATTACGAGGAGTTACTTCCGAGGCGCCAGCGGGGCGTTACTGGTGTTTGACATCACACGGCGGAATACGTTCAACAGCGTTACTTCCTGGCTGCACGATCTGCGGCAGATAGCAGAGGAGGATATCGTGGTTATTCTCGTGGGGAACAAATCCGATCTCGCGTCGCCTCCAGCTTCCGCCACTGCGAAACCGAGTCAACGACAAGTCACACAGGAGGAGGCGGAGGAGTGGTGTAAAGTCAACAGGGTGATGCAGTACGTGGAGACTTCGGCGAAGAGCGGGGAGAACGTCGAGAGGGCGTTCTTGGAGGTCGCGGAGAGGATTTATCAGGGGATTGAGGCGGGAAAGTATAATTTGAATGATCGGAGGAGTGGCGTGAAGGGACCTGGTGCGGGTGGAGGCAGCACGCGGACAGTGACGCTGGCGAAGGAGCCGGCTGCGAAGAAGGGAGGATGTTGTTGAGATGTCATCGGGATGGTAGGCGTCCGGTGGGTTGCGTACGTTACAGCGGGTATTGTAGAAAGCTTGTGGCAACACGGAGTTACTTCAAGCCGCGTTCCACAGTCTGTTCGTCGAGAAGGGCAAGTTCCTGCCTGCAGCATCGAAAAGCTGCTGTCATCACGCTTTGAAAGCTGCAGTCTACACTGACTATCCCAGCTACGTCCCCGACCCTACACCCGGCACATCAGTACTAGTAGCGCACGTAGCCCCAGCATCCACCGGCAAGATAACACCAGTCATCCACCTCGCCTCATCGCCCGCCAGGAACCTCACAGCAGCAGCAACATCATAGCCATTGCCTTCTGTCTTGAGCAGACTGCGATTCTTGCGGATTTCGCGGGCTTCGGCGGTCATGGGTGGACCGCTGGTGGGCGACGACATCATGGGCGTGTAGACCATGCCCGGACAGACGCAGTTGACTCTTATGCCTTGGTCGGCGTGGTGGGCTGCCATCGCACGGGTGAGGTTCTGTGAGCTGTGTCAATTCACGAGGATCGACACGGTAGGTCCGGTCAGTCCGCAGCCATCTTCCGCGACAAAAGTCCAGCCCTTGCGATCGTTCAAAGTAAAGTGAAGACTTACAACGATAGCACCCTTACTAGTCGGATAAAGCAAACTCGGCGTCCCACCCCTCAACCCCGCCACACTACTCAAATTCACGATACTGCCCCTCCACTGGCCCTCATTACGCGCCATAATAGGCACACACACCTTACTCATAACAACCATACTCCCCACATTGACCTCCATTCCCTTAGCCCACTCAACCATACTCACTGTCTCTGCCGTGCCCACCGCACCAGCGATACCCACAACATTGATCAGGATGTCGATCCGGCCAAAGGCTTCGAGAGTTTTGGTTACGAGCGCGGCGCCGGAGGATTCGGAAGTCGCGTCGCACTGGATTGCCAGCGCTTGATTGGGCCCGAATTCGGTCGTTATCATGTCGGCTGTGACGGTGGCGGAGGGGAGGGAGATGTCGGCGCAGATTACGCGCGCGCCGGCTTCGGCTAGGAGGATGGCGCAGGCGCGACCGTTGCCTAGGCCTGTGCCTGCTGCGCCGGCACCTGGGAGGAAGAGTGTAAGTGATGGGCGGTAATGGCTAGTCACGTGAGGGGAGGCTTACCTGAAACGACGGCGACACGGCCCTCGAGAGAGCGGGTAGGGCGGACAAATTCGGGATCCATGACTCTCGATCCTAGATGAATTGGGTTGCTTGATATTGTAGCGAATGACTTATGGCGGATTTTCTTTCGATGCCTGTGTGCGTTCGAAGAGATTCAGATATCAAGCCGAGGTTCCCCACTCTTCGCGTTATTTCTCGGTCTGCTGTAGTGGATAGTGGTGTAAGTATATGTGCACCTTTGAAATGGTAGGTTTCGAGCGCGGCTACATGCTTTCGGCTTCATATAACCACATTCGCGACTCCGGCATCCTGCCCGTCCTTTCGACGAATCTCATACTTCAGCACGGTATAGTCCTGATACATCATAAAGAGTCTCCATCTCTTCTCCTCATCTCTCAGTCCTTCACATCCAGGCATCGGTCCCACAGCAATCCCATGAAGTGGCGAGAATGGGCGTAGAGCAGGCTTGTTGACCTCTGCTGATTGTTCCTGGCTTGCAAACGGCAGGATACACTCTGCTCGCATAGCGTAGATTGTCTGCGTGTCGACTTTGACCTTCGTGAGCGCAAGCACAACCGCCCGTCCTTTCTGTGACGCCATGATCACCACGCCGAGCGAAGGTATGTAGGCGTGCATATTAATCCTGTCAAACATGTTCAGACTCCGATGTTGCCCCTGTATGTACTGCTTCAATGGTCTAGCGAAGCCCACCACTGGCGGAGCAAAGATACCATGACGCCCTATCTCGTTGAACCGAGACGGCTGTAAGAGGTAGATATTCCGGAGTGAAGCGTGTAAGATCGGACATGGCAGATCGTCGCAGATTCCGGTCGCTTGCTGGAAACGGGGCTTGTTGCCACAGATGCGGTCGCCGCCGTAGAGCATTGCTGGGTTGACGGTATCTTCGGTTTGCTCATCCTCAACGTCGTCGTACATGTCGTTATCAGCGTCACTCAGCATGGGTGTGAGATTGCTGCCGGTGTTACCATCATCCTCATCAGTGCCGACGATAGCAGCGTCACCCAGAGAGATAGTGGTCTCTAAGTCCATGTCATCGGAGCCAGACGAGCCAAGGTCTGACACAGACGAGAATGGGCTGGGTGGCTTGGAGAGGAAACGATCGGACGTATCCCCCAGATATCGGATTGTTCTGCTCAAATCCCATGTTGTCGGGTCGGTCGTAGCATCCGGCAGCTCCTCCGTATGGTCCTGTCCCAATGCACGGCGCTGTGATGACTCAAGGAAGAACGATCTTCGATCCAGGAATAATATACCCCATCCAGCGTTGATACGATCGTATGAACCATAGACAGCTTCCGCAAAAGAGCGACCAAATCGGACAGATTGTACAATTACGCCTGCGTGGAGGTCTAGGAATCTGCAGTCGCCGCTGATGTTGGTCGACGCCAGCCATCGGCCATGCGGATCGTCTCCTGTGTTGCAGAAAGCGATATGTGGGATGTTCGACGACAGGTGGTAAACCTGTACAGTAGTTTCAAATCTATCTCCATGTTCCTCATGAGCTGGCCTATGCTGCTGCGCGAGTGATCAGTACAACCACGAGCATGTGCAGGACCTGCAAGAGATGACAGTATTGTAACGCACTTTGGACGGCTTGACATTGTCTTCCGATGGATCGACGAGCGCGAACTTGATCACAGTGATCTCGTGGAGGTTGGAGCTCACCGCCAGCATCCGAGCCTCAGAGTGTATTGAGAGTCCCCATGCGCTGGAACCTACGTTGATGCGGTAGATTGGACGGTCGAAGGCTAGTTTCAGCATGTCTGCTGACGCGTTCCGATGATAGTTCTCGATTGCACTGAGGATGTGCCGCAGCATGAACACCTCACAGTCTCCGTCATCGCGTACGCATGCTAGGACCTCCTCGGTGCCCAGCTTCGCTACGAGGATGTTGTTGATTGCATGCGGACGATGTCTGCTTAGGTACCCTTGGAGTCCGTCTACCGACTGCAGAGTATGCACGATCTGCACTGGTTCATGATTCTTTACATCGTGGGTAGGTTCGTACACCCAGATGTGCTCGGCGAATGCAACAAAGTACAGGTTGTGCTCTTCTGCAAGAGCCGTCTGCGATCGATCGATCAGTCGCGTGGAGTGCATGTTGGAACAAAGTAGAGTCTGACCAAGTTGCTGCGCCAGGGCGCGATCGTTGAATCCCCTTTGTCCTCTCGTGAGCCCACCTTAAATGATCCCAGTGGCACAGCTTCGATATCGCGCCTGATCATGACTGGAGGCATCTGCTGGGCTTGCACCTGATTATCACTGAGCGCAATACCTACGCGAGGTCGTATATATTTTGCAGCATCGAGAAGGCACGCTACATCACGACCGGCAGCTCCTCTCAGTGGCTTCCATCATCAATCGCTTTCATCATCAGTGGCTAGCATAATCAGTGCATACCACTTGACGATGGGAGGGCTCATTCGCTCGGTGGGAACCATCATCGCGTGAGCATCAGGAAATCAAATCCAAGGACCTTTGATTGATCCGGATGAGATGGAAGTCGCCTGCCGCGATGAAGGGGCCTGAAAGCTGAGGCATCAAAACGGTCTTGGCATACATGTGAACGAGGAGCTTTACACTACTCCATCTTTGTATCTCATCATCACGACCGACCCACTGACCATCTCGACGCCCCATTGCAACAAGCAATGATTTGAGGACTCAGCGCTCGGGCACTTCTGGACCGGGCCATGCCTTGTTCTGCAAGCTGTGTGTCCCACTCCCACGCTCGCGGAGCTCATGACAATGGTCTAGTTCTGTTACACAGCATATCCCGCGGCCTGCTCCCAGACCGCGCTGACGGCTCGCGCACTGGACACGTACATGCTACTGGCCGGCAGAAGCTCAGCTTACTCCTCTTCGCCCGCACTGTCACAGTCGCACGACACGCGCTATTGCCTCTCCCGACTCGTGAAGCTGCCATTCGCGGATTTCTTCCATAGCTCCAAGCTAGCCTCCCCGTCGCTCGCCAGACTGCATCCAACTGCCGGGCCAGTCAGAGGCCTCTAGCCCTGCATAACCAGTGCTCGTTCGCAGGTCTTCCACGCGTGCCCGCAGGAGACATCCGCGTCCTCCAACCAGGATTGCATCGCATAATCGACCTTCACGATCGGTCGACTGACTGCATGCGTCTCACGCTGTGTAACACAATCGAAGCTGCAACTATATTGTAAGTGCTGCTGCTGTCCGCAGCCGCTGCTCTTTCTGTCCTACTCGTCCGTCAATCACAATTGTGCGACTTGAAAAAGCTGCTGTACAACCAACCATTTCTCTCGAATTTGACTTGTCAGGCGAGACATCATTTATCAGCTCCTACCATCGATCCCCCTCCAGTCTTGACTGCTACGTTTCCATCCTACTGTTGCAAGCTTACTGTCTTCGCCCGCTCGGCGTCAATGCACTGAGCCTATTCGTGCGTCCTTGGGCGGCCTTCTCGTATCCTCGCATTGCTTCTCACCCTCTCAGCATCTAGTATATCTATCGCCATTCGCTGCAAGCCATCAACAAGCATCCTACATCAACCCAAAGCAGCCACCCACCGCCCCTCACGTCGCACAACCACCTCAGCCTACCCACGGCACACGGCTGCGACTACATCCCATGAACGCAGTGCAGGCTTCACCGTGCGCCTATCTCGTCGAAGCAGCGAAGAAGTCTAAAGCAGACTTGCGGGACGTCCACGTCCGGTCCTCAAGCTCGCCAGCACCGCCTTGGATCGAAAAATGAGAGATCCCGCTTACATAGCTGCCTGGTCTGCTTCTCTTGCCCAGCACGTCCGCGCTGCCGAAGCCCAGCCCACTACAGAAGCGTCTCGATCTACTTTGACGACTACGCGAAGGTCGACCAAGTCCACTCCATCGCCCGGAGTCGAGGTCATGCGCTCCTCCGCCCCAGCCCTCGCCGCGCTTCGGACCCTACCCCAGTCTTCGCTCTTACTCCTACTCACACCTGTACTGCCAACAGACATTGACGACGTCAAGCCGGGACTCTCACGCTCCAAAACTGCGATCGATCCCTTCGAACCTCTCGGCCGCGAGCTCGCCACTCATCACCCCAGGATCAGGCACGTGCCCTTCCTCCCCAACGCAGGCCTAAGTACAGTGCACCGTGGCTTCCTCCAAGAAGCCGACGCGGTGATACTGGTGATATCCACCTCTGACGACACGTCGAGCCTCCTCCAGCAGCAAACGATTGCCGGAGAGATGGCAAGCTTGGCTCACGGCTCTGCGATCCTGGTCTTGTTTGGCGATGCCGTGGGGATTAAGGACGCGCGCGTCCTAGACGCTTATGCAAATGTCATCCGCGCTGGGCAGCTGGACAAGCGGACGTTCGAAACGATTGCCCGGACGTTGTTCGAGACGAGGAAGTGAGATGTTAGAAGCCGATCACTGCTCGACATCATCGACGGGTAAGCACTTATCTGGACGCTACTACACCGAACAATCGACTTGCACTGCTGCGTCTATCAGGTCGAGCCGGCGAGGATCAGCTGTGCTTCTACTAATCGTGACGGGACGGCTGACTGGCATTTGTGTTGGCTTCTATAGCGCCCTCCGATGACACTCTGTACTTTGTCCATTGCTTGAGATGCTTGGGTGCTGTTATTGGACGGAACAGCGACACTCTTCCCCTTTCACGATATCCACAACTGCTATTCCGCGCGCATCAAACTGTCATTTGGAGGAATCAGGAGGAGTGGGCGCTTGGGATGGAACGATCTGCACGAATGACCATATGTACCTACCTAATTGCACAAAACCTACATAGCCCGCTTACTTCCCTACCTGGCTGAAACGCTGCACATCGTACCAAAATCCCACCATCGCTCCAGTTCTGCCCAGTAGTCCTTCATCGGCCGAGCTTTACCAATCGAGTATTACCTCCACTCTCTGGACCACGGAGAGCGTTCATGCAACTACACATACACCCGCAACAGCACACCGAACTCTTACTATATCCACGAGAATCCCGTTTGGAGTTTTGGACCAAAATCCCCAATCCAATCCCTACCAATCTCAATTCCTCCGACTGCTACCTCCGCCTCTCCAAATTCCCGAAACACTGATAACGCTCCTACGACCTTGTCAGCAGCAACAAATCACAATGTCACCATGTATGTGAGATTCCAAACCTTCAAGCACAAGGCTGAGATAACTCTATTTTATCTCTCGGAGACAGCAACATCAATTTTACTGTTGCAGCTACCCTTACATTACCACAGTCACTTTACAATATCCGGGGAGACCTACCCTCCCTCTACCTGCCGCACAGCGACTTTAGCTCGCTCTCGCACGCCAGCATCCGAATCGCCAACCAAACCCCTTACTTTCTCCTCCAGACCAGCTTCGCGGAGTAAGCGGATGCGGTCCCGCGCGCCAGGAGAGCGGTCACGTTCGTCCTCCACCCACGTCAAATTGACCATAATATCTAGACACGCTAGCCTTATCGACGGGCTAGGGTGTGTGAAATGCGGAAGAATGGCGTGCAGTATAGCAGTACAAGCCAGGAGTGTAGATTTGTGAGAGGGGGAGGAGGCGCACAGATGCGAGGTCAGGCGTAGCGTGGAGTGCAGGATTGGCGTACTAGCATACAGCGTCGGTGTTCGTTGCAGCGCAGATGTGGTGGAAAGGGGTAACAGCTTGCTGGCCAGGAGGTCTAGAAGGCGAGTAGAGCCGATGGCAGTGTAGACGTGGGTTGTTAGGGCCACGCAGTCGTCGGCGTCGGCGTAGATGAAATTCCGGAGGAGGTCGAGGGCATGCTCTTGAATTTCTGTACCTAGTTGAATGGACTTGAAGTGCTCATCTTCTTCCAGCTGGCGGTAGCGCTGCAAAATCGCAGAGGAGGCCAGTTTAGGCATTGGATGATCGTGGAGGGTTGAGCGGAGTTGTGAGGTTTGGTAGTGGGTTTGCGACGGCTCGTCGAGGAGAACCTCGCCGTCTTCGTCTTCTTCGTCGTTCTCGTCATCCTCTTCATCATCATCGTCGTCAAGGTCGTGGGACGGGTTCGGGTCTACGTCCATGGATGAGGGGTTCAGGAGATCGACCTGTTCGCCCGCAGCGTTGGCGGAGCTAAGCCGGATATTCACACCGCCATTGCCATTCGATGAGGACGCAATATCAGAGGATTGACCAGCCATAGCGGACATGAGGAACTCCGGCGTCAGCCCATCCAGCACCTGTATCCGCAGCTCTCTTGGCGACGTATTGAGCAGATGCTTAAGCGCCCAGATACTCGATCTTCGGAGCTCGAGGTTGTCGCTACGAGCCTGCTGGCAAAGTATGGGAATCACACCCTCGGCTATGAGATCGCGTTTTGTGGGACTGAATTCGTTAAGAAGATTGATGCATACGTCTGTTGCTGCAAGCCTGACTTTGTGGTTCGGATGTTTCATGAGTGTTATGATGGGCTTAGCGAGGCTGGCGTCGAGAAGACTCGTGCGTAGCAGACCGACGCTACGCGACATAGACCTTGCTGCGTTGCAGGCTGCCAAAACGACGGGTACTGTGTTGCCTATGTTAATGTTAGTGTATGAGATCAAGGTAGCTCTGCAGCGATCGGGGCTTTCTGAGCTGTTCCAGACTGCAAAGACTTACCGTCATTACTCCCCAAGGTCCCCTTCCTCCCGACACCTCCTTCCCAGAACCGCTCCTCAAATGGCCGCAGACCCTCCACCACACACCCAACAACCCCAGCATCGACAACAGCCTTCCTATGCAAGTCGTCTTTTGGGTGCGTCAAAGCGGCGACAGCATCCAATGCACCCCTTCGCCACCGCATGGCATGCACGACCTCCTTGGGCAATCCTCTTCTTCCCAGCCTGCAGCCCGCGGAACCTGCATCTCCGCCTGAATGTATTTTGCGAGGGCTCCACATCGGCCTCGAAAGAGCGATTGGGTCGAAGCTGCGTTTGAGCGAGATGCAGACATGCTTGATTGCTTTTGCTTCCACGGCACCGGCTTGGAGGTCCCGTTCGCTGCGCACAAGGAGAGCGAGAATAGCACAGGCTTCTTCGCGGAGTTTGTCGCCGTCTGGTCGGAGGTTGCTGTCTTCCACCAGACGTACTACGAGGGGCACGGCAAGGTAGTTGAGTTGACGGACGCGGTCGTGCGTGCGCTGCAGTACTTCGAGCGGTGGACTCCTAGTCGTTGCTCGAAGGGCGTCGTGTACCAAGGCGACAAGTTTGAGCGCAATGCAACGATCCTCGCCATCATAGGAGCGCGCGAAGTGCAGCAGCCAGCCAACGACTGCATTGGCGTGGTCGAGGTCGCTTCCTGTGAGGCCGATATCGTGGCCTCGGTCTACAGTTGCAATTGGGAATGAGGAAGCATAGGAGACGTTCTTGTAAGGTGGAATGTGAAGCGGTGGGAGAAGGCTGCCTTCGCCGTTGAGAAGGCCGTACTTCGGTGACATCATGTAGCGGAGGTCACCGTCTCCGAGGGCTATCTTGGTGAAAAGCTCTTCGATCGGCTGGCTGAGTATGAAACGCCATGTTCGGTAGGTAGAGCCCTGTATTATGCTTCCGATAGCGTGAAGGATGCTAGGTACTGCCGCAGGAGGTGGTGCCACTGGGCGAGCTGACCTTGCACTGCGATCGTCGAATTGGCCAGATGCGATGGCATGGGCTGTTAGTAGTCCTGCAAGAACGTCTAGTATGACAGTGTCGAAAGGGTAGCCATCGACCGCTGTGTAGGCTACAATGTCGCAAAGAGTGATCAGGCGCCTAGAAGTTACTCCCGGGTTTTGCGCCAGGGCTGCGAAGATGTTGGTCCAATTGTGAAGAGGCAAAGCAATGGTTGCGGCATTGCTTGTAGTCGCGACAAGATTCCTACAAACGCGTCAGTACTGTGATACCGAAACTGTCTCCGCTGCTCCAAATGCCCGAAGGCGCTCTTGTGCTACTATGAGTGTGGCCGCAGCAATGAATCGCTTGAGCCTTCGCGTCCGTAAGAGAAACTGGTCGAGAGCACACTCTCTCTCACCGACATGGAACGAGGCGTCCACTGTTACGTTTGTGCTAGCAGGACCACAGGAGCGATTCGAAACATTTTCGAGAAGCGAAGGCATTCCCAGACCTGAGAAACAGAACGTACCACGAGGCTGCCAGACTACGCAGAGCCTGCAGACTTGCGGTCACAAGCCTCTCATCCCTCTGTCCAACACCGTCCAGGAGGTACTCTGCAACACCCGCAGCCAGCAGCGGCTCGACATATTCGGCTCCAGCCCCAGCTATACTGCCGATGATTTGTGTAGCTTGTACCCTGGTTTCACTACTGGATCGTATGCCGATCAGGACGTCCAGAACACCATGGCGAACCGCGGGCTCCTTCCGTTGATCGTGGCCCACTATACCGTTCTTCAGGTCCTTCAAAAGTGCTAGCTGACCAGAAGTACTTTGGCGGAGAGCCTGGATGGCTTCGGGTGTGATTGCCTGCACCATGGCGAGTATGTCATCCGTTCGTCCGTTGATTGTAGCTCTCCGACGCTGAACCCCAGAGCCAGTGCAGTGTCGCACGGTGTTGCCTAGCAAAGATGGCTATTCGAAGCTCCATTATGACCGGCCTCAGGTCGACCTTCAAGAGCTCTCGGCTCAGCTGCCGAGAACGACTGACTCGCACATTCAAAGCTTGATCTTGCGCCATATCGAGGCCTCGGATCCGACAAGGTTTCGTGCCCTCGGAATGATTGCGCTGTGCTTCCGAAGGGCATGGCCCACGTGTGTCATTTGTATGGAGGTCATGCTTTGAATGTAGACGACGAGAAGTTTGCGCACTGTCTGCTCGTACATCGCCTCATTCTCTTACACAGTACATCAATAATTGCCTCCTGTACAAGAGGCGCCGCCCATCCCACACGGCTCTAGTCTCTACCCCACGGAGCGTCCTCACCTCTCCACAGCAGAGTCATTGCGCAGGTACCACTATGCGCTCGAACACTAGCGCCTGCCCTCACCGTCGCACCTCCACTGCATCACTCCACTGGGCATGTCGACCTTGATGTCCTCATCTCCCAGCATCTCGCCATCCCCGAGAGCAAAGCCGTACCACTACTCCCCTGCTCCGTCCCGGGCCGCACCTCCCAATTCTGCAACCCACCAACGACGAGCCCTGCACTCCCCGACACCTTCCAGCATCGCCAGTCTCTCGCCCAAGACCCTCCTTCCCCGCGACCGCGCAGGCGAGAGCAACGCGACGCGGGAGCCTCGGCCGCGTTACGCAGATGCAGGAACGCAGTACTCTCCGGACGGCTACCCCCCAACCGCCGGACATAAGTCAATCACTCCCTTGAACGAAGCTCAGCAACACATATCAACGCCAGGCAGGAAGCGGAAAGAGGACGCGCGTAGCGAGGAGGAGAGCAGCGACGACGACGATAGCTCCGACTCGACATCCCCACACATGAGCGCTGCGCCCCTGCAACAGCAGCCAGCACCACCCATTGAGCCTCCTCCCGAACCGCCGCTACGAGTAGATCCTCAGCCTCCGCTGAAGAGCAATGCCGAGCCTCCATCTACCAGCAGTCCAGCGCCGTCACCCCGCGAAGCCCGCACGACAGCTCCTACCACCCCCTCCAAACGCCCTCGCCCTTCCACTGAACCCCCGAAAATAATGCCTCGCGCCTACGAAACCTGCTCCCCCAAAGATCTCGGCGTTCTAATATCCTCCATGTTGCTGGAGCTCATCCGTCTAAACGATCAGATACCGTTGCACAACAACCGCCTAACGCGCTTCCACTCGCGTGCTCCGCCAGGAATAAGCGTATCAGACTACCTGCAACGCTTGATCCAGCATGCGACGCTACCGCCGCCGATACTGCTGAGTATGGTCTACTACATCGATCGGCTTTGTGCTTGCTATTCTGCGTTCACAATCAATAGCCTGACTGTGCATCGCTTCCTCATCACGGCTGCGACTGTGGCTGCCAAAGGCTTGAGCGATTCCTTCTGGACGAACCCGACGTACGCCCGCATCGGCGGCATTCCGGTGTCAGAGCTAGCGACGCTGGAGCTGGAGTTCCTACAAAAGTGCCAGTGGAAGATTGTGCCTAAGCCGGAGACACTGGTGGACTACTACGTGAGCCTCGTGGGCAGGACAGAAGGCTACGTGTTGGAAGGCGAAGAGATCAGTAGTGGTGAGAGTGGTATGGGGAGCGCGGGAAGTAGTCTGCGGGAGATGGAGAGGGAGGAGGAGGCGATGGATACCGGAGAGGTGGACAAGGAGCCGACTTGAAGAAACCAAGGAATCTCCATTTGGCGGCAAGCAAGATGTGCAAAGCCTGGCGCTGCGGGACGAGCACCGCGACGTGACCGTGGGTTCGACGGTATGCTGGACAGCACGACATGTCTCGCAGGCCGGGAGACGCACAAGGACGAAGTCATCGGGAGTGTCTCTGGCTATTGAGGACTCTCCGCGAGTCAGTCAATGTGCCGCTGCTGCCAGGATTGAAGCTCGATGCTCAGAGCGCTGAAGGCTTCTCCGGAGCGCGCTAACCCAGCTCTCTTGAAGCAGCGACAATCTGCTTCTCCAGACACGGATTTTCGGAGCATCGTCAAAGTCCAGATCGTTGCCCTGCGGTTTCGGGCATGAGACGGGTACAGTGGATGAAAGCAAGCAGCGGTTACCCGCGCACGAGGCATTCTCAGCCTTGGGCTGAGACTGGCGCCTGAGGCTAGAACGAGAGGTTGAGGGCGAGCTTGACATGGGTGCAGATGGCAGGGTGATGGAAAAGGTTGTAGCGCGCCTGCTGACCTGTGGTCCAAAGGGACGAGATCAGAGGTAGCTTCTAGGTAGAGCTCAAGCTGTAAACCACCACTGGACAGATCTCACACGCTTCGCGTCTCTAGAGGCCTATACTTCAGTCTCCCGCTCGCTCCGTTATCGAGAGACAGCTCGGAAATCTGAAGAGAGGAGAAGAAGTGCACGTAGTACCACGGCTCTGCATGAATCCCCTGCCATTCCGGCTACGCCCCTCTACGAGCTCGCAACCGCAACAGCCAATCTGTCATTCTAACCGTGAGCACGTCGATACGATATCAGCCCCGATAGCTTCCGCGCTGCCTGTGAGCCGCTAGCCAGGCGGTGCCTCTCATCGCATCAGGAGGAGCGCTTTGCAAAAGCACCAGGGATCAAAGTATGCGTGTCCCTCGTTGTGGCCTCTTGCATACACGATGATGGTGAACTTTGCGTCCGCGGCCACGAGTGCGAGAGCTCTGATTTCCAGTGCAGAACAGGCCATCTGATGCATTCACACCGTTCAGCGTCTCAGAGGCGCAGAACTCGCGCATTTGTTCCTATGACTACACTTGTAGCAGACTGACCACCTGCGCTTCTGGAGTCATAACAGGCGTACTTGTTCGATCTACCCATACACCCGACGTCCCAGCTCCCTCATCGTCTCCTCATCACATTACCTCCCCAACCCCTCACACCCTTGCAGCCTTCTCCCCCGCCTCCTTCATGCGATTTAACTTCACCAAGAACTCCCCCGCCGTGTACACAACACAGTGCCCATTCTCCTTCTGCCACTCCATCGCCCTGCCCTCGACTTCTGCGCTCTCGATGCCACAGATGCTGAAGCGTCTATGATCTCTTGCATGCCCGGAAGCGTAGTGCCCGAACCAGGATACCAAGTGGATAGTCCTCTCCGTGGGCGACAGTTCGGCGTATGAGTGAAGATCCGTTGCTTCGACCAAGTGAGATGCCACCGCAGTATCCCAAGCAATCGGCGCAAACGCCTCGAACGCCCTGAACAACTCCCCATGCAGTGGGTTTCCTCCCCTCGCAAGGTCCGACAAAGTCTCGCGAATATTAGGCGACGTAGCAATGTACACCTCCGTGGTATAGTCTGCATGAGTAGCGACCTTCCCGGCGTTGATCAAGGTAGCCTGTTTGAGGATTTGGGTCGTGGAGAAGGGATCGTAGGTGAAGGTCTCGTCGGTGAGAAGCAGGAGATCGCCGTGGGGAAAGATGAGCTGCGATTGGTAGATTGGCGGGGCTTCTGAGTCGTCGTGGAGGGAATGCTGGGTGCCGATGTAGTGCATGGGAGTGTTCGTGTTCGCTAGCAGGAGCCCCAGTTGAGCAATATCCTGGAGCTGGATCTCTGGATGGATGAGCAGCAGGCACGGAGCGTCGAATGGTCCGATTTTGAAGTAATTTGCGAGGAACTTCTCCCATACCTCATCGCCGTCCAACAGCGTGAAGACTTTTGGTGTGTCGCTCTCCTTCAGTGGTGTAAGGAAGATTCTACGGAGCACGTCGTTCTCTACATTCCGTGACGGCGGGAGCATGATGAACATCCGGCGGAGATTGCCCTTGGCTACCTTGCGGAGCACCTCGACGTTTAAGTCGAGCAGTTCTTTGCTCACAGCCAAGGAGTGCTTCAGATCTGGCTTAATGCTTAGCGTTGGCTCGATGTGATCGATACCAGCGTCAATCGGATCCGGCAGCGGCGGCAGCAGCTTGAAGCTGAGCGCTGCATGTGAGGTGCCTGAGGTCTTGGAAACGAACTGCCAGTCGTTGGAAACTGATGGGAAGAGCAGCATTGTGAAGTCCGAGCTCGTGATGATGCCAGCTGATGCATGGAGCTCACAGGCTTTGGCGAACTTGGACACTGTCTCTCCGTCCTCAGGCCCCATGACAACAGGTCCTGATGGGTGATGCTGACTTGCGCTTCGCTTTAAGATGTCAGCGAAGTGGACCCGGAACTGAGCTGCGCTGACCATGCTCGACATTGTGAGCTCGCCCTGTCTGCCAAGGATATGGCGAACCCGGTCGTAGTCATGTTGCGATGTGCTTGCGAGCATGATCGCTACGTAGGCGGTCTTGCCACTGGAACTGATGGCGAGATTGATGGGGTTCGTGAAGGCGTACATGTCTTCCAAAGTGCTGCCCTGAAGCGCCGAGTGTAAGTCGCCAGCGAGCTGCTCGTTTGCAGTGGAGGTGATTGGTGTTTCATGCACGGAGCCGTCTTGCATCAAAATATCACCATCATAACCCCTCGCTACCTGCACTACAGTGTTCTCATCGCGCAGCACTTGCCTAGAGCCTGCCCATTCAGTATACCAACCAGTGCGGTGATGAGCGTACCGACAGGTGGACTCTACGTAATGGCACTCGCCAGGTCCGCGCCAGTAGTGGCATTCGATCTGCTTTCCATCCGTGTAGTGTGGTGGAATAGTTGACGATAGCGTCAAGGCAGGCATCGGTGGATTGGCGGGCGGAGCTGGCGCGGGAAGTTGCTCCGGCGGTGATTGCCGTGAAACTGGTGATGTGGCATTTGACTGCTGCACATCGCGACTGTAGGGTTGCGCAGGGAAGCCATCGCGGTCTGCATCAATGTACACGGCTTCACTGACGCATGCGTGACTCAGGTCGGCCTGCACTTCTTTGTCGTTGGGATGATCCAAATAAAAGCCAGTCTTTGCATGAGCATATTCACAAGCTGCATCGGAACGATTGCAGTGACCTTTGCGCCAGAACAGGCACTCGATGCGTTGTTTCTCGTGCCGCCCAGGGACTCCGCTCACTTCACGTGGTAGGGTCGCTCCTGGTGGTGCGCTCACCTTCCGAATTGGAGCACTATGGTCTTCATGCCTGAAGTGGCAGTTATCACCGAACTCGCAGAAGCCAGCAGCCCATCTCGAACATCGCTGCGTGCGGTATTTCGACGGATCAGGGGGCAAACTGATTGCCGGTCCTTGGCCAGCAGATGTAGTCGACATGCTTCTCCCGGGTGCACTGTTCGGCACATCGTAGTGAGCAAAGTAGCACTTAGAGCCATGAGGACAGCTGCCAGTCTTCTTCCAGTCTCTACACGTGTGAGTCTTGAAGTTGTCGCGTAGGACGATCGAGTCTTGCCGATCCGTTTCAGGTGGAGTGATACTTCTTGCTCTCTCTCCGCGAGGTGGTGATCGTCGGCCGAAAACGGCAGGTATCTCGGTAGTAGCAGAAGCAGGTTCGTCTGCGCTGGGGAGAGAGGTCCGTTCTCTCTGAGTGGATGATCTTCTCGTAGTCACTGCAGGTGTGTCCGTAGTAGCAGAGACTGGCAGATCTGCGCCGTTGAGAGATGCCTGTCTTTGGGCGCTTGACCGATTATTTGAGGTCGCAGCTGTCCCTAGAACGGCTTCAGCATTTCGTGTCAATCCATCAAGAGGCACTGTCGTCGCAGTAGGTATAGGCGCGGTGAACGGTGGTAAAGCCTCGCTCACGCTTTGCGGTGCAGATTTGCCATTGGAAATCATAACCGCTCGCGGCGCTGGCCTACTGAGATCGAGCATCTGTAACTTGCTCGGATCTGGCGCCTTCTCCATAGCAGCACTCTTGTGGAACCGGCTCTGTTCCGAGAGATTCGTGAATCGCATCTCTCTCGGATCCGTACTCGATTTCGTGCGAGCTTTGCGAGTATTCGAAGCTTCCACATTCCAGTTGGCGAAGATACTCGTCGGTGTCTTCGTAGCTTGTGGCTGTTTGCTAAGACCGGCTAGCTTAGGTCTTCCGGGTTTCCTTCGCACAGGCTGCTCTGTCTGCGCATCCGTGGTGGCTTTCGGTCGTGTAGTGAGCTCGGCAGATCCGGTTCTGATATTGTTCGATCGTGCAGAGTCGCCATTCATCGCTTCTTGTCGGTTCATGGTTGGTACGGCTGGCGCCCTAACTGCAGTGGCCTTCTTCGGAGCTACTCTGCTCTGCAAAGGCACATCATCTGAGCTCTCATCGTCCCCAGACTCACTGGACTCTTCGTGCTTGACCTCCTTGACCTTTGCACGAGCAATCCCCTTCTTCTTCGGCGGCGGTGCAAGCTTGACCCTCTTTCTCGGCTGGTTAGCGTCAAGCTCGTCCCGCTGCCCATCGTCGACGAAAAGCCCATCCGCAGCATCAGAATCATCCCCATCGCTCGCAGCCGGTGCCGCTACTCTCGGTCGCGGCCGCGGCGACAGCCCCAACTTCGCACGCTTTCTAGCCTTTCTCGCCTTGACACCCTCTCTCACCTCCTTCCACCTCTCATGCTCAATCTCCCACGCATCGACATCAAAGGGCTCGCGCTCGCCAGCTTCGATCCGCTGCTTCTCCCCAGCCCACGTTTCCAGCATCTGCCCATCGTCATGGAGGTTGCCTTCGGGCTCGAAAGTAGACGCTTGGATAGGCCATTTCTTCCACTTGATAAGGTACTTCACGATAACGCCAGTGCCGAGAATAAATTCCTCTTCCGCGAGGATCTTCTCCACGTAATAATCTTGCTCGCTTTCGGAGGCTGTGAGCGTGCGGATGGAGATTGAGTCATCTGATGAGTCCACGGTCTGGAAAGGAGCTGTCCTGTTGGTCGCCATGGTGGCGATCACCAGATATACGACAATTAGCGCGTGAATTACTTAGAGACCTTACTATATCTCCGTCAGCCCAATATGAATTCTGACACGACATTCACACCATGACTTCTAAGAGCCTTTTGGAAAAGACGACACGCGTTCGTATAACGCGACGCACCTGAGGAAAGTGCAGATGGAGCGGAGTGCAAGTGTGGCCTTGGGATCAGGTAGTAAGGCACCAAATCAGGCAGCAAGCCTTTGGTCTTGGTACTTAAGTGGAGGACGATCGGTAGGCGAGTTGTGTAGAGCGAGTTCGGGAGTTGACAGGGTAAAAAACCTAACAAAGACCGTCCGAAGGTCGTAGAGATTGAAGGGAGAAAGAGGAAAACTTGGGGAGAGCGCGGCATACTTATACCTGCAGGTTAACTACTAGTAGTCAAAATAGTTGCATATGAACTACTAGTAGACAAAGTAGTTGCATAAGGACCACTAGTAGTTGAAGTAGATAGATAAGGGATTACTAGTAGTTGAAGTAGATAGATAAGAAACTACTAGGAGTTGAAGTAGATAGATAGGAACTACACCTATCCTAAGGTTGATAGGCATGTAGAACCGCCTGTCACGCTTCCAGAGACACCCTGACTTTGACCATACACACGCAACAAGCATAAAGCTACGCGAACAGGTATGTATACATGCTCGAATAGTCAAGTGTAGCTAGCTATACATACATCTCAGCAGTCTTCGCGGAAGTGGACCTACAGCCGGTTGACCGTGAGGCCGAAGAAGCGCGACCTGCCATGCGACCCACTTCTCTTACAGGTAATGATACACTTCACCTCCTCCCCCTCCCTCTCTTACTGCTCGAAGCCACCAGCACGGCCCATCAACCTGACGATCTGCTTCTACAGCGCAGAATAGGAGCTTCTAAGCGGTTCGCGTATGATCGCAGTGGATGCTCACTGCCACCCATGCTCTCTCACGTACGTGGCGCCGCATCACTCCTCGGTGCGCCCCTGCCACGCCCTCCACGACCACGGTACTCCCCATCGCCACGGCTACGATACTCGCCATCACCTCTGCCGCGGAAAGACCCACGACTACCTCCACGCCCGCCGCGCCCACCACGGAACCCACGATCGCCACCTTCACCTCCACGCCCACCACGGAAGCCGCCGCGACCGCGGTGACGGTTCGGAATCTCCTGGAACCCATCGTCAGCAACGCCATTCACGGGCGTACCGGTACTGGGTGTCGCGGCAGGTGCAGATGAGTCGCCAGCAGCCTTGGTGTCCCACGCTTCGCCTGCGGTGTTGCCAGCGGGCGGCTCGTGGGAAGCTTGCTGAGCGTCCTCGGCCCAGCTGGTAGCGTTGGTCTGGGGCGCGGCGGTCTCGGTGGTAGGAGCGGGGGTGTCGACTTCATCGTTCGGACGGGGAATGATTTCGTAGCTGTTGTCGTCTTCGAGGGTGTCTTTGTCGGCGCCGCCGTTGGTGTCCCAGCGATCACCAGCTGCGTTGCCTCCAGACTCGCCAGTGGTAGCTTGAACGGGAGACATGAGGTCGTGGTGGGAGGCCGAGGTACCGTTAGTTTGTGGGACAGTGGTGTTGAGCTCGGTGAGGCCGGCGTTGGCGACAGTTGGGTCGGAGACGGCGGATGAGTCGCCGTTGGTGTGGGGAGTGCTGGTAGTGTCGGGGATGGCGGGAGTGTCGTCGATTGCGGGATCGGAGGTGTCTTCAGGGGGTGGAGGGGCGTGCTCGACGGAAGCTTGCTTAATCTGGGAGTCTGTTGCATGTTAGTACGGTGCTCCGTAAGTTCATTATGCTGAAAGACATACACTTCACCGGCAGCTCGTTGCCCTCAATACTCAGCACCTTCTTCTCCGACCCCTCGATCAAATCCAACGCAGTATCAACCGCCGTCTGATCGCCCCCGTAGACCAACAACAACGCCCCCTCAAAAGCCAGGTTCTCGTCCGTACTAGCATCCTCCTCCTCATTCCGCCTCGCAGCCGCAGCCCTCAGGAACTGACTCAAAGTCAACAACTTCCCCCTGATCCCCTCCTCCTGCTTCCCCTTCACCTCACTCTCAACCTCCTTCCTCACCCTCTCAACCTCCTGTGCCGTCTTCGCCTCAGCCTCCTCTTTCACCTTCTTGATCTGCGCCTGATATTCGCCATCAAATTGCTTGAACAGTTGGACCTGCTCCGCGAGCTGGGCTTGCTGGGCTTGCAGTTGAGGTTTCTTGAGAGCGGAGGCTTTCTGGTCTTGATTGATTTTGCGTTGTGCCACCAACTCATCGAGAGAGACGCCCGGGTTCGCAGCTATGACGGCGTCGGTTTTCTGCATGCCCGCGAGCTTCTTGGTGATGCTGCGGATTGTCTTTTGCATGCCGCTGATGTGTGCATTCTCGTAGGTGCCTTCGCTGGCGTCGGCTATGGAGGCGGCCATCTTGTAGGTACTGAAGTGTTATATGTTGTGTGTAATTCTGGAGCTTTCTAATGAGGATTCCGTCGTGCAATGCTAGTGTTGTTTGCGTTTGTGTGTTGGTATGAGAGCTCCAGATCACCGCGGCCAAATTCTGAGTCGCGTGAGCCTCCGCGCAGGCAGGTTCGCCGCGGTGGCTGAGTCAGCCTTCAATGTTTCCATATCGTGACCAACAAAGCACATCCTCTCTCCATCACACCGGCGACACCTGACAGTCAGCGCTCAGTCATGGCGTCTCCTAGCCGTGCGCTCACCAAGGGCTCCACCGACACCTCTCTCATGCCCCCGCCTCCCCCTCCAAAACGGCAAAAACGCCCCGCCAAAGTCCTAGACGAAGACATCTACGCCTCAGCACTCTCCCACATCATAGCACGAGACTTCTTCCCCGGCTTGCTCGAGTCAGAAGCGCAGCAAGAGTACCTTTCCGCCTTGGATAGCAACAACACAGACTGGATCCGAGATGCCGGAAGACGACTGACCCAGGTCATGACGCCTGGGCCGGAGACGCGGAGGCGACGAGGGACGAATTTCACGCCGAGGAGAACGCAACACGTGGGAGACACGCCGCGGGACTTTGTGGGTGGGACGCCGGGACAGACGCCGAGGACTGAGGTTGGGGATGAGCATTTCCAGCCAGAGAGGGAGAGGGAGGTGGATGTGAACTTGTCGCTTGGGGCATTTCAAGCGAAGTATACGTCTGAGGATAACGAGAGCTTCAATGCACTGCTGGACAAGCAGAACGAGAAGAGGGCGGCGAAGTATGCGTTCTTCTATAATGGGAATAAGATTTCGACGGCGCGACAGATTGCGTATCGGGAGAAGCAGCAGAAGCTGTTGGAAGCGGACACGTCGACCTCAGTAGTCCGTACGAACGCAGCAGGCGAAGAGCGTCAGCTTGTTCCCACTCAAGGCCCTTCTCAGGACCTCGACGACCGCCCGGCATCACTGAATTCCTTCCCGAATCGCACAGGACCCAGAAATACATTCATGTTCGGTCCTGATAGCGTCGAGGACACGACGCTCACTGCGGCGCAAGCAGCTGAAGATCGATCACTGGTGCCGCCAAAAGCTACGAACTACTCTGGCACACGCCTGCCCGATCCCTCTGCTCCGAGTCAAGTGATCCCGCCAAGCCCTTCAATGAGTGCAATTGATGCCGCCATAGCAGGGCGTCCGCGTCCCACAGAGTCTGAGCCAGGCTACAATGGTGCTGCAACGCCTCGCGTGAATGGCTATGCTTTCGTGGACGCGGAGCCCACGCCCTCCGAACTCGGCTTGCCTGTCACAGACGAAGAGGCTGATGCCGCAGAGCGGGAAGCAGTGCTCGCCCTGTTGCCCAAAGCTGACACTTCAGGTCCCAATTTGTTCAAGATCGAGGAAACGAGCAAGCGAGAGGGTGTTCATGAACGGCTAGTGGTGAAAGCTGACGTTGCAAGACGGAAAGGGGGGAAAGGCAGGATTGAGGAGCTGAGTCGATTGGGCATCACCCCTGGGCGGACACCGACGCCGAGATTTGCAAGTGCGGAGGGGGTGAAGAGGGGAATGACGCCTGCTGCGAAGGGTTTGGCGCAGAGGCTTGGGACGCCGGGGAGGAAGGGGTGGTGACGAAGACATGATTTGATGTTACTAATGACGAATGTTTTGACGAACGATACGAAAGCACTACACCTACACGGAATATTCGAATATTAGCTTCTCGAACCTCGAATGCATCGGATGAACACGACGCACATTCGACCTCAGTATGGCCAAAGTTGTCAGCCGAGGCATGGTGCGACGAAGCTTCTCTGCGATACACCTGCCGTGCAGCACTTTACGGCTGCACTCCGGCGAGGGCACGATGACAGTGCAATTACTGTCAGCGGAACGCGGAGAATGTCGTGCATTAGCGTGGCTTGCGGCAGTATGCAGGTACGGCGGAGCTTGCTTGACTCACGACATTGTTGTATGACTTGCATTCTCATGGAGCGTTCGTCTGGGCGCTATGCGCAAGATCTCTCGTTATTATGAATGAGTCCGCTGCTAGCGACGTGGATCACCCTGCCGTAGCATAGGAGCCATCTGGCGGTCATGTAGAAGGATACATGTATCGTAACCGGGTGGAGATCCATAGAGATGACGCTGCCATGAGCAACAACTGGTCGATACAGGCCACGATGTATAGTTGCCGATGTAGATGCTGCTGCAGTGGCGGCCTGCTCTATGGATGTATGTACATGTGCTCACTGCTGAGGTTGCGTCCATCAGTCTCCATTACCGTTGCACAACATGTCCCGAATGTCGAACCCCACGTTCTTGCCCTTGTTCTAGCATCGTGCACTGACCATCGGAAGTTCCCGATGCAGCGCAGCGAACTCGCAACCTCGAAACGTGACGCTTCGAATGCATCTCGCTGTGCACCACCACTCCTGAACATTCAGTATCAAATATCATCCTCGCCACATATGATGCTTATACAACACCACATGTGATGACGCTCACTCCTAGCGCCGATACCCAAGAACAGCTCAGGGATTAACCGCCACCTGCCTGCCTGCGCGATCCTGCCAAGCCGCGCAGGGACTCGATCCGGATAACAATCGCCTGTATACACAGCAGCCATGCCTGCCCGCCGAACAAGGGCGTCTGCGCCCGTTGTGGAGGACAGCGCTCCTGCTACCACGACAATGACCGGCGCCGCACCTTTGTCGCCTTCCCCTCCTGACGAAATGCACCCCTCAATCGAGAAGGCGCAGCCCGACACCAAACCTGCCAGCGCCCTCACACCGCCGACATCAGAGGAGATGAACCATGAGGTCAAGCACGACGACTCGGAGCTCAGCGATTTGGATATGAGCGAGGATGAGGGGGAGGAAGTGGTACCGGACCACTATTGGGATGGTGGCAAGATCCCGGTGTTCAAGCCGACCATGGAGCAATTCAAGAGCTTCAAGAAGTACATTGAGAAGATTGACAAGTATGGGATGAAGAGCGGCATCGTGAAGGTCATCCCGCCTCCGGAATGGTGAGTTGGACTCCAAATCTTCGCTCACGTGAAGCGCACACTGACGTCAGGTGACCAGGCGTGACTCCCTCCCCAAGCTTAACGAGATGGTGAAGCAGATCCGCATCAAGAACCCCATCACGCAGGAGTTCAACGGCACACTGGGCACTTACACGCAGCAGAATGTGGAGAAGCAGCGGAGTTACAATCTGCCTGAGTGGAAGAGCTTGACGGAGGAGACGCAGTATCAGCCTCCTGCTAAGCGGGGCGAGAGGAGGAAGACGCAGAAGGAGGTTGTGAGGGGTGGTGGAGCGCTGAGGGGGAGAGCAGCGGCGAATGCGAAGAAGGCTGCTGCAGAGGAGGCGCGAGAGGCGGGAGATGAGGAAGCTACGCCTGCGCCGGAGCCGGTGAAACTGAGAAGGAAGCCGGGGCGCAAGCCGAAGGGCTGGAAGCCTGAGGATGACGAAGAAGAGGAGATGGCTGTGCGGGCAACGAGGGCCAAGAACGCGGCGGCGACCGGCGCTGATAAGCCTCCCAGAAAGAAGCCAGGGAGGCCGCCTGGAGGCGGAGCTGGACAAGCAAAGTCTGTGGCATCGCGACGGCTGAACAACACCATGGAGGCTGCCGACTTCATCGACGAGAAGGCATTCAAGGACTTCGATTACCACATGGAGGGTCTCGATGAGTTCACGCCTGAGCGTTGCGCTGAGCTGGAGACTCACTACTGGAAGAGCTTGGGCTTCAATCAGCCCATGTACGCTGCTGACATGCCTGGATCGCTCTTCGACGACAAGACGAACAGCTGGAATGTGTCGAAGCTGGAGAATCTGCTGGATGTGCTCGGTACCAAGATCCCGGGTGTCAACACCGCTTACCTTTACATGGGCATGTGGAAGGCGACCTTTGCCTGGCATCTCGAGGATGTGGATCTCTACAGCATCAACTACATCCACTTCGGTGCGCCAAAGCAATGGTACAGCATCTCGCAGGAGGACGCTCGTCGCTTCGAGAAGGCGATGAAGTCAGTCTGGCCTGTTGATGCGAAGGGCTGCGATCAGTTCCTCCGCCACAAGACATACCTCATCTCGCCTGATGTGCTGGCAAAGCAGTACAATGTCAAGGTCAACAAGCTGGTACACTACGAGGGAGAATTCGTCATCACGTACCCGTACGGCTACCACTCTGGTTACAACCTCGGCTACAATTGCGCAGAGTCTGTCAACTTTGCCACTGAGTCCTGGCTGGAGTATGGACGCATTGCGCGCAAGTGTAACTGCGAGGCAGACAATGTGTGGGTTGATGTCTCTGAGATCGAGCGCAAGCTACGTGGCGAGCCGACGCCAGAGTACTACGAGGAGACTGACGATGACTCCGATCTCGATGACGACGGCGAGAGCAAGCTGCCCACTCCGCCCGCCAGTGTGAAGGGCAAAGGCACGTCGAGAAAGCGCAAGCGCGAGGTTAAACAAGAGGCGCCTCGCAAGAAGAAGAAGATCCGCATCCGCATTCGAGCCCCTACCCGCGAGCCCTGTATCATGTGTCCGAACGACAACCCCTGGGAGCCACTTCTACCCACCGAGAACGGCAAGCAAGCCCATCGCTCCTGTGCTCTCTTCACGCCAGAGACCTTCATCGCCAACGAAAACGGCAAAGAAGTCGTCCGCGGCGTCAACACCATTGACCGTGCCCGCCTCGAGCTCAAGTGTAACTTCTGCCGCTCCAAGCGCGGCGCCTGCTTCCAATGCTGCGGCAAGAAATGCGCCCGCGCTTTCCACGCGACCTGCGCACAAGCAGCCGGTGTGCAGATTGACGCTGGGCCTGTGCCGACCTTCGGCGAGGATGGCACGGAGTATTTCGAGGAGGGCTTCGATATGCGCTGTAAGATGCATCGGCCGAAGATGGCGAAGAACATGAATGTGGAGATGTTGGAGGGGACTAGGCGGGTTATGAGCTATGCGAGGGAGTTGAAGATCAATGATGTTGTGCAGGCGCAACTGATTGGTAGGGAGGTGTTTGCTGGACTTGTGGTGGAGAATAGGCCGGCGGAGATGACGGTTGTGGTCGAGGTGTTGCCTGAGATGTATGTCTGCTGCGACCGTCCAGATGTAGGAGCTGTGCTGACATTGCGAACAGGGAGCGCGTTGTGCTCGATTGGAAGTACCTCTGCGTGTTGGATCCGGATGACTCGCTGCGACCGAAACCTTCGCCTAATGCACTGCCAATGCCAGAGGGTATGAGCAAGAAGCTCGTCTCAGCCAGCAACCGACAAGATGGCGTGCCGAGCCAGGACGACAGCTTCGCCGACAACCCTGACTACAAGTGGCACGATTTCTACAACATGCACAAGCCTCCTCAAGGATATGTCATCAATCGCGAAGTCTTGCCGAAGATCCACGTCGACCTTGCTAAGGCAGAGCAGCTGTACTACTATCTGCCGCTCAAGTCGACCGAAGCACGATGCTTCTTCACGGACACTGTCGGCGGCACAGAGCACGTCACTCGCAGCAGCTTCCTGGACCGTGTCAGCCCGCCAAAGCCTCGATATGACTACCTTGCGCAGCAGAGTGCGCTTTCTCGACCGATCCCTGTGAAGGCAGCGATTCCGCGTCCACAGCCTGCACCTCTCGCACAGATGCATCACTACAAGCACGAGCCGGCGAGACCTTACAATTACAAGCCACGCGCCCCAGCAGCGCCGAATATGCTAGCTGTCGACACCCAGGCGCTCGCAAACCAGCAGAAGTTCACTGCGCAGGCTGGCAGACAAGGTTCATACCCCAGCTTGTTCGATCCGCCAGGCCAGCAAGACCGTCGCTTGTCGCACACCGACAGCGACAACGGCAACGGCACGCCTCTGCGACCTTTCTCGCAAGATCAGTATTACTCGAACCGCATTCTGCCGGCTGCCTTCCCTGGCGAGTACTCTAGCTTCCGCCGCGTCTCCGTAGGAGCACAGCAGAGACCGCAGAACCTGTTCACCGGTCAACAGCCGAGCTATAAGTCTGTCTCGCAGCAGAAGACGGAGATGAAGCATCAGAGTTCATCGCATGCGCACGCTGCACCGCCGAACGCTGGCTATGCTCCTACAGCACCAATGATGGCACATTCTGGTAGTAACGGACCGTATAGCCAAGCAACACAGCCGGCGACACATCAACATCGTTCGCCTTACGGCGCGCCCGCAGCCCCTATGTGGTCTGCACCTGGTAGCTCCGACCGCAGGCCGTCGCAAGACTATGCTCGGCCGACGTCAAGCCATCAACCCCAATACGCCCACCACGCTACCCCGCAATCCTTGGACCACCACCAGCAACCGAACAATCAATGGACGCCACCGTCCCAACGCCCTCCAACTTCCGACTCAAACCATTCACCTCACCTCCCACCCCTCCGATGGCCCCCAGCACAACACCAAACGCCTCAAGAATTCCGCAGCCAAATCCAGCACACCCCACGCGAAGGCCTGCAGGCTCGTACGCTGCCCAACAAAACCCCTACTTCCTACCAAACTTCCCAGCAAAGTGGCATGGGATTGAACGCCTTCCACAGCCACCACCACTCGCAGACCTTACCACGGAATGGGTATAGCTTTGAGAACGCTGGGAGTGGAGCAGGGCAAGGCAATTGGGAGAGTCCGAAGGCGCCTACGGCTAGTCCGTTGAGTGATCCTAATACGCCTGGGCAAATTGGAGGAGGTGTGAGTCAGCAGGGGTATGGCGGGCAGGGGCAGGGTTTGAGTGCCTTTGGAGGGGATTGGACGAGAGATCAGGGGGTGAGGGCGGATTTTGCGCCGATGATGGGGGAGGGTGGGCGCTAGGACGTGAAGTTCAGATGACACGCTGGGATCGGCTGGGTCGAAGGCATGAGCGACCGATCGCTGAAGAACATGATGATGAGGGAGATGTATGATCACGAGATTGGCGGATTTTCGCTCGTGCGTTGAGAAATGATTGGGTGGGATCTTGTTGCCGGATGGAGACAGCAAAGGAGGCCTCTACGCTCAGACTTTCGCTGCAGTGCAGAGAGTACTACTGTATTATTCACAACACTATTCCATCCGTGTGCGTGACCGTGAGATGAAATGTGGTTTGCAATGTGCGCAGTCTGAAGTACATGTATTTCCATAGGTAGCTACATTCGACTAGAACCACCGAGAGAGCCATGCCATTCGCAGGATCTGACGCCTCCCAAGTACCCGCTCATTTCTCCTCAGTCCGGTAGCAAACCCCAACGCCCGCTCAGAACGCTCGTATAATCCCGTTGCCATTGCGCCGTCGCTAAAACACCCGTTCAGTTGTATCTCATCGCATGAGTCCGAAGCGCCATCGCCAAAAGCAGAGAGGTTGTTGAAGAATGCAAAGGAAGAGAGAAGAGAAGAGAGAGTTATGAATCGCGAACTTTCGGTCGCTTAGTTGTAGCCACTGCATTGCCTGTTAGCCCACGGTCGAGATCTGGTGTTGGGTGTAAGCGGTAATGACTTACCCTCGACCCTCGTCTTCACCTCCCGCGACTGTGAGAGATGCCATGGTACAGGACATTGAAGAGTATGTGCGAAGTGTTGCGGACGTAGGAAATATTGCTCGAGAAGACGCAGACGAAGAAGCAGAGGAAGAGGAAGAGGAAGTCTTGTTGTAGCCACCCTGTGCTTTCGTCAGTAGGTGCTTCGAATATCAAAGCGAGATCGGAATTTGTGTGTTGACATACGCGACCCATCGTGAAGAAAGCGGTAAGAGATAAAGGAAAGAGTTGTATGAACGTCGAGTCGACGGAATGCTGGAGTTGAAGAGATAGGAAATACGAGAAACTCTTGCGTACAATGTGTGCCGGAAGATTTGGAGTTGCTTGAACAGAAGAAAGCCTGAGTCGCAAGTAAGAAACCGAGAAGCAGACAAAGGAGATAGTCGTCGAGAGGATGTTAGTCGATGTTGATGCTCAATCATAATCTGTCAGTGGCAACAATCCCACCTATATACGTTCGCAACCACCGACTACTATCCGTAGCGAGCAGCGACATCTCCAATCCACTCCATACCCAGCTCCTCACTGCGCCCTACGCACACAACCGATATCTCTGCAGTAATGCTATTCTCGTCAGCCCTACGATCGTTAGCGTGGGTACCTGCAGACATGGCAGCCTTTCCACCCTGTCATCGCGTGGCTGCAAGGACCCGGCGTGCACGACACTGATGACATGGTGGCTGGCAAGCTCGCGGATTGAGAAGCAGACTATCGAATCAGCATGCAGGTTGGCCATAGCGTGGTGAAGAAAGGTGAAGTTAGGGTGCGGAAGGGTGGTAGTTCGTGGCTGTGTTGGAGTGTGGAAGGATGACTGCGCCGGGATGGCGTATGCGGGAACGCGGGACAGGTGTGGGAGGATCAGTAAGGTGTTCTTGGGATTGCATTTGGGGCCGAGTCGTTTGCGCAATATCTCGTCTACTCAATAGGGTCTTGGGACCGTGGCCAGTGGACCTGGGCTGCTGTTGGGTGCTACGACTGCTCGGCAGCTATGTTTGGAGCGGTGGTGTGACGAACGCATCTGCAGCCCTATGAGTGCCGAGCGGATGCAGGGAGCGTTGCACGCGGCGGATGTATTGACGTTGGTGATACTTGATGACTTGCAGGAGCAGGCACTGCTTGAGGAAGGTCGCGGAGACGCAACACGCATCGGGGTTGACATGTAGTGATCGACACGACACCAACAGTGCGTACTGCGCTACGACTCTCGCGTGGAAAACACAACTCGATCGCTTGAGTGCTGTGCCAGCTGACTCACTCCTTACCGATGCATCTCTGCTGACCACGAATAGCGGAGTCGACGAGGCATACAATGGTCGAATATGCAACGGGGTTACTTGCTGACAGCGTGCGAATAATCATCAGAAGCTTCACGATATGCGATGGCCGTGTTCGCCGATGCAGTCATCAAACTTGATCTTACGTGTCAGCAACGCCATCACTCGTCATAAGCACTCACACTCCATGGGAGAAACGGTCCCGCGCAATCATCGCGGCTGCCATTCAGAGTGTCATCTCTGGACCAGACTAGTCTTCTCAACAGAACACCTTGCGGCGTCCTCGCGCATATATGGGCAATCAGCCGGGCAAGCTGCAAGCGGTATGCGCCGCTGGGCGACGAGGACGTGGTCGGTAGTGTGACGCAAATTGATGATTCAGGGTATTCTCGATTCCCAACTACAGTTTTGCTCACTCCCCTCTCCCTCCTCATGCCATGTCCACTCCTCTCAATCTATGCACACACCTATTTCTTGTTGTTACCACCGTGCGCACGCTCACCGTATGCCTTCGTAGCGTAGTCACCACCGATAACAATCAGATCCTCAGGCCTGTAGTCGTGCTTGCCGCTGAAGTATGACTCGAGGATGGCCTTGGTGCCAGCAGCGTAGCGCTTCTGGGCGTCGAGGGAGGTACCAGACATGTGGGGGACCATGGCGTTTCCGCCGCCCCAGTTCTTGTACGAGGCGGTGCGGAGCGGGTGGTCGGCTGGGGCGGGCTGGGGGAACCAGACATCACCGCCGTAGCCGCGGAGCTGGCCGGACTTGAGGGCGGCGGCGACGTCCTCCTTGACGACGATGGCACCGCGGGCGGTGTTGACGAGCCATGAGCCTGGGGATTGATGTTAGCTGATCGCTCGCTCCGCACCTGTAATTCCGATGCACTCACCTGGCTTCATCTTGTCAATGAGCTCCTTGTTGAACAGACCGCGAGTCTTCTCGTGGAGCGGGCAGTTGATAGTGACAACATCGCACTGTGCAAGCATGTCCTCGAGTTTGTCAACACGACGGCAGCCGATCTCCTTCTCGATCTCGGGCTTCAGCGGCTGGTAATCGAAGTACAGGAGCTCCTTGCAGTCGAATGCCTTCAAGCGGCGGAGCACACGCTCACCGATACGGCCCACGGCAACGGTACCGACAGTCTTGCCCTCGAGATCGTACTCGTTCTTGGCGACTGCGGCAACGTCCCATTTGCCGGCTGCGATCTGCTCGTGTGCGGGGACGAAGTTGCGGACCAGGACGAGCATGGTCATGATCACGTGCTCAGCGACAGAGACGACGTTGGAGCCAGTGACTTCCGCCACGGTGATTCCGCCGTTGGTCGTGTTCGCGGCGTTCAGGTCAACGTGGTCGGAGCCGATACCAGCAGTAATGCAGATCTTGAGGTTCTTTGCCTTTGCGAGACGCTCTGCGGTAATGTAGCCTGGGTGGAAGCTAGGATGCAGTTAGTCGGCTTGTGCTACTGTTTTAGGGCAAAATCGTCGCTTACGGGGTGGTGATGATGACTTCAGCGTCAACCAGCTCCTTCTCAAAAACGCTGTTCTCGCCCTCCTTGTCGGAGGTCGTCACGAGAGTGTGGCCCTGGTCCTCAATCCACTTTCGGATACCAAGCTCGTTCTCGGTCGTACCGAGGAGTTTTGGCTCCATTTCCGCATGCTCCTTGCCCTGTAGAATACCATGTCAGTCTCGAGCTCGTAGTTTTAGCGATTGGTAGGTTCCATACATCGTACAAGCACAAAAGTACTTTGCCCTGTCGCGAAGACGAAGCTGTTAGTCCTCTGGCTCCACCAAGCTGTGAGAACACCCCACGCGAAGTCTGCGGCACAGCGCGCTGCGAAAGCAGCGAGCCGGCCGGGCGTGCAAGACGGGCAACAGAACGAGCAAATACCATGATGTCTGGTTGTGAGGGGAGATTTCGAAGAATCAGAGAGACTCGAGATGCGGGAAGTCGTAGCCTTTATTTGCGCTGTCTCTGGGAGCTTATTAGTGCTCGGTTACCAAACAGTGCATCATACTCGCGGCCTGTGCTCCTCCTCCCAGCCGGTAAGCATTGCCTTTATCTGCCGATCTGGATTGGGGAAGCGGCTGCGCTGCGGGGCACCTACCGGTTACTGCGGAGATGTTGTGGTTTCAGGTCTTCCTTCAAGTCAGGAAATTGGAATATATCTGGCGATGGCCAACAGATGAAGCTCTGCGAACAGACGTGGCAGCTTCATGGACTGATATGGGAAAACATGACCTGCACTGCTTGATCGATGTGGGGCTCACGGCGGGAACACGAGGTGCCGAAATCGCTACGAATGTTGGGCATCGCGGAAAACGCATGCGCTCTCATCATATTGCCCTACAGAGCTACGCGGGCCCCACATGCAATTCGCAAGTAATGCGCAAGAAATGGCAGCTGGATATGCGTCTTCTGAACAGCCGCCTGCAAGCAATCAAGACGCGCATTCTTGGGGGGCCGGGAAAGCGGGGTTTCTGCTGTCAGCGAGATCCTACCGTGCCATCTCCTCTGTTCTGTCAGACTCGTAATCGCGCTGACAGTCAGCGTCGTCCTGAGCTTACGGTCTGCGATGATGGCCCGGAGAAACCCTTGAGCATGACGCTGGAGGTATTGCGGCTTTTGTCACTCGAAGTGGAGCCCGAGCGAGCGAGCCAGCGACATGCAGATCCGTCTGGGGAAAGCTGCACGTCCCGTAGCGCAAGCCATTGGGTCGAAGGTTCGTCCAGAACAGTTCAAGCTTCAGGAACAGCCGTCGGGCTCACGGAAAGCTCGGCTGGTATTTGGCATAGCTCTGCTGCACGTATTCTTCCACCAGGTACATATGAGCTGCCTGCTTCCATACGAGTTGCATGTCAGATTCCGCAGCCTGCGGCCATGGCGGAGCTTCCAAAGATCCCTGCAACGCACAGATGCCATCGCCGAGACTGTCCCCGCAGCAAACAAGCTCATTGCGGCTGGAACGTTGCCGGTGGGATCTGTGGATTGCTGCACCGTTTTTGGTATGACTTGACGGACCTCAAGGTATTCGGCCTGCGAGCATGGCGTGACATATCAGAGCATACAGACAAGGCGTCCGAGAGTTGATTGTTGTCAATAGCATGGTTGGCAAGGCGGTATCAACCTCTAGAAGCAAGCACATGAAATCGTTGTGTATGACCATCATGAAGCGGCGCTGTGTGGCCCTGCAGCGTCTGGTATGCTGCGATGGGAGGTATCCTTCGTTTCATCAGCGCCGATGCACTCTGACTAGCTCTTCTCGAGGTGAATGCGTGATTAGTTTGCGTTCGCAAGGCACGTTGAATGAACGAGGTGTTATTCGTACCTTGCCTCTGGGAAGGCACCTCACAACATCGACGCCAAGACCAGGGCCTCCGGGCGGAAGAACCAAACACCGACGTCCCTCTACCAACATGGGGGCATCTTGGACACACATGTAGACTGTGATTGTTCCATGCACCGACCAGCATCAATCGCGTTGACAATGACGACCCTCATGGACTGCCAGGGCGCGCTGATCTACATGACCTGATTGTCTACTCATCGCCCGACTCGTGGCACCATCGACACCGTATTCTCGCCATGTCTCTCGACCTCCGCCCTCTCACAACCAACGCAACGCAGCAGACGTTGCAAGCTATCATGGACGACCACGCGATTCGAACCGAGATCCTCTGGTCGTTCATCATACTGCTGCACTTTGCTGCATTACTTCCGCTGAACCCGGTGTTGGTGCATGTATTTGTTGTCTTTCTGACTTGGGCAACCAGTAAGGCACAGCCGAGCTTCGATCAACGTAAGTGGACAACGTCTGAAGGCGATCTGGAGATCTAAGACAGATCGCTGATGAACTGCAGGATTCTATGCCAGTCTAAGTGAGCGCCTCACGCTGGACTCGAGCATCGGCGTGAAGCCTATATGAGCGATTCTGGACTGGGATCTACCGATCCGACCATGACGTTGGTAGCGATGCCTGATGGGTTATACTCCATCAGGCTATAGCACGACGTCGATCACTGCCATTGCACGCCGTCACGAGCAAGTTGGGCATCGATAGCACGATCCGCCACGCTCTGCAGATAGGTCACTGGCAAGGCATTGCGGCCTCGCCCAGCATCACAGTAAATGGAGCCAGGCAGGAGAGTTGGCCTTGTCCGCACAGCCTTCCCTGATCGACGGAGTGCTGGTCTCGACAAACCTGACGACATGGCTTGCGCGCAGAGGAGTCACGTTCGCTCTCGCCCTGATGTCCTGGTAGCTGAGTAGAGCGACTCCAAGCGCAGTGCTGTGCGAATCGAAGGCGCTAAGGGTCAGAAAGCAGCTCTTGGTGGAGCATCGAATCGAGGAGGATGTACACCATTGTGGTGTCGCTCGCAGAGTTCCGATAAGCGGAGTGATTCGGCAGCCGTTTGACCTGACTGTTGTACAAGAAACGTTGTGCAGCTTCTTTGTGCCATCGCTTGCACTATTGAGCTGCATCTTAGAGGGTATATAAATATAAGGTACATCTGTGACTTTACTCATATCGCCCCCACTACATTACCCCACACATCCCCATCAGCCACCACTTCCAAACCCACAATCACCACCTCTCAACCTTCCCACTTACCCAGCGCCATACAACAATGTCCTCCTACCTCTCCTCGCTCCTAACCCACACAACCTCCCGCTACACCTCCCTCCGCCGCACCCTCTTGAACAACGAAGACGACGGCCCCACAGAAGACGACTCCCACATTTCCCGCGTCCTCCGCGCCTACTACACCGAGAAAGGGCAGCCCTTCCCGCCCTGGCTCCCCGCAGATCCCAACGATCGCCGCGCAATACAGAATCAGACTCCTGCAATCCAGTCAGGCTACGGCAAGAACTCCTACGGTGCTGTGCAAGCGCAGAGTCAGGCGGGGAATCGTGGGAGTCTGAGCGAATTGTGGGACACACCGGCTGCTAGCGCTGCGCCTGCGCAGCCGCTGAGTTTGAGAGCGGGGAGACGGGTTGGGGGACCGGCGGGCGCGAGGCCTGAGCCGCCAACGAGTGGGGGGTTGGCGCCGAGACCGCTGCCTAGTCAGAGGGAGGGGAGCTATCAGAGTGTGCGCAGTAATGCTAGTGGGCGGTCGGGGTATGATAGCGGGGAGGGTACGAGTGCAGGAGGAGGTACGGCACAGGAGAGGTTGAAGGCGAGGCTATGGGGTGGGGCGAGGGGTGGAGGGGCGGCGGGAGCAGGTGCCGGGGCGGGGCAGTACGGGCAGAGTGGCGAGGGGAGGGAGCAGGAGTATGGGAGTGGGAGGCCGGGGGATGGGAGGAGGTATGGAAGGATCACGTGAAGCATGATAGGGTGGAAAGCGGCATACGCTGCTACATCGACATAGATTGAGGTGCACGCCTGGGAGCCTGGCAACATGCGAACACGAGGATGGCGTGGCCAGACATGCTAGGCATACGTGTCATACGCCAAGCCACGCGCAGGAGTCACTCGATGCTTGGGACAGGCGACCTTCAATATCGAAGCCGCAGGCAGATGGCTCGGCCGAGAAACCCTAAGGACTCCGAGTGGCGACGGAGGTAAGGCAGCAGCGAGAGCAGAGTCAGTGGGACACGCTAGGCGGAAAGCTGAGTAGAAGCGATCGCAATTAGACATACAGAATACTATGTACCAGTCTCGTCATAAGTTGGGTGGGTATCATCTGCCTATGCATCCATCCACCTCCAAAACGCCAGTGATCAAACCCCAAAATCAATACCACGACTTCGCAGCCAAGAGGCTGTCAGAGTGGAGTATCCGCCCACATGCGCCGTTCAATCTGTTCTTCGTGAAAGGGTCGTTAGTCGTGAAGCGTGCCTAAACAAGCAACGCATCATTCAGTCGTGTCCAATCTAATATTCAATTTCCTCGCCATGCAATCTGTACCGAAAGTCGCTTCTCATCCTCTCTCATTATAGTACTTAAAGCCACTGCTCGAAGTGCTCCTTCTCGAACCACCCTGCCCTCGCAAAAGCCTCGAAAAGCTTACTCGTCTTATTCACATCGATATTGCACGCCTGCTGCGCAGCCGTCTTCGTGAACACCCGGCCTTCTTTCAGACTCGCCAGCTTCGATTGGAAGATCCGTCTCTTGTTTGCCATGTATTGTGCGGCCGGCAGCTTGAGCTCAGCGGCGGCTTCAATCTCTTGTGAATGCATTGTTCTTGCGTCTGGGTCGCTGCTGAGATCGTTGGGCGAGCCGCGCCATGTGACTTTGAGGACTTTCGGTTTCGAGTCGAGAGTGTCGAGTGGAGGGCAGTAGTCGGGGAGCTGTGCCCAGTTCTTGTCATCGGACTTGAGAGGTGCGTGTTTTGTGGGTGGAGCGCGTTTGCGGGCTGTTGGCTCGACTGATACTGACTTGTGCTCGCGGGGTACGGTAGGCGCACGCTGGACCTTGCGAACTGCCACAGGTGTGACGGGCTGCTTGACAACGCGGACGATCTTCTCCATGGCGGGCTTTGCGATCGACCTTCGAGGCTTGCTGATGCCGGCTCCAGTGCGATGGAACGAGCGCTTAACTCCACTGATGTAGTCATCCATGCTCTTATTGATGATAGGCGTCATGCGAGGTTCGCATGGCTTCGCAAAGCCTCCTATTCTTTGCAGGTCCTCCAGGTTTGCCCTGTAGTACTCCCGTAGATCTCGAGGAGTCTTGAAGGAAGCGAAGATTGACATTTCGTTGACGGACTTCTTGCCTTTCCGCTGTGCCTCCGGGCTGAGGCTGTCTTGTCGTGTTTCTGACGCATTGCTGGCTCGTCTGCCGAAAAGCGGTGGCTGTGACTCACTATCTGCGCGTGTGTGCGGGAAGAGCGGGAGGTCGGAGGCTGCAGAGTGTTGCGACAACTCAGTCATCAGAGCTGGCAGTCTAGGCAGCGGTCGTGATTCTGGCGATGGAGGTGGTGATGGCCTTGACTGTATCGGTGGCAGTCTGTAGTCCCAGGCGTGCTTTGTGGGCGCTGGACTTGCGTCCTCCGAAAAGCTGTGCATCAAATCCTCCTCTGGTGGTGACATGTACAGACTAGAGGGTGGTGGCAGTCGTATCTTGCCATCACCCTTATGTGTCTGGGACTCCATACTCATTTCTCGAAATCTGCCCAGCGTATTGTATGAATCCATGTGCGAAAGGCCAATGCGAGTTCCAATGATGTGAGATCCGTCGGTTCTTATAGGATTCGTCAGTGGCGATGTCATCCGCTAAGTCCGAGCGATTGGATGTGTACTGATAGGTAAGCAAGAATTGCAAAGGGAGCAAAAAGGAAGCGCAAGTAATGTCAGAGATGTGTAAAGGGTTATGAGTGATCGAGTGACTGAGACAGAAAGGCAAATGGTCGTGGTGGCCTAGTGGTGCCACAACAGCACATCGAAGTCAATGGATGTGGATAGGCGCGGTACAGGCTAGGCTGCCACAATAACAGTGAATGACTGGTCGTGATGCGGATGACTTAACTTGGGCTACAATGCGAAAGTCGCGTTCCAGGCGACTAATGCGAGACAGGCAGTCGCAAGGGGCGCATGTGACAGCGAGCAAGAAGGCTGACAATTGCACCGCAAATCGCCTGTCGAAGGAGTTCGAACTTGGCAGAAGGACAAGCGCTGTCATGCTAAGGTGACTCGCCATTGGCTGCAATAGTTGGCATTGTGTCAGGTGCTGCGCCCGTAAGAGCTTCCAATGGTCGAACGGAGTTGAATTCGGGCTTCCGGTGTGTGTGAGGTGAGGTTGTGTGGATGTGACTCAGAAATGCCAAACGTGAGCGCGCGGCGTGGCTGCCTTTCCGATCCCGTTCCGATCGCCACTTCTCTGCATCCGCGGCGCTTCCATTGACGCAAACTCCGTTTGCTCCATGAGTTAGTTTTGCGAGAGTCTTCGTCATCAATCGCATTCGTATGTGCAGTGATTCCATCTCGCCGTATGTTCGCTCCACGGCCTCGCGATCATCGCAGACCGGCCAACGACGCCGTACGCCTGCGCCACATCCAAGGCGCATGTGATTCGCCAGATGCAGCAAACTGACGCCGAGTGTTCTGGTCAGCTGTAGCAAGCTCCATTGGAGAGCGGCCGCCCTACTCCGGTGAGTGTGCCTCGTCTGCACAGCTCTCGTGTGCAATCCAATGTAGCCGCGTCTATGCGAGCAAGGCCATTGGCGGCTGCGTGCCTTTGTCGTGTTGGCCTTGCGTCTCGTCTCAGCGAAGGATGGCCGTAGCATTGGCTTCCTGGCGGATTGGCGGCCTCATCACTCCGTCCACGAGGCAAGGCTGATTGCCTGGGGCGCGACAGGGTGCAATGCGAGCTCCATTGGCGTACATGCCACGTCTCGCGACTCAATGGCACCCGCGCAGTCCCGCGTGACGTCTTGTGTGCACTGTGGAGTGGCAGCAGGTCCTGGCATGAGATGCGGCTACGTCGCGATCAGCGCTGATCACATGTCAGTCACGCCTTGTCGCGAGGTGTGTCTTTGAAGGCAGGACGATAGGGTCTAGGCTCTCAAGGCTAAATCGCATCACTGGCGATGGTGGCTTGCGATCCCTGCAACCACGTCCGTCAGATCGGAGTTGAGGCCTGTGCATGTACACTTTAATGTAGGCATTGGAAACGGCAAGCAGATATTGTCTTCCATTCTCTCACAACATGCGATGTCAGCATCACTCTGCCAGTAGTCTGCGATTGCTCTGCCTGAAATATGTGAGACGTTGCGAAGAGCGCAGTAGGTGGCAGGTACGCTAGGCTGTAGGTCGCTCTTCCTCTCTTCTTTCACAGATCTACCAGCCGGTGCGATTGTATGACAGCGATTGTCACAACCGCAGCATCAGTTTAGCCCTCATCGGACTCGACAAGCACGTCGACTCTGCCAGCTTGGACAGCATATCTGTCGCAAATACTTGCCCAACAGCACATCCGCAGCCCGAATGCAAAGCGAAACATCAGATCAACTGCCGTCCTGCAGACACCTAACAACAGTATTGATCTCGTCGATCAACCCCAGCACCCGCCCTGACCAAACAACCTTTCTCGCTGCTGCAGACGCACAAATCAAGTCCACGCTCCTGACCCTCTACACTCTCTTCCCAAATGAGCTCCTACCGGCTCTCGATCTCCTGGACCGTGGCCTTGTAACACGCCTAAAGCTCGCCATAGACGAGCATGGATCAACCTACAACACCGAACTCCTACCAGACCAATCTTTGATCTCGACATACTACGTCCGCTCCGCGCAACCACCCTCGACCCATTCTCGCTCCAAACACCGCACAGTGCAGACTCCAACCTACTACGAAGTCCACCTCAATAGCTGGAGCTGCTCGTGCCCGGCATTTGCCTTCTCGGCTTTCCCTGCCACCATACCAGCTCTTGATTCTCCCGACCTGGTCTCAGCCATGGACGTCGAGCGCACTGTGGCGAAATATGGCTGGGTATTTGGAGGACTAGGGAGGGGAATGGAGGCGCCGGTGTGCAAGCACTTACTCGCTTGTGTGCTGGCTGAGAGGTGCGAGGGTTTTGCAAGGGGGATGGTGGAGGAAAGGGAGGTGAGCAGGGAGGAGATGGCTGGCTGGGCTGCGGGATGGGGTGATTGAAAATGTGCATCGAGGGGGTTTGGCTCGTAAGGTGTACTTGCTACGTATGCTGTGCTGCTTGGCCTGGGCGCAGCTCTCGGCATATGGCCGTAAGTGGCTGTACCCGCTTATCCCCAGCCGTGCGGTGGCATTTGCAACATAGCCGACCTGCTCAACTTAATCGAGCAGTACAGCCAGATTCGAGGCCGAAGTCGTTGAAGCAGACCAGTAGCAGCACGAGTCAGAGGGGCACATTCTCGCTCTGATATCGTACCGTCTTCGATCATTCGGACACCTCCCTCCTTCACCCCTTCTTCTTCCCCTTCTCCTCCTTCTTACTCGTCTCCTCCGTCTTTCCCTCCTTGCTCGCCTTCTCCCCCGTCCCATTCAACATCAACTTCTCCTCCTTCTTGATCTGCTCCTCGTCCTTCTTCTGATCCTCATCATCCGCCATCCGCTTATTCTGGATTTTGTTATCGATCAAATCATGAAAAGCCGTAATCGCCCGGATCAAACTCGACAAGTATATCGACATCAACTGATCGTTCGTCTTGATACTCATCGCACTCGCTAGCTCAGTGTTTTCTGATGTTCCACCGGCGAGTCCGACGCTGCCATTGACTTGGCCGTTGATGCTTGGTAGATCTTTTGCCGCGACCTTCGGGGTTGTGAGGTTTGGCAGTAGGTTGAAGACATCTTGGAGATTGCCGAGGATGGCGTGGTTTACCGGCAGATCGCCGTCGAGGACCTTCTGTAGGTATTTACTTATGTCCTGTAGTCTGAGGTGGAGGCCTTGTAATGATTGGAGTTGGAAGGTTATGCGTGTGGAGAGGGTGCCGACTGCGACGTCGCGAATGTCGCGGAGGAGGTGCTCGACGCCGATCTCTTCGGCTTCCTCGGCTTCGATCGTGCTGGGAGTGTGGACGAATGTTTTCGATGTCGTTGTGCCGTCCTGTTCTGTCTGTCAGCCCATGCACTGCACTCACCCACAGTACAGTTGCAACTCACGTCCTTGATCTCCTCCACAGCAAAGTACGCATCCGTCGGCACACCCACATCCTGCGGATGCACATCTATGATCACCAACAATGGATTTGGCGTGTACCGCTTGAACAGCTCGTTGATCTCCAGATCACTCGCCCGCAACTTAGGCCCCGAATGATACCACCCTATGAGCTTTTCCCGCGCGTTGACTTTCTTGAACATGTCATTCATCGACTCGATGTAGTTGTGGTCGATGAACCATACTGAGGGATCCTTCTCGTCTTCCTCGAATGGTACTATTCAGTCCGTCAGCGTTTGCGATTTTGCCTGGGATCCTTGATGGGCGCACCAGCAAAGCTGTTCGACACCCGTACGCTTTTGCCATCATTCTGCCCTAGCAATACACCCAGCACTCGTTTCCGTGTGCCTTTTGCGGAGCGGCCGTAATGATCCGCTGCTGAGAGGAGGACGAGAGGCGCGACTGTGACGGTTCGGTTGACGATGGCGAGGGTTTCTGTGGTAGTGGAGGGCATCGTGAGGGCTATTGTATTCAGTGTGATCGCTTGGGAAGTAGTAGAGTCTATGATTCGATTGCGGATGGAGTATCTGAAGTGTCTCGTGCTAGCATCACTTCATGCACAATCGATCGGAAAGTCGAGCTTCGTTGCCGCGTTGCGCAGAGCCGCCTACGTTCAATGTGCACGGACTCCCCATATGTGCACGCGATTCATTGCCTTCGTAACGGTGAACCATCAGGCTGCCATATGTTACCGACATGGACAATGATATCAGATTTGAGTCACCAGTACCACGGTGCCGTGAGAAGGCCAACCCTTCCAAGTGCTCTGAAACAGCGAGAGGATCGTCGCTCACGCCACGGCAGCAGTCATGGACTCCCCAGTATCTCCCACCCTAACGACCTCAACCCGTGACTTCGAAGACTCAGATCTCTACAAAGGTGTCTACGCCTATGTCAAAGACTACATGTCCCGCTACGACATATCCCATGATATGTCCCACATCATTCGCGTCCTAACCATAGCCAAACACATATACGCTGAAGAACTGGCCGCAAATCCCTGGAAGAAACTCCACAAGCAGGCCATAATTCTGGCAGCTCTTTTGCACGACGTAGGCGACAAGAAGTACCTTCAACCTGGTGAGAACGCCGAGACGATGATCGTAGACGTGCTGCAGAAGAACGGCTGCCCACCACGATTTGTCTCAAAGGTGGCGCTGATCGTGGAGCACGTATCCTACTCGTCTGAGGTCAAGCGACCACAGCTCGTCAAAGCTATCGTCGCTGCGCACCCGGAACTGGCCATCGTGCAGGACGCGGATCGACTGGACGCTATTGGCGCTGTTGGCATTGCTAGATGTTTTGCTTTCGGAGGGGCGAAAGCTGGGGATAGGGGGTTGGAAGGTTGTATTGATCACTTTGGAGACAAGCTGGAGAGGATCGAGGGAATGATGAAGACTGAGACGGGGAAGGTTATGGCCGCTGAGAGGACGCAGAGGTTGATTGACTTTAGGGGTTGGTGGGAGGAGGAGAATAGCCTGGTCTCATGAGCTCGACATGTACGTGAATGCCTCTGGGCCATCCTCCTCCCGTGGGCCCCATCAGGATTCCCGATGATCGATATCTTGACCTCAACACTACCTCTCTACGCATCGTCACGCCCCACGAGCTGAGAGCTGGAGCCGTCAACCACACCCTTGGCGTGTAGCTCTTCTTCATGGAGGTCCCTTTGATCTCGGCTCTTGGATGGCCACAGCTCTACCATGGTATATCCTTCCCGTTACGATCCACATACATCCCACTCTGCTCAGGCGTGAGCTTGTCAATGATCGGCAACATCAAATCCACCGCTTCCTCCGGATCAATCGCGCCCTCCTCTCTCACATGCGTCATTCTCGTATCGACCTTTCCTGGATGGATCGATGCGAACATGACCTCTGGCACGTCGTTGGTGAAGCTCTTCACCACGTAGTTCAGCGCTGCTTTGCTAGACCCGTATGCATAAGCGCCTCCGCTATTATTGGCTATACTGCCCATCCCGGAAGTCATGACGATGCACTTCGGCTTCTCCTTGGACGCCTTGAGGTTGGGCAGCAGTGTACGGATCAGCATGAACGAGCCCAGGACGTTCGTAAGCAACGCCTCGCGGAAAACCTCAGGCACAATTACTTCGAGAGTCTCTGCGTTGGCGGGGAGCGAATCCTTTTTGGTGATATCGGAGTTCAGACCACGCACTGCTGCTGAGTGGATGAACAGATCGACTGGCGTGTCACCTATTGAGGACTTAAATTTTTCGATGGAGCTCTGTTCGGAGGTATCGACTGTATGCCGGTGGACTTTGCCGGCATTATCGCTGTCTTTGACTTCCTCGTACCACACTCTGTCAAGGGCATGAATTGTGTTGGCGGAATCTTTGCCGTAGTGCTCGACAAAACTATTGCCGATCCCTGAGCCGGCGCCTGAGATCACGATGGTAGGCATGGTTGCTGCTGCGTGTGCTTGTGAAGTATGAGTGGCGACGATGAGCGGGAGTGAACAGGCGTGAGGAAACGGCACATGTTGATTATTACAGTAAGACTACTTACCTTACCGTGCTGAACGTCATGCTCGGGTGCTGGTGCAACACGGTGGGAAAGCTTGCTGGACTTGTGTCCGCGACGCGGTATCTGTGATGCGGGACTGGGCACTATGGTGCTAGTGCTTCGTAAGTAGTGCCTTGTAGGTGACGCGACTTGCCATTCCCAGAGAGATAGCTTTGACTGAAGATATAAGGTAGCAAGCAGTCTCGTGCCGGCCACCTTAATTTAGTTGTAGACGTGCCGTTGGGCCTCGGTCCGTCCAGGGTCGCGTCGACATCACCGATAAGTGAACATGCGACGAGCGATCATTGTTAACAATTGCGTCGTTCCAGTCCACCGCATGCTCTGAAGTCGTGATGGAGCGCCTCAAGAAGGCCGCCGACCAGACCAAAATCGCCATCAACCTCCCTCCAAAGTGGATCAATAAGTACGGCGACTTCATCACCAAGAATGCAGGCGCAGTGGGTCAGGTCGAGGGCGCATTGCGGTCGCTCACATATATAATACCTGGTAAGGCTCTTACATTTTCCCTGGCTATCATTGTGATAGCTGAACAGTATCAGGTCGATTTAGAGAATCCGAGATCGCCTCCGAATCCCTCAACTCCGGTGTCCAACTCCTGTCCCTCTATCATGACAATCTCCTATCCGGCGCGCAGGCGCATAGTCCTCAACGGAAACCTCAGACCCCGCATAATCGGTACACGGGTTTCTACACGCGGAAGAGCGCATTGTATCGACGGACAGCGGTGTCGTTACAGGTCGTGCAGTTCACGGAGCTATTGCTGGAGATGATGGCGAAGCGACGAGGGGAAAAAGCAAGGTGGAGGGTCGTGATATTGTTGGAAGCTGTGAAGGCGCTGTGCAGGCTTATACTGATGCGGTTGACGAACTCGCGACCATTGCTCAATCCGCCTCTACCGGAAAGGGAGATCGTAGAGGAGAAGCCTGTAGCGGATGAGGAGGCGCTACCATCGCCAACGTCAGAGAAGACGGACTTCTCTCTAGCTGGCTCAGAACGATGGACAATGCCACGAACATCACTCACACTACCACCACTACCCAGTTCGGAAGACATCTCCTCGTATCTGTTGTCAAAGGTCCTAACAGCAGACGATATCAAACCGCCCAAAGCACTGCTCCATCGCGTCTCTGGCTTAGGTGAAGCTGCGGAAGTGCTCTACATCCTCCGCCCAGTCATCTACGCCTCGGCATTAGCGTACTGGTCGCAACGAGCCGACGGTAGAGGGAAAGCAGATTGGCGGCCCTGGCTGCTTGGTCTGTCGATCGAGTACGGTGCACGGCAGCTGGCAAGTCGGGACTTGGAGACTCGGCGGCCGGGCGGCGCGAGAGGCTTGACGCAGCTCGAGAGGGATGAGCTGAAGAAGAGGGGGTGGGGCATGGCGTGGTGGAGTATGAGAGGCGCTTTCTATGAAAACGTCACGAGAGGCGTTATTCTGGGGGCTGCGGCGAAGTTGAAGGGGAAGCCGATCCTGGACATGGTCGGAGGGTTCGTGGAAGATTACGATTTCTTGTGGGATCAGTACTATTTCCCTACGGCGACTTTGTAGGGGTGCTAGCATTGCGGAGATCAATGACATATACCTAGAGCATGTAGCATATTGCAGTCTGACACCTGCATCTTTGACGGACTCCGCCACGTGTCCGTACTGCTGACGTTGCGGTAATCGGATGTCAGCGGCCAGACTGCTTGACCAGTAACTGTGTTGACTCTTCTGCACTCTATACAGCGCTCACAAGCATCTAACACAAAGTCTTCGTAACCTACCTTAATACATATGTGGCTGCCCAGTTCATTCACTAACAAAGGACCCACACCCCGGAAACACCAAACTTTATCTCCGAGTGTAGAAACAACGTCACGCTCGACAGCCGCTTGCGACACTGCGACATGGCGTCAAGGTAAGTCGCATATCCCCTCCACCCTGTCCTTCCCATTCTGACACCCCCCAGATTCCCCCAGCGCGATTCCCGCAACTCCCTCTTCTCCTCCTACGACGCCCAAACCCGCTCGCGCCCCACGTCCGCCTCCTCCGCCCCACCCCGAACCTCCTCTCGCAACTCGCCCCTCCCAGCTTACAACTCCTCGCCCTATGGCCACGACGCACATCTGAATCCCGAGCCTTCAGGCGGGCCGGCTTTCAGCGCATACCCTGGTGAGCGGCACAGTGGGGACGGTGGGTTCAGACCCGCGACGCCGAATCGCAAGGGGCAGTATAGTGGGGCTGTGCTGGAGGAGTTGGAGAGCCAGAATGATGAGCAGGTTAGCGTTATGATGGGGAAGGTGAGGATGTTGAAGGATGTAAGTCGCGCATTCTTACGGAGGCAGCTTGAGAGGAGTGCTGACGCGAACTGGGAAGATCACGGTGGCTATTGGAGACGAGATCCGAGACTCGAGTGCGCTGGCGGAGAAGATGAACGATGGGTTCGAGGGGGCTGGCAGGAGACTGAACGGGACCATGAAGAGGATGTTAAGGATGGCTGAGAGCACTGGTGTAGGATGGAGGGTTTCGGTCGGGTTCTTTGCGTTCCTGATTGTGTTATTCTGGTACGTGAAGCTATCTTGAGCGATGTCGACAGCGCAGGGCGCCAGGGGAACGTCCTTACTGTTGAACCGAATATAGCCAAGGGCTGGATGTATGCTACTGGTCAATAGGGAGAGGCTGCCTCCACAGGATTGTACACAGGACTGCAGTGAAGCATCTCCGTCTGCGGTGAAGGTGCTTTCCAGTACTAATATAGCAGCACGGTTTGACGAAGTGGCAAAGAGGATTGTTGGAAGCCACCAGACCTGCAGCTATGGACATCAGCATCATTCACATCTTCCCCAATCTACGTGCCGCACGAATGACAGAGCCACCGAGGCCAGCTCAACCTGAGTCTGAAGGCGTACGTCAGTCTCCACCACCATATACTCGCAACGGCACGCCGTCGGAATTTTACCGACCGGACGCCTTCACAGTGCCAATCAATATCCGCTACCTGCAACCGAACGTCCCTTTACCGGATGGTGGCATTGCCACAGCACGTAAGGTGATGGACACGATCCTGCTCTTTGAGTCGATGAGCTATGATGACCTGTTCAGCGTAATCAGAGAGAAGTTGCATTCGCTTGGTGTAAGCGTGACTGGGCAGAGGGGCTTGCTGGTCGCGAAAGGAGGACTTGATGCTGGAACGGGTCACAGGTACTTGGATTTGTTCAATACCAGGCGAAGCGAGGCGGTAGTGGACAGGGACGACTGGGCTTCGGTGTTGAGGGGATTGAGGGAGGGACAGTGGGATAGGCTGACATATACTCATGTGTGCTAAGCTAGTCAGAATTCCTCGGCCGGCGATGAGCAATGCTGGACCTTCTGTATGAACATACTTTTAATCATCCTCATCCATCAGCTCAGCCAACTCAGCCTCCTCCTCGGCACTGAGCGTCGGCTTCTTCGACTTTTCCACTTTAGTCTGCACCGCTCCACCACTGTGCTCCTCAGCTTCTCTCTCTTTGACATATCGCCCTATCTCTACCCGATCAAGACTCCATTGCCGTAGGGTCCCGTCAATACTCGCACTCACAACTGTACTCGTGCCTACCCTGACAAGCCCTGTGACGTCCTCAAAATGCCCCTGGTAGTCCACTACCAACTCTCCACTGCTCATATCCCACACCCTCACGCCCTCGTCTCTACAAGCCGTCACAACTAATCCGAGATCCTCAGCAACAAGCACATCCGTCACAAAGTCCCCATGCTCAAGCACCGTGTCGCTCTCCCACCCTCGCTCTCTGACTAAATGCCGTGCCGTGCGATCTGCACTCGCAGTCCACAGATCGCCGTCCGAGTCAAAAGCCATCGAGTAGACCGAAGTCTCGTGCACAGTGATAGCCTTCTCCAGACTCTCAGGCTCCTCAAACCCCTTCTCCAGACTCACCCTCCAACGTCGAATTTCACGATCCGAACTCGCAGAAAACAGCACAAAGTCCTTCCCCGGCAAGTTCGAACTCGCAGGTAAACTCAACGGATCTACAGCCAATCCCAACACCGCTTTCCCGTGACCCTTTAGTTTGAAACGCGGTTTACTAGTCTCCAGATTCCAGACTATGATCGTCGCATCCGAGCCTCCCGAGATCAGCACGTCAATGCCGGAGATGGACGTAGCGAGGAGGCATTTCACGAAATCCGTATGGCCGGTGAGAGTGGCGGACTCGCCGGACTCAAAGTCTGTACTGTAGATTTGCTTGTCCCAGCAGCCTGTGAAGAGGCGTTGGCCGGAGGGTGTTAGGGCTAGGGAGGTTAGAGGGGCAGTATGGTGGGAGACGGGGATTTGTTCGCCGGTCTGGAATACGTCGTTAGTAAAAATTTATGGAACTCGTCACATTGGGGCATCTACCTCAAGTACGACTCGTTTCAGCTCCCCGGCTGCTTCGGCGACGTAGACTGCGCGTTCATCGTAAGGGTCTGCTAAGACTGCCAATATCTTCGATGGAAGTTTTATCGGTCGCCCAAGTGTGTTTTTGGACTTTGCCTTTCGTCGCTCAATCTGCTCGATAGACGCTGAGGTTTGGAAGAAGTAGTCTGCATTCGTATCAGAGCGAGACATTGGAAGGGTTCAATCGATCGATCATGTTATTGTCGATATCAAATGTGCAAAACTGCTGGTCGATGTAGTGAAGTGCATCGATGTTGGAAGATCGGATTGCTGAATCCAAGTCGGGCGTGACCGTTCTGTGATCGACATTGGGCAGCAACGACGATCCATTGGATTGACACATGATACAGTCTACACATCAGGCAGCTGACCTTACTGCAAGTCGACGTCGAATTCATAAAGAAGTGAATGTTTATATACACAAAACTGGGGATGCAGAGAGCCCGAACCACTAATACCAACTACAATTGGGAAGTCTACCTTCCCCTGTGTCGTGTCATCAAATCAGAAATGCATTGTAGTCTCCACATTGCGCTCTCGAGTCCGGTCGCGGTTACATGCCTATGCCCATGTCCCTCGCATGTCGCTTTTCCATTCTTTCCCCACCGGCGAACGCTTTACCCAAGAGATACGCCGCCCACTCAAGCACATCCTTCAACGTGAAGCCCTCCGGTAGCGGCTTACTCGGATATCCCGGCGCCGCACTCCCACTGGTACTCGAGTTTCCGAATGCTGCAGGTGATGGCAATGCCTGGCTAATCGTAGCGGTCAAAGCTGAGCTGGGTACTGTGTCGGCTATAGCAGAGATGGCGTCGGGAGCTGACGTGATGGTGGTGTAGATATCTGTCGTGACTGTAGCAGGGATCGTGACGATAGATGTACACGTCGTGTCAGGCGCAGGCGGCGCATCGGGTGATGAAGTCGCTGCGGGAGCTGCCGTGGACGCTGCGGTGGGAGGAGAAGCAGCGGAAGATGGCGCAGTGTAGACGCTCGACGGAGCTGCAGCGACGAATGAAGATGCGGAGGACGAGCTACCGATTGTCTGGAAGGTCGTCGGGAATGCTGACGAAGGCGAGGTCGTTTCTGGCGCCGCCGCCGAGGACGCTACGCTTGTCGCTGGTGCGCTGGTGGCAGCTGCAGCTGTAGAAGACGCGGCAGACGATGGCGCGCTTCCACCATTCTCAGCAGAGTACAGTGCGGGGCCAGGAATCTCGTAGCCACCAAGGTGCTGATAGATACTGACAAAGATCCCCGGTGCCGTGGTGTTAGGGTACAGCTTATCCCCAGTGATCCCAGCCGGCGACGCAGTACCCGAACCCGTGATCTCCAGGTTGACACACTGCGGATAGTTCTGTGCGCCGTTGACCTCATGCGCCGAATGCAGCGCGATGATCTCATGGCGCAGTACGTACGGACCCGGCGCAATATCGCTGGGGATCTTGACAACCCAGGAATTGTTATTCGCGATCAGATCATCGGAGGCCCACTTGCCAGTGACGCCGTAAGTCTTCTCAGGAAGATCCTCGATCAGGCCAGCCTCTGCGAACTTGAAGAACTCCAGCTTCGTCTTGTCAGCGGTAGTGCAGTCCTCACCTGTACATCTAGCCAGGTAGTCGATGACGGGACCGTGGTGAGAGACAGGCCACGGAGTCCATTGGAGGGTGATCTCGCTGCCGGCAGCGATCTTAACTGAAGTCCCACCTGGGGTTGCGTCCAAGTGACAGATGATCTGAGGCGTGGTGTAGTTCTGTGGGCCGATGAAGCCTGTGTCGATCACCTCTGGGGTGGACCAGCCGGCGACGACTGGCGGATTACGCTGCCACTGGAAGTTCTTGCTGTAGCCTTGGATATATTGGCCATCGACGACGTAGCCGGAGACGTAGCCGTGGGCGTAAGCAGAGGCGGCGAAGAAGCCAAGGAGAGCGGTGGTCTTGAGGACAGACATGATGGGTATCGATCGTGCAACAAAGGGCGAGGAGCGTGTGGTGTTCTTCTGCTTCTCAAGAATGTAGTACTGTAACCAACGACTATGATATCACCGGGATATCTTCATTCGAATGACAAGGTACAAAGACCAAAAATGACTTCTACTGCTCTGCAGACAGCTACGGACTCGAAGCTAACGAGACGAGAGAAACAGAGGAAACACCTCCTACCATGTATAAGCTCCCTCCATCCACCACATGGCTCACGCCATGCATACCAAGCCAGTCCAGTCCTACCATGCGGGCGGCTAGCGACACGATAGATTGCAAGGTTCGAGAGCGCACGGAGAAATGTAGCTGACTTGTGCGTTGTCCCCGCGCGAAGTAGCCGTTTCATGAGAGTAGGAAATGAGAGAGGCGGCGGAAGTGTGAAACACATCGTTCGCCTACCGCATTTCGAGCCCGTGGAAGCGATGACACGACGGAAATACTCATGTAGATGCGATGGCGGAGATCACATGGTGATGTCGTTCGTGCGATGTAGGTGGGAGTGCGGTGGCGTGGTTTGATCTACGTTGTCGAGGCGTTTGTGAAGTCCTGCCTCGAGATTGGAGGGCTTGGTAACAGAACGGTCAATGTGTTGACAAAGCCGGACATCGCCAACGCATGGGGTAGCGATGTTCACATATCACTGGGTTTGTAGACTATGTGTATCTAACTTGATGATGTACAAGTACCCGCGAAGCACTCAATGAATTCTATTGATCTCACCGCCTTGCCCTCCATCTCCGCCATGCGATTACCAACACGACCATGAGCATGCTCGCCCTCCCCACCAACGCGACCGCCACAGCCCTTCTCACAATATCATAATACCTACCTCTGTCAGCGATCTCCGGCAACACCCATGTCAATCGCTCTACTAACCCTTCCAGCAATGTAGTAACAGCCGCCTTGTCAGTCTTATTCCTCCGGATCCCCGTCCCCAACCCATGAAACCCCGTCTCATCGTGCCTCTCTGTCGTGACGTCGCCGGGTCCGAAGCGGTCAACGATCACCATGGACTCTGTCGCGGCACCGAAGGAGCGGCGATGGCTGTCGTCTGATTGCGCGTCGGAGTTGGGCACGGTACTGGGGTCTGAAGGGAGGTATGTGCCGGCTTGGAGTTCGGCGCGCTTGCGATGTTTGAACCGGTATGTCAGGAGCCAGATCGATAGTCGGACGTCTAGTGGTGTGAACGTGGGGTATGTCCAGAGCGTCAGAGCGTTGTGAGGAGGCATCAGGTCAAGAAAATCCGCGACGACGCCGAGCGTGAGGCCCCAGAGTTGGAGCGGTCCTTCGGCTGGTGGGTCAGGGAACTGTTGGAAGATGTCTGCGCGTGCTAGGCGCGTGGCCACGGCGCGGAGACGCGTGTAGGATGTAGGTCGGGAGTAGCGATTGTCTTGGAGTGAAGTGGAGGTGGGAGAAGCTACGGGTGTCTCGACGGAGTACACCGACTCTGTCGGCGCGAGGTTTATGGCTGCGAACATCATCTTGCCGAGGATGAGGCTTAGCATCCATTTCTTCACACCTGTCTCTTGATTTGCAAGGCGGGAGGAGACATCCTCGAAGACTACAGTCCGTTGTGAGGGCTGGAGCAGACGGCGCAAAGGCACCCAGTGCGTTGATGCAACTTCTGTTGGTTGCAATCGTAGCGGCGGGACATTGTGATCTATTAGGAGGAAGACGTATGGACAGAGCACCATGAGTGGTTTCTTCCCCCAGTGTGTTGTCACGAGTCTTTGAGGTAGATTCCCACATTTCAGCGCATGCGACTCGAGATCCAGTCCAACTTCTTCTGATGTCTCGCGAACGGCCGCGGCCTGGTCGTCTGCATCTTCGGGGTCTCGACGACCCCCTGGGAGAGCTATGTGGGAGGTCCAGCGGTCGCCTTTGCGGGAAGCTCGCTTGATGAAGAGGACTTCTGGGTCGCCATGTTGGACCCATGGCGTTGCGAAGAAGTCGGCGAGAGTGGAGGGCCGAGGAGAGTCATCGCTGGGCCAGTAAGCGTATGAGGGATTGACGCGGAGAATGTATGCGACTGATGCACGCTTTTTGGTGGTTTCCGTGTCGAGAACCGGATATGGCGAGGTGGTCAAGTGGTCGAGGACTGTGTGTAGTGGTCCAAGAAGGGACTCGTCGCTCGTTGATGGAGCATCCATCCTTTGCGCGCTGCACCAATTGTGGTGATGATGCTGATGAAGGAAGAAGGTAGAGATGAGATCGAATCTGCCTACCTTATCTCAGCCATGTGCTTCGGTATTGGCCATACACTCGTCTGCTGCTGAGATGCCGTCTCGAATGAGTGCAATCGATGCTACCTGCCAGCCCATATCACCGACGCATTGCTGAATGCCTTCAAAGATATGCAGAATACTGTAGTAGTAAGATAGACATCTCTAGCACTCGAGTCAAGAACAGCGGGCACGTGTTCGCTGCCATTGGCCGAGTGGGGGTTCAGAAGCAAGCAAAGTGGAGGCGGAAGCTTGTCAGGAAAGTGCTCGTGCATGGGAAAGCCATTGCTGAGAATGGCAATCTCTGTTTCCTCTTCCTCTTCTTGCCATGTGCTTCTATGTACATGTAATTGGCAGTGAGGATGCGCTTCGGAAGGACTCTGGAACTCGCAGTGTATGCGCCATGGCGGGAGCAATACATTGACTACGCCAAGCTCAAGAAGCTGCTGCGGGAGGATGAATCGGCGGCCAATTCACCCGATCGCCAGACGGCTGAGCAGTGGACCGAAGACGATGAGGGCGACTTTGTGGCCGAATTGGTGAATGTCCAACTGGAGAAGGTGCATGCTTTTCACAAGGAGACATACGACCAGCTGCGAGATCGGACGGCGAAATGCGAGCAAAAGCTAGACGCAGTGGCTGTGAGCCCAGCGAATGGCGCTGGCGGGAAGGAGAACGAGGCACCGGCAGAGGGCAGTGGTAATGGCAACGGCAATGGCAAGAAGCCAGTGCCCAGCGAGGAGGAGAAGTCGAAGATCATGAAGGACGTGCTGTCCGAGCTCGACAAGATTACCAAAGAGACCAGCGAGCTCGAGAAGTACAGCCGCATCAATTACTCCGGCTTTCTTAAGGCGGCGAAGAAGCATGACCGGAAGCGAGGGCACGCATATCGTGTGCGTCCGTTGCTCCAGGTCCGGCTCGCAGCTCTGCCGTTCAACAAGGAAGATTACAGCCCACTGCTATACCGGCTGAGTGCGATGTACAATTTCATACGCCAACATCTCGACGGTGCTGAGACCCGGGGAATGAGTATCAGCGAGCCGAATAATGGCAAAGAGGAGTACACGTCACACAGATTCTGGGTGCATCCGGAGAATCTGCTTGAGGTTAAGACCATCATTCTTCGAAGGCTGCCGGTTCTTGTGTACAATCCGCAGACCACGAAGATCGCAGAAGCCAACCAGCCTAACCCGTCGATCACTAGTATTTACTTCGACAACCCAGGATTCAGTCTATACACTCAGAAAGTGGATCACGGCGAGGCGACCAGCTTGAGGCTACGATGGTATGGGCAGTTGAATGCGAGACCGGAGATCTACGTCGAGAAGAAGACAGTCCGCGACGATGACACCGCCTCCGAAGATCGTCTTGCGATGAAGGAGAAGTACGTTCAGCAGTTCATCAGCACCGAATACAAGATGGACAAGCAGATACAGAAGCTCTCAGACCGAGCTGGCGCCTCGAGTCCCGAGGTCAAAAACTTCAAGACTGCAGTCGACGACATTCAAGAATTGATCAAATCGAACAACCTCCAGCCAGTCCTCCGCGCGAATTACACCCGCACCGCCTTCCAGATTCCCGGCGATGACCGCGTCCGCGTCTCCCTCGACACAGATCTCGCCTTCATCCGTGAAGATGCCATCGACACTGACCGCCCGATCCGGGACCCTGACAGCTGGCATCGCACCGACATCGACAGCAACGGACTGGAGTACCCATTCAGCTCAATCCGCAAAGGCGAGATCTCCAAATTCCCCTTCGCCCTCCTAGAAATCAAGATCCGCTCCGCAGACCGCAAACGCAGTGCCTGGGTTAAGGACCTCATGTCCTCTCACCTCGTCAAAGAAGCGCCCCGCTTCAGCAAATTTGTCCATGGTGTTGCGCTGCTATTCGAGGATTACGTCAACACGTTCCCCTTCTGGCTTTCCGAGATGGAGACAGATATCCGCCAAGATCCACAAGCAGCGTTCGAAGAGGAGCAGGCGAAAGCGCGGAAAGAGCGCGACGACGAATTCGCAGTCGGCTCGCTGCTCACCACCAAGCCTTCCAAATCCTCCCTGCGCAGCGGCAGCAAAGCCGTCCTCTCCCCAGTCGGCTCGCCAAACGTCTCCTCGAGCTTCCAGCCCAAGTCCCTCGACGCGCGAAAGTCCAATCTCGCGCCCGTAGCTGAGTCCCAGCCCGCAGACACCGCCGGCGAACCCGACGACGACGAGACTGGAACTCGCGGCGCTGCAACGTCAAAACTCACCACCCTCTTCCCATCATTCAGCACCTCGAAATACGCCCGCTCCCGCCGCACTGCCTTGCCCCCGGGTGTTTCCAAACCAGAAACCTGGATCAAGGACTCCGGCCCCGTCAAAGTCGAAGCGAAAGTCTGGCTCGCCAACCAACGGACTTTCATCAAATGGCAGCACGTCTCCGTCCTGCTCGGCACACTTGGGCTCGGGCTGTATAATGCTGCCGGCGTGGACAATAATGTCGCGCGGGGCTTGGCGGTGGTGTATACGCTCGTGGCTGTTTTCGCGGGCATGTGGGGGTACTTTGTGTATATGTGGCGGGTTAGTTTGATCAAGGGGAGGAGCGGGAAGGACTTTGATGCTGTGGCTGGGCCGGTGATTGTTTGTTTGGGGTTGGGCGTTGCGCTGGTGTTAAATTTCGTGTTCAAGGTGAGTCGAACTTGAGATTCTTGTGGAATGTGTGAGGGATAAGCTTGCTGACTTGGTTGACAGTATCGAGCTGCGATCGAGGAACGGCAAGATAATCAGGTCGCTCTGAATGCGGTGTCTTGGAATCAAACGGCTGCGATGCCGCACTTCGGTGATCTGTAGAGGGAATCCGAGCCCTGGAGACTGGATATCGTCCGGAGATTGTATAGCGCGTTTTGTGGATACATGTACATAGTTCTATCCCATTGACCTCGCCCTGCGTTGATCGTTCACGTCTATAGTCGTATAGTCGCGGTCTACTCACGGCACTTGCACCTCCACAACCCTGCTCCAGCTCGCCCCATCCCCAACCTCTTTCACAACTCTGCCCGGCCGTGCTGGCCTCACACTAGCTCTCACCTCCAGCGCTCCACCCAGCAAGGGACAAATCGAGAACTCCACCTCCCTTTCCTCCCCTGGTTTCAGCGCTGGCACAAGTCTCGCCAATGATCCCACCACCACGGGCGAATCCACCCCGCTCATGTGAGGATGTAGCTGAATGTACAACGCGCCTGTCGGTGCGATCGTACGGTTGCGGAGCTTGACAACCATGGTTTGGAAGTCACCTTGTGATGAAATGCCGGTTGGTGGGCGAAGGGAAATCGCCACGGAGTCGCCGCGCAGGTGCTGGATCGCTGAGGGAGGTAGGGAGAGGGAGATGAGGGATGTGATACCGCTGCGGGAGCCGAGGGTCCACTGCACGCGGATGTGGGTCAGGAACTGGGACAGGAGTTCTGCGGGCGTGGCGTCGGTGGAGTAAGTGGAGGCCCATTGGGGTACTATGAGATGAACGCGGCGAGTCTGCGCTGTGGGTAGGACTGCAAAGGAATCGTCGGTCCAAGTGGAGTCGTGGAGAGTGCTGCATGTGTATGTCATGTCGCTGCGGTGGTTGTTGGTCAGGGTGAAGGAGACGCTGAAGGCTTCATCTGTCGTTGAAGAGGGCTTGATCTCAAGGTCTTGGGCTTGCAGTGTTGCACTTGCGGTCGCATGTATGGGTATGGAGAGGAGGCGTGCGTAGGTATCGCTACCAGAGGCTCGTGAGTAAATAATGTCGATTCGAAGGGTGGAAATGTCCGTCTCGCCTACCAGCTCAGCCCGCAACAGCGTTGTACTGCCCACGGCTACCATCTCATCGGTATGGGTGACTTTGAGGCAGGTAGAGGTGCAGACAGCCTCCGAGATGGTGGCGTCCACGTTCGAAGTGTTCCGCACGGTGATCTCGAAGCTTTGGCTTTCGCCCTCGAGTATGCCGAGTGTGTTCTCTTGCAGTGAAGTGCTCTCGAGCTCGATGGTCGGCATACTGGCAATGACGTCGAGAGGAGCAGTGCTAGTCGTCGGCATGGATCCCTCTGTGACTCCCGCGGCCGTCTGAGAAGCCTTGGTCAGCAGCGACTTCGGAGGAGCCCATGGCACCTGTGTGAGTAAGAAGTCTTGCGCACGGCAGCCAATGACCTTGATCTTGCAAGCCTTTGCGACCGCTTTGCCGGTTGCAGTCGGCCTGACTTGTAAGGCTATTTGCTGGAGGCAGGCTGCGGGTAGCTGCACGGCCCTGGGTTCGACGTTTAGCGCAGCGCCGTCTGTGATAAGCTGAATCCACTCGATCTCGATGGCAACGTCCAGAGTGTTCTGCAGCGTCACTAGGCAAGCTACGATCTCGTCTTGTACAAGGACAATGCTTTCTTGCGCAGTCGCTTGTCGGCTGCTGTTCGGATCATAGAGCAGTGGGTTGGCCCCAGTGCCCGTTGCAGCTCGCACCATCTTCTGTCGATCAATCAGAGTTCTCTGCATGCTGATCGGCGCGAAAGTAAGCCCTCGAAGCATGTACGAGTCCCAGTAGTCCACCTGCGTGTCCTGAAGGCCAAGATGTCTTGCAACGCCCATCGTACGGCTCATCGTGTTCGCTAGCCGCGACTGCTCTTCTGGTGAAAGTTCGATGCCTTCAGATCTCGTGCTTAAGTCGACTGCAGATTTTGGACTTGCTAGTCGCAAGCACGAAGCAAGCACCCGAAGTATACCATGCGGATCTGGCGCTGCTTCGCAAAGCGCGAGGAGCTCTTTCAGCGTCGCGATCTTGATAGCGTTGCTACCGGAATTAGAGCTTGATAGCGCAGGCAGGTTCGTAGGTTCGTCTTCCGTCGACTGCTGCAGAAGTACAGAATCGACAAGATCTATGCCATAGACTCGAGCAATCTCCGCGACCATGTTGAGTATGCTGCGACTCTCCTGCGGCGAGGCTACAATGCCTGTCTCTGCTGACAGGCTTGCCGCAGGATGTATGCCCATCTCCGCCGCTCCAAGCTTACGAGCATGGTTCAGCGCTGCTGTGAGTCGTACGACGAGCTCCTTCATGGTGATCGCTTTCTTCCGTTGCATTCCCAATGTCGAGTACACCGATGCTATGCCAGCAAGGATCACGAGATGGTCGGAAGTACTGATGCCATCGTCGTTGTTCGGAAGAGCGGCGCCAAGAAGCTCCACTACTGCTATGTTCGAGCCGGATCCTGGCATGTGTGAGCTGGTTGTCACTTTACCGCTCGGACGACTCCTTGAAGTCTCTCCAGGTCTACTTGGTGGAGAATCACTGACGATCTGCGCAAGTACCGGCTGATCGAGCTGACCGCCGTGACTACTCATGAGTGCCAGAAGCTTCGTGAGCCGAATGGTTGCTTCATGCAATAAGAGGGTATCGAGCTCCGTGCTCCCCTCATTCGATCGATAGAGCATGACTACTTGCTTTACCAAGTCTGGCAGCACTCCAGCCAGTCTACGAACCGAACCTGACTCAGCTGTGTCTCCTGCGCGACTTGAACTTGTGGGTAGGCTCAGAGAGAACCGATGGGCGCCTGGTACGGAAGTGTTACGGTCTACGGCAGGATAGCAGATAGGAGGAAGCTGAAACTCCACGCTCTGCCAAGCATGAAGCGTAAGGCAGACGATGATATTCTCGAGGCCTTTCGCATGCCATAGAGGATCGTTTATTGATCGGGCCTGTGTAGTGTGCTCCACAAGCTGTTGCAGAGCTTCACTCCACAGACCGGCGAGCATATAGATAGTACCGGACACGATGCCAACCCGTGCTCTGCCTCTTTTTTTGATCTTCTCCTGTGACAAGCCCGGTCCGAAGCCGTTGAGTGCGATGCGATCTTGACTTGCAGTCCGACCATGTTTCTTCGAACTGCTGTCCGATCGAGATAGTCCACTCGGCGCAGCGTTCGCCCCAGCAATCTGATCGAAAGACGTTGCCGGTGAAGCTCGACTTCGTGATGTCGATCTCGAAGGTGCGTCTTCTCCGGTCGGGCTGCCCAGTGGCGTGCCGAAGCCAGAGCCACTTCCAGGTCTGCCGTCTGCGTCTCGAAGCCATGACATGCGCTGCAGCGTTCTCGATGCTTGCCCCGGTGTCGGTATGCTGGGCGATGCTTGCATCGCTTGCGCATATGTTGTCAGTTCCCGCAGAAAGCGCACCGCCACCAGATTCATGGCGTTCTGGAGTGATAATGTGCCTTCCTCTCGCGGCTGCGTGACAACAATGTCACTTCCAGATGAGTCCTCCACATCACCGCCATCATGTAAGAGGAGCACTTGGCGATGTACCGCTCGTGAATGCTTCTCACGCAAATGTTCCGTGGCTGCGGTGAAGGTCTTTTCATTACTGTCGCGACTTGAGCCTGCACTCGCGATGCCAATCACTAGCAGCGTCTCTCGAGACAGCTCATATGGGCTGTACTGCAGCACACGCTCACCGGGCGCACTCGAGGTATAATCAAAGAGCAGGCAGCCCTGCTCAAACCTCGTCGGCGACAGCGCGAAGTCGTCGCTGCCTACAAGCGCACTCAAGGTACTGTGGTATATGACAGATGCCTCGGTTTGCAGCCTCCGAAGAACCTTGACATATACATTGCGTTCGACTTGCCCAATCGGCAGTACAAGCACCCGTATGTGGGCTGCAGCGGCAGGTGAGAAGCGGTCCATCGCCGTTGGCTGTCGCTGCGAGTGATGTCGGCCAACCTTCTCGTAAATACCTCGCCGCTCGACCGCAGCAACGGCTCGCCTGCGGCAGCGCTCTGTTTCCAACGTCAACCGCTCATGTTGCGGTCAATGCTGCTCATGCAAGATCTGCATGAGCCGGAACTATGCAGGTAATCGTCCCTTGCAGCCTGCAGGATCGCGTGGCAGGCATCACGCTTGCGAAGTTTGGCGCTGGGTCTCCCCCACACGCCGGTTCGGGTCTGGGGCCACGGAACGTTCACCAGCGCTGCGAAAAGCTTGATAGCGAACTTTCGAGAGGCCTTTTGCTAATGACTCGGATTTCTCCTCGTGAAGTGATAGTCTCACCTGGCTTTGAAATCACTTACCGTCGACATCGATACTGTCCTAATACCGCGCGGGTAACTGCACTCGACCCGACTTCTCCGCACGCCACGGCGACCCCCAGAGAAGAAAGCGTGGGATGTACTGGGATCGCAGCTGAACGACCGGAGTTCAAATATCAGTCTGACTGGCTCTTCGCTTCCAATACCTACCTTCCCCATGCAATTCGATTGCTTATCACTGATATAAGGTCGATCAGTCCTTTGACCCTGCGAAGAACGGCTATGTGGAGATCCCGGGAAATCTGCGTCTGTTCCGTCGGACCATCCTTCCGCCACCCTGTATGGAAGAAAAGAGGGATGCCCTTGTCAATGCGGACTGGAGACCGACATCGAGTCTAAGCTCACAAGGCCTTTCCTCTATTGCAACGTCAAGGTGCGTTCTGTCGCTCACATTTCTTTTCTTTCTTACGCCTGAGGCCGTTGTCAAGTCGCGAGGAAAGTCGAGCCGCGGCTTGGCGCTACGGACAGAATCCATATCCTGGAACCAGATGCACATCGTCCAGAGATGAGGCATCGTCGGTCAACGATATAGCATCTCCAGGGCGTACTTGATTGCTGGTCAGCCCTCAGGCCGACGATGGAGTCTTGCGGCCAACGACATACTGTTTGCCACTCCTGCCAACGGCGGCCACCGCCATTGCCGCGCGAAGCGAGAACAGCATATGCGAAGAACTCGTGGCTTCGCTACGCCAGAAGTCTGGAGACTACTCACGCTACTGCTGATCGCGCTGCGAGGAACTTTGTGCCATGGTCTCGTCAATGAGAGACCTGACCCAATTCGCCTCAAGGCGGTGCCGGACAGCACGTTGTCTTGACAGTCTCTAGCCCGAGACCTCAACACCATGATGCATCTGTCAGTGGCGTGGAAGACCTGCAAGGCTTTGCTAGAGCGGATAACATGCGTCGTCGACGAACGGCAGGCATAGGACTGCGCCGAACCGTTGCTTAACTCTTTCAACCGGTCTCCTTCACATGTTTCCCAGTCTTCTCTGTATTTAGGACAGAGCCACACACTGACAGCAATCTTGCGCAGCATATATGCTCCAATAGCCACAACCACAGATCATGCCAATGCAGTGTTCAGTCTTGGTACCGGGTCCGGTGTTCTTGAGATCAGTCCATTTGAGGCCGAAGTTTGCGATCGTCTTATTAGAGCTGTCCAGGATAATGTCTCGCTCAGTCCAGCGCTGCGACAAGCGAAGGAGGTCGTTCAGCGCCATGCCAAATGGATCACGCAGGCGGGGCTGCGGAGTCTCCTGGAAGCTGTCTTGTCGCGTGCAGTCGACTCTACTTCCACCGCAGATCTGTACACAGGCTTGGACTTTGTCGACACGATCGGAATCTTTGCGGCAGTTCCTTACGAAAGCTTGCTGTGTTTGACGCGCTTTGTCGCTTACAGCTACCACCAAGGTAGTCGTATGAACAAGCACAGAGGTCTGGCAGAGAAGGCTTGGTCTGTATTTCGGCATGGCGTACAGTCCCATTCTGGTCAGGGTTGCATCACAGCGCTGCTGTCGAGTCTTCGGTGTGCTGGCGCTGCTGGTACTAAAAAAGAATATGCCGTGACTTCGGGTGCTCTCCAGCTAGTACAGGAGAGACTAGCACTGGGCGATGTTGGTGAGGTCGGATCACCAAGCGTGTCAGTCTTTGACCTGCTACCGCTACTTCGCAGGCTCATGTGCCATGGTGATCAAGCGATCCACGAACAAGTGCTTGGCGTGATGCACAGGGTGCTCACGGATGACCTTGCCACCCTCGAAGTTGGCAGATCCGCCAGCTGGCCAACGTGCATTGATGTTGTCAGCCTAGCCCACTTCACCAACGACAACTCGACCGCTCACATTCTGCTCGATTCGCTCACACGACACGCTGAACAGTTAGACAACTCTGATTTACGCAGACTGGCCAATCTGTCTGCACGCGCTCACCATCCCCTCACTACAGCAATGACCGCCGCACTGATCATACAGTTCAGGCTGGCGATCGATAAAGGCATCGGCGAAGGAGAAATGCCAGAGGAGGTGTACACCCTATTCCAGTATCAAAGCAGTGAGCTCCAGGAGCAGCTTGTGGAGGCGCTTGATGAGAAGTTGGTCTACCCATATTCGCCCGATGATGCTACTCTGCGCAAGCTCATCCGCTGCTTTACGGATCGCATCGCAACCGAGGAAACAACGGTAGAAGCTGCAGCGGCCATGACTACGGCACTGAGCACATTGACGTACGCAGCTATTGCTAGATCTGGAGACGTCCTTGATGGACCACCTAAGATCAACAATTTGATCGACGCCATGGCAAGAATTGCCAATACAGCCGCGGCTCCATCTGCCAAGTTGAGGGCACTGCAATCGCTTGCCCGACTGCGCGCAGCTATCGATGGCGCGATCTACATGGTGGCCGACGAAGCAGTTGGGAAACTTGAGAGTGCAGCGTCCAAGCCGGACAACGTCAAAGCGGCCGACTTATCGTTGCACACATGGCTATCGTATGTCCTCGCTGTCATCGAAATGAACCCTCAATTTCCAGCCGAGGATGACCACTGCGTCCGCTTTGTCCTCAGCTCGTTCCCCGATCAGCTTGGGAATCACACTCTGTTCTACGGGCAAGAGCATACTGTCAAACGATGCTTCACACTCGTCTCTGCCCGGCTCAACGATGGCAAAGCCGAGCATGCTGCGGCATACGTCAAAATTCTCACCACCTTGATCAGCTATCGGGCAGAACTTGATACACCGGAACACAAACAGCTGATAAGAGCCTTGCTGAAGACCGCAGGATCGTCCGACACAGTGAGTATCGCTTGCATACACGCTCTCACCATTTGCTGCTATGAGATGCCGCAGACTACAAGCATTTTCATGGACGAGATCTTGCAGAAGATGCACCGGATGGTCACGCAAAGACATCTTGCGATCCACGTCTTGGAATTCCTATCCGGTCTGTCGCGTCTGGAAGCATTGTATAAGCACAGCTTCCGCTTTGAAGACTTCAAGAGAGTGTTTGGAGTTGCTTTCAGCTACCTGGATTCTCTGCGCAACAAGGCATCGGATGGCAGAACCCAGCTGAGCGATCAAGCTAGTAGCAGCGACAGCGAGTCCCAGCAAACGATGTCACAGTACGTGCATGCCCTTGCGTATCATACAATTGTCTTTTGGTACCTCGCGACCAGAGTTGAGCATCGCGCAGCTATCAAGGAGTACGTTACGAGCAGACTGATATACAAGGATCTGGACGGCGCGGAGGTGTTAGAAGATCAGGGATTGGTCACCATTGACCTCATGGACAGCGTTGATGCTGAAGTCGCACAGGATGCGAACGATGCGACAGTCGCTACAGTTCAGTATGGAAAGAGCAAACAGCATCTCACGAAGCCATTGCTATGCTTCGATCCGGAGGACGGGATACCGCATGTACAGACACGGATTTTCGGACTACTCATCATCACGACGCATACTTCGTTTAGAACTGGGAAGTCCGTCGTCACTACTCGACGCCCATCTGGTACGTTTCGGAGCTTGCATCAGCGGACGACAGCATGGTCCAGAAAGGATCAGCATGATAGCAAGATTGAGACGACATTGCACAGTCAGCTGGGACACCATGGAGGAGACTTGTTGGTACCTATCTACCCAGGCGATGAAGGTGGTAGAGTTTACGGCAGCTTCACAGTGCCAGACTACACATCACCGCTTGGCTCCGGCGAAGTCATCGATCTACCCGAGGAAGAGGCTATCACCCGTGCAATTGACGTCTTCGACAGAACGCCGGGGCTGGACTCGCACAAAGCTGGTGTTATTTACATCGGCGAAGGCCAGACTACCGAAGAGAAAGTCTTCCTCAACTCAAGCGGATCGCCAGACTACCGCGAATTTGTCAAGTCTCTTGGGAGGCTTCAAGAGTTGAAGGACGCAGCTTTCAACAGTCAGGGTCTTGATACACAGACGGGTACCGATGGTCTGACAGCGATAGTCTGGAACAGCGAAGTCACCGAACTCGTCTACCACGTTACTACGATGATGCCAACACACGAGACCGACGATGACGCCACGACTATCGCCAAGAAGAAGCGTCACACAGGCAATGACCACGTCAACATTGTGTTCAACAATTCCGGTATTCCCTTTGTCTTCGACATGTTCCCATCAGCATTCAATTACGTGTACGTCGTAATCACGCCATCAGTGCGTACGACTTTCCTGCAGTCACGTACGCACACGATGAAGACGCCTGTCGGAGAGCGCTACTACAAGGTCGAGGTCCTCACTGCGCCCGGCTTCCCTTCGATCTCCTCGGCTGCTGAAGCGAAGCTCGTCAGTGGATCATCACTACCTGACTATGTCAGGAACCTGGCCCTCAATGCCTGCATCTTCTCTGAGGTGTGGATGAACAGAGATGATGAGAGCTATCGGAGCTCCTGGCGGCTGAGGTTGAACCAGATCAAGCAGCTGAGGGCGAGGTATGGAAACGAGGCCGGCAAAGGTGATGGGCCGGCGATGGGTAAGGTGGAAGAGGAGAAGGGAAAGGGAAAGGAAAAGGGGAAGGGAACGGGATGGCTGGCGTCACTTGGGCTGAAATGATGATACCCACGGGGAAGGGATGTAGAGGTACCGGGACCAAAAGTTATGCATTTGTAAATGAACTTGTACCAATTGGACTGCATCACTCTGCTACATAACTTGCTGCGCTCATGCCACTGGACCATCTTTAGTTCAAAACTACTTCAATTTGTGTGCTGGCGCAGATCTGATACTCACTGGCGTGTACATCTAGCATCATCGAGATGCATCCCTGGCCCGTCACGTCCAAGGCAATACGCCTTTCAATGGCGGCCCAACGCGCGACCGTACTCACGCGCCACAAGCAGCCCTGATGCTACAATCTACGCGGTATCTACTGCACCTGGCCGAGCAGCTATAGCCATCATTCGGCTCTCTGGCCCAGGATGTCTGCCCATCTACCGCCAGCTGTGCCCTGAGAAAGCGGCTCCCAGGCCACGACAGGCCACTGTGCGGACGCTGTACGAGCCCGGTAGCCCCGAGACGTCCGAGCATGTTCTGGACTCCAGCGCTCTCGTGCTCTACTTCCCTGCTCTCAAGACTGTGACGGGTGAGGACATCCTCGAACTCCACCTCCATGGCGGCATTGCAGTCGTCAAGGCCGTTCTGGCAGCCATCTCGCGCTGTACCGCTCTGACTGGTACGACTATTCGCTACGCTGAGCCCGGCGAGTTCACCCGCCGCGCGTTTCTGAACGATCGCCTGGATCTTACACAAGTCGAAGCACTAGGCGATGTACTGAGCGCGACGACCGAGCAACAGCGTCGCCTGTCTGTTCGTGGGACCAGCGGTGCACTGGCTGAGCGGTACGAAGAATGGCGACAACAGCTTCTCTACGCGCGAGGTGAGCTCGAAGCTCTGATAGACTTCAGCGAGGATCAGCATTTCGACGAGAGCATCAGTGAGCTTCTCCAATCTGTCTCAGCGCAAGTCGACGTGCTGAAGGCAGGCTTACGAGCTCATCGTGATAATGCAGTCAAAGGCGAGCTACTCAGGAACGGGATCAGTCTAGCTCTACTAGGTGCGCCCAATGCCGGGAAGAGCTCACTGCTCAATCGAATTGTGGGACGGGAAGCAGCGATCGTGAGTGAGGAGGCTGGTACGACAAGGGATGTCATTGAGATCAGCATCGACATTGGAGGCTACCTCTGCCGACTTGGTGATACTGCTGGGCTTCGACGAAGATCGGCTGCCCTTGCAGATCCTGGATCTGTCTCCCAAGACATTGGCGCTGTTGAGCGAGAGGGCATGAAGCGAGCGAAGGCGAGGGCTGGAGAGAGCGATGTTGTGATCGTCGTTCTGGACTTCAAGGCTACCAGTGATGGGCATACGGCCGTGCACTTCGACAACGAGGTGATGCAGACTGCTATCCGACTTATACAGGCTGGCAGAGGCATCCTCGTAGTGATCAACAAGCTGGATCTCGCTACCGATGAAGCTGCAGCCGAACTTGCGATCACTGACACGCTGTATGCGTTACCTGGTCTGCAGCGTAACCAGATACATATGCTATCCTGCGTGAATGACGGACCTACTTTACGCACTGAGTCCGGTGCAGGCCCAACGAATCGGAATACGGTCCAATCGTTCCTTCGTGGTCTCATCAGCACTTTCGAGACCCTTACCTCAGCCACGTCTCCAGATGGCGATCAGAGTGATCCTTCAGCCTGGCAGGAGTCACTCGGCGCCACCGAGCGGCACCGATTGCTACTTGATGAGTGTGTTGAGCATTTGGATCTGTACACAGAGCTAGTCAGTGAAGACGTAGGTGAACGCAATGGCGACGATGGCGGAGATGGAGATGTCGTACTCGCCGCTGAACATCTACGGGGTGCCGCAAATGCGCTTGCGAACATCACAGGCAAAGGGGAAGCAGGCGATGTGGAGGATGTGCTGGGAGTTGTATTCGAAAAGTTTTGCGTCGGCAAGTAGCCAGAAATGCTAAGCTATGCCGTATCCCATGCTCATAGCGCGCCATCGCGCAGTTGACATTCGCATCATCGAGGTTTTACATTCCAGGGCTCCTCGTCCGCTGTCTGGCGCTGAAGCTGCCAGTCACTTGCGTCGGGCTCAGC